>CM071948.1:10632382-11232382 GCA_036784905.1 Acrossocheilus fasciatus
GAAGAGAGCGAGAAGATCGATCTGCTGGCTGAACTTCAGGCCGCAGCAGTTCTTGAAGGTTAGAGAAGTTTATTGAAACACTTAATGTTTTAATCAAGTAATATAATTCATTACACTAATATGTGATCCATAATGATATGGTCCATTAAAACTGCTTTTATTAATCTCTCCACAGATGCAGCTGGTGATGATGCAGATCTTGACTGGTTGGTGATGGGAATGAATGTTGTGTGTTGATTATATATATGTGTGTGTGTGTGTGTGTGTGTGTGTGTGTGTGTGTGTGTAAAAGCAAACCTCACATGGAAAAGAACAGTGTTAAGATATCCCTGATGTTTTCCCAGCATCCTTGGTGTGCTGGCTAGTATGACGATGCAGTCCAACGGTCTGTCCCAGGCCAAAATACAGGGCAGTCCAAAGCAGGAGCAGATTGAGATTGAGCAACAGAGCAGCAGCAGTGATACGGAGGACGAAGTTGAGTTGGCGGATGTTGTGGCGACAGCATCCCCAACCAAAATCAAGCACTTGGGGTAAATGTTGCATTGATTGTACATACTCACCCACATACATGCCTTTCACAGACGCCCTCTAACTGAAGACATCCCCTCACAGTTTTCCCAATTTAGGCAAAGCGTGCTACATGAACTCTGTGTTGCAGTGCCTCCTCACCATTTCCCCGTTCCGGGACGATCTACTTTCCCAGCGGGAGGGGTGGAATGAGGGAAGCACAATGCTCAGGTACCAACATTGAATTTATGCAACATTATATTTCAATCTAAATGGAAAATTACCATTTCTAAGCAGCAAAACATTTTTAATTTCCAGGGCGCTCACCGACCTGCACATGGCCAGGCTGGCAGGCAACAGCAAGGATCTGAAAGCCAAGCTCTTGTCTACAGTGAAGGCCTGCGTTGAATCTCGCCATCCTGATTTCTTGGGAGACCATCAGCAAGTGAGGGAGACGATTACTGGATATTCATGCTCAGATGTATTACTTTCACACCTGCATTTACCATCATCATCCCTCGTTCTTTCTTCTCTCAGGACGCCCATGAGTTCCTGATGGTTTGCCTGTCCCATCTGAAGGAGGAGGGCGTGCTTTTGCAGAGCTGCTGGCCTCAATACACCTGTCCTGTAGCCAATATGGAGTTCCAGCTCCGCCGCCTGCGCACTTGCGACAGGTAGCTTCATACATCCACACCTGCATTCATTTCAGACTCATTTATTATATGTGTTGCTGATGGTCTTCTGTCGTTTCAGATGTGGCTTCCAGAGAAGCTTCATAGAGGATTTCAACTACCTCTCACTGGTCATTAGTCCTCAAGGAAGCCTCGTTGAAAGCCTTCAGCAGTACTTCAATGTGAGTGATGTTACTGATTAAATCATATCAGCAGGAGGATGTAGTTTCTTGATTGGCTGACATCTGTGTTGTTTGTTTTCTCCAGGCATCTTCGTTTGAATGCTCCTGCAGCGAGTGCGCCGGCACCACGGCTTCAGATGCGCTGGAATTGCTCACCCTTCCACGGTACGACAACCTGTTAATCAGTTCACGTTACCCAAATTTCTTTTTGAAATTTGGCATTTTCATCACTCGTTTCTGATGCGATACTTCAAAATGTGCATAAAAAGAGGGTGATGGAAACAACTTATAACTTCTAATGATCTGAATCTCTCTACAGGGTGATGGTCCTTCTGGTCATGCGCTTTGACATTACGTCATCAATGTGCAAGCTGAAGAATCGACTGGAAGTTCCAGAAGAGTGTACACTGTCCTGCGGTACAGGTGCGGGTCAGTCCGTCAAACATCTGCCCTCTGCTGGACACTCACGTGAATTACTCTAAAAGACATCGCCTGGAAGACATTTGCTCTGAAAAAACAACATTTGAATGTTTAAGCAGTGAATATTAACTTGTTGTCTTATTTTATGTGTGATCATCAACAGAGAGCAGAGAGATGACAGAAAAGACAGACAGAAAAAGCCCAAAGCAACAGCCAAAGAGAAGAAACAACAATAGGGTTGAATCTGCAGGACCACAGGAAGGATAAAGACAGCGATAGATAGATAGATAGATAGATAGATAGATAGATAGATAGATAGATAGACCAATATGTAGAACAATACAATAATAAAGAGAGCGATAGATAGACAGATGAAATAGAGAAGGATAATTGGAGACATTTGAAATGCAGTAGCATCATCTTATAATCAGTGTTTGTGTTGAACAGGTGGAAGCATCAGACGGCAGCAGCAGCACACAGTACAGACTAGCTGCAGTCGTGTCTCATCTGGGCCGCAGTTTGTATTGTGGTAAGAGTTTCTTCCCGTCATTTCATTGACTCTGTCACTCATTCAGCATCACACTAAAGTTTGTCTGTCCTGTAGGGCACTACATCAGTCACATCCGTGACTTCACTGGATCTGGATGGCTGGAATGCAGTGACACCAGCATCAGAAGATCCAGCTGGTCAAAGGCATCAAGTAACATCGCAAAGAATGGATACATGCTCTTCTATGTGAAGAGGTAAATGTTACCACAGAACTAGTGCTCAGATAATGTTCAGAGCTCTGTTTGTGTGGATTAAGTCACTGTTGTCTTGTACCTGTAGCTCAGCTGCAGTTGGTTGATGCTGTTTTAAAGAGGAAGGGAACCACATCTAAAGCCAAATATCAGCCTAGTGAAGATCCTTCTGTGGTTCCTCCGGCTACCAGCCTCCAAGTGCCGATTCATCTGCCTTCTTTGATTCCTGCTGGTCATCATGGGAATCACATCTTTATAGATAGATAGAGAAGTAAATAGAATGATATAGAACTATAGAACAATAGATAGAACAATAGTGTAACAAAGTCAAAGTCAATCTTCAGGAAGGAAGAGGACGAGGTCGACTGGGCTGTCACTGGGATTGTATTTAGCTTCTCTTTTCAACAAAAAGTCGCGCTAACAGCGCTCAATGTAACAATGCATTCACAATATAACGTCCTGCTCTCCTGAGCAATAGTGGGTTCCACACCCGCACAATCCCCAGCCAGCAGCCCGCAGTCAGCAGTAGGTCTCTCTCTCCCTCTCTGCCGTTCCCAGGTGTCTTTTATGCGGTCTCCCCACGCCATTTACTGGAACGAGACACAGGTGTTTGTGTCTATAGACATTTGCACTTGACCCACTTACTCACCGCTCGTCTCCCAGCTCTCTCTCCCGCTGCAGACCTCGCTGAACCACGCCCCCCTCGCCACATACCCCCACCGCCCAACTCAGGCCGGGGAGCCTGAGTCGGGCTGTAAAGCCAGATACCAACGAGTGATCCGCGCGTTGGTATCCTTCATGCGGTGGAGCCACTGTAGAGGGGCGTGGTCCGAACAGAGAGTGAATTCCAGTCCCAGGAGATAATATCGGAGGGTGAGGACGGCCCACCTGATGGCCAAACACTCCTTCTCTATGGTGCTGTACTTAGTCTCTCTCTTCGAGAGCTTGCGACTAATGTACAGCACCGGCCGCTCCTCCCCCTCTATCTCCTGGGACAGGACTGCACCCAGCCCCCTGTCCGACGTGTCTTTCTGCAACAAGAAGGGGAGAGAAAAGTCAGGAGAATGTAATAGCGGCCCGCCACACAGAGCAGCCTTTACCTGGGTAAAAGCCTGCTGACACAGTGAGATCAGTCAGCGGGCTGGTGAGGTCCGAATAATTAGGCACAAACCTTCTATAGTATCCCGCCAGCCCCAGGAACTGTCTCACCTCCTTTTTGGTCTTAGGTCTCGGACAAGTTGCAACGGCTGCAGTCTTATTAATTTGGGGACGCACTTGTCCGTGACCCAAGTGGAAGCCCAGATACCTGATCTCCACACGCCCAACCGCACACTTCCTCGGGTTGGGCGTGAGACCGGCCACCCTCAGCGCTCTCAGGACAGCCCTCACATGCTCCATATGCCACTGCCAGTCATTACTATAGATGATGATATCATTCAGGTAAGCAGCGGCATATGCAGCATGGGGCCGGAGAATACAGTCCATGAGTCGCTGAAAAGTAGCCGGCGCCCCGAACAAGCCGAACGGAAGCGTAACGAATTGGTGTAATCCAAACGGCGTTGTGAAGGCTGCCTTCTCTTTAGATACCGGCGATAAGGGGATCTGCCAATATCTTTTTGTTAAATCCAGTGTCGAATAAAAACGAGCTGTGCCCAGCTGATCAAGCAATTCATCGACACACAGCATTCACTTTGCTGTAATCCACACAGAATCGGACCGAGCCGTCCGTCTTAGGAAATAAGACTATCGGGCTCGCCCAATCACTGTTAGATTCTTCTATTACTCCCATTTCGAGCATTGCCTCTAATTCCATCTGAACCACCTTTTTCTTGTGTTCAGGTAAGCGATACGGCCGACTGCGTACTACCACGCCTGGCTCGATATGATGCTGAATGAGATTTGTTCGACCAGGTAGGGGCGAGAACACATCAGCAAATTCTGCTTGCGACCTGGCCACATCAGTGAGCTAGGAGGGCGAGAGATGATCTCCTCCCGGGGGCCAGAGCGAGAGATTGCGGGACCTCCCGCACAGCGAACAAGAGGGGTTCCAACCACTTATCCCAATTTTTGGCGTCTTCGTGAACGAACTTACGGATCATGGTTTTTAATGTGCGGTTAAATCGATCCACCAGTCAGTCCGTTTGTGGATGATAAACGCTGGTGCAAACCGATTTAATGCCCAATAATTCGTATAGTTTGTGTAACGTACTTGACATAAACGCCGTGCCTTGATCACTGAGGATCTCTTTCGGGATCCCCACTCAGGAGATTAAGCGAAACAGCGCGTCCGCAACACTCTTGGCCGAAATGCTGCGGAGCGGCACTGCCTTGGGATATCGGGTTGCATAATCCACCAGGACTAATGCAAAACGATGTCCTCTCGCTGACCGCTCTAATGGCCCGATGAGGTCCATCCCAATTCTTTCGAAGGGGAGCTGCATTAACGGTAGAGGGCGCAAAGGCGCTTTTGGGGAGGCCGGTGGGTTTACCAGCTGACATTCGCGACAAGACGCGCACCACCTGCGTACGTTCTTGTGAATGCCCGGCCAAAAAAAACGGGCCATGAGACGATTTAGTGTTGTCGTTTGGCCTAAATGTCCAGCCATGGGATTACAATGAGCCGCCTGGAAAAGCATTTCCCGACGGCTTTTTGGCACTAACAACTGTGTTGTATCTTCCTTTGTCTGAGCGTCTTGGGTCACTCGATACAACCGATCTTTTACAATTGAAAAATAGGGATAGGAGAGCGGCCGAGCAGGCTGGAGAGGTTGACCATCGATGTAACGGACCTGTTCAGAAGCATGTTTTAATGACTCATCCCGAGTCTGTTCCAGAGGAAAATCATCGCGCTCCGAGGGGATCAGCCTCTCGATTCCACTCTGTTCCTCTGGTTCAGGTCTCAGTGGTCCCGGTTCAACCCCCCCTCTCCCCCTCCCCCTCCCCCCTCCTGTACAATCACGCCCCTTCCCTGTTTTTCTTTTCCCTAAGAGACATCCGCACAAACACATCCCAATAATTCACTAAAAGCAGGCCAATTAATTCCCAAAATCAGCGGATGTCGGAGGTGCGGGTTAACTGCGACCTCCACACTATGATTTTGTCCCCTAAATTGGATCACCGTGGACATTAAAGGATATTTCACCACATCCCCATGCACACACCGTACCTGAACCATGCGGCTTGTATCCAATGCCTCGGGCCGAATCAGGCTTTGATGGATAGAGGTTTGGTTACATCCTGAATCCACCAGAGCCTGATAGGTAACCCCCTTAATACTCACACGTATTTGGTACCCGCCAGCCTGACCGGGGGCAGCCTGCGGTGCATCCGGGACCCGGATCATTGTCCCCACCTCCATCACCGGACACCTGTCAATAAAATGCCCTGGGTCCCCGCAACGCCAACAGGCCGGCCCAGACCTCCCCGCCGCCCTAGTGGCAGGAAGTGGGTTAAGTGAGTGTCGTGGAGAGAGCGGGGAAACGGAGCCAGTATCGGTCCCAGCGGTGGTCAGCCCTGCCCCCCTGGGCGGGACTCTCAGACCAGCGGCATAATCCTGGCCAGTCCCACCCTGTCCTCGGGGTGGGACTCGAGGAAGACCTGGAGGACGGGACCTAGGAAGGGGAACAAGTCGAACGGCAGAGGGAGAGATAGAGGGAGTAAGTAAAGGTGACGAGAGAGAGACAGCTGGAAGGGGTTCGCCGACCCCAGGGCACGCTACCATCTGATCCTCCGCCAGCTGGATGGCTGAGTGCAGTGACGTCGGTCGGTGGCACTGGACCCACTCTGCAGTCTTCCTTGGCAGACGAGTGACAAACTGCTCCAGTACCACCCATTCGATGATGTGGTTGATGTCGCTTCCCTCAGCCAGCAGCCATTTGCGGTATGAGTCCTGGAGCTGTTGTGCCATCACAAAGGGCCGGCCGCTCTTGCCCAGGACCAGCGAACGGAACCGCTGGCGATGTTGCTAGGGACTTCGGCCGACCCGCTGGAGGATGGCTCTCTTCAGATCATTGAAGACCAGGAGGTTCGGCACGGGCAGTTGCTGCGCAGCCACCTGCGCTTCCCCAGACAACAGTGGTATCAGATGCACCGACCACTGCTCACGAGGCCACTCCCCAGCTTCCACGGTTTTCTCAAAGAGATCTAAGAAAGCTTCGGGGTCATCCTGAGCCCCCATCTTGTTCAGTGGCAGGTGGGGGGGTGGGGTTGCCCGTGCGGTTGTTTCTGTCCGAACCTCCTGGTTCATCCAGCTCTGGAACATCTCGCGGTCCTCCTGCTGCGCCCGGAAAATGGCCTGGAAGTGGTGCTCCTGGTCAGTCCGCATGTACAGCAGCGCTTGGTGTTGTTCTTGGTGGAGGACCGCAAGAGATGAGATGACGTCCACAAACGGCATGCTTGTTGGAGCCTGCATGATGGCAGCATCCCTCCTGCTTCCTTCCCGGGTTTCAGCACCAGTGTAACAAAGTCAATCTTCAGGAAGGAAGAGGACGAGGTCAACTGGGCTGTCACTGGGATTTTATTTAGCTTCTCTTTTCAACAAAAAGTCGCGCTAACAGTGCTCAATGTAACACAATGCATACGCAATATAACGTCCTGCTCTCCTGAGCAATAGTGGGTTCCACACCCGCACAATCCCCAGTCAGCAGTAGGCCTCTCTCTCTCCCTCTCTGCCGTTCCCAGGTGTCTTTTATGCAGTCTCCCCACACCACTTACTGGAACGAGACACAGGTGTTTGTCATTTGCACTTGACCCACTTACTCACCGCTCGTCTCCCAGCTCTCTCTCCCACTGCAGACCTCGCTGAACCACGCCCCCCTCGCCACAAATAGATAGATAGACAGACAGACAGACAGATAGATGGATGGATAAATAAATAAACATTATCTATCATTTTAATTATTATTTTCTTTAATACTCATTCGGTATTAAATGTTTTATTAAATAATTTTGTAAAATCTTTTTATTGTCATTTTTAAAATAAAATAAAAGTAAATAGCAATATACAATTAAATAGTCATTTAAAAATTACTTAGTAAATAGAAAACTAAATTATGAAATTAATGAATCATTATTAAATAAATAATAAAAATGACAAGGATTAAAAAATGACTTTCTTTGAGTTGATGCAAGCACACGCTGAACCATTTATGGCCTTAAACATCAACACTAATTAAATATGACTCTCTTTATGAACAAAATAAAAAGGTCTTCAACAAAGCAATTTATTCAATTATGTTTGTTTTATTTAATTTTTTTTTTTTTGACCCCAGCACCAATTACATTCATTATTTTGAAACATACACCAGTAGCTCACACACCAGGAAAATTCATTTGCAGCAAAAACAAATAACAAACACAACATATAAATGTTCTAATGTACGTATACTGATCATTTCAGATGTCAAAGTAAATATCATAAAAATAAAGATAATAAACAGTGCTATGAGAAGGATTCAGGCCACAGATGTTGCTAAAGTCAGAAACTGAAAATCTTTAGGCTTTCAGTAAAACTCGCTGATGCTGGTATGATGATGGGGGTCTAATGAACTGGTGTTTTATGCTGCAGTAGAAATTCCATATTCATTTTGAAAGTAATTGTGCAAAGTTATTGTGTAGTCAGCTTGGCGTATGGGCAAAACCCCACTTCACTCCAGATCAGAACAGACAAAATCTGCAGAAAAGACCTCATATGGTTGAAACCCAATGGTCATATGATCAAAACATCCAACTTACGTTGTGTCTCATGAACTAAATAACATTTTCTACTCATGACCTCATGTGGTATTCTGTACATTCATTGGTAAAGGCAAATCTTGATGTGATAAGCGAATGGAAAACATTTAGCATTCTTAACCCATTGTGTTCCAGTCATTTTAACCCAGAGAGGATTTTCTTTTTCCTGAAAATCCTATTTAGTGTTATTGAATTGGACAAAAATGTACAAACTTTGCTTACAGAGATGTGGTATAACAACTTCCCAAAAATTAGTTGATAATTTGTGTACTTTTCTGGTATTTTTTCCCAATTAAAAATGACAAGCCTACAAAAAATTCCTTATAAAGTTCTTCTTGTTATGCTTTATTATCACCAGATATTGTATTCAATCTTTTTATAAACTTGTTTTCATTTAATTAGAACACATTTAAGCTTATGCACTTCAGTTTTTGAGCGAATATTGGCAAAATTACTCACAAATAATGCTTTTTTTCACTCACAAACTGATGTGAATAAACTCAGATGACCAGTCACTTTCAAAAAGCTTAGTTAATTGAAAGAAAACAAGTTCACAAAAAGACTGAATCCAAGATTTGGTGATAATCAATGCTGGGTAGTAACTGATTACATGTAATCTGGATTACATAATCAGATTACAAAAATTAAGTACTTCTAATAAGATTATATTACATTTTAAAATGCCCATAGTCAGATTACAGTTACTTTTTTATGGATTACATGTTTGCATAAATAGCCTGGAAAGCCTTGGTGTAATGTTTAATGCACTTCTTGATGTTGATAACAAAGAATGGAAAATATTAGGTCACAAGTAATCAAAAATTATCCAAAAGTACTCAGAATACATTACTTAATATGTGTAATCCAACAGATTGTTTCCGTTATGTAATCAGTTATGGACTACAGTAATTTACCCAGCGCTGGTGATAGTAGAGCATAATGAGAGATTTACAAGCAGTTTTTAAAAGGCAAAAGACATTTTTGACTGGAAACACCATGTTAGGTAAAGCACAAGGGTTAAGAAAAACACCATATTTGATGTGAAGACAAAATGTTTGGCCTGAAACATACTCTATGCAAGTCTGTGATGTCAAATGCTACACAAACTCAATATCACTGAGTATGTTTCTGGCTTGATGCTTATGCTAGTTAGCGCTACATGACCCCATCACTAGTTTCATGTTTTACAGAAACTTTAACCTATATTTGCTGCCATTTTGTGCTTTCCTTAAAATGACAAAAACACAAGCATGACGACAGCATTACTTTCTAATCCAGTTTCAGTACGTTCCTTCTGAATACAATATTCAAGCTCATACTTAACAAATACTTTATAGATATCATTGTAACGTTTTTGTATAAAACATCATAAACACAATAGAAATTAATTCAGAAAACATGTAACATATACTTTTCCCATTGCAGAATATGATTTTGTATGGTAATACTTGTACCTTTTCCTATTTTTTCAAAAAACATAAAATCGATTTTGAGAAGAGACATCTGGACCATTTTATGGGTTCAGATACAGACTAAAATTAGCTTGATTTTCACCATAAACAATAAAAAGTAGACCAACAGTGTTTGAAAAGGTGAAGACTCTAAGTGCATGTTTCATTTTTTAGGGAAAAGCGTTCAAAATAGCCCCAGATACCCTGAACATTATAAAATCAGATGAATTTTATATTTTTATAAAATTCAAAAGCCAGATTTTGTCTAGTCTTTCATAAGTTAGGAAATCAAATACACAAACTAAATAGCAAAATGTACAGATGATTTGATCAGATATGATTTCAATTTTTTAGCTAAATTATGTTTTAGCTAAATGATTAAACAAAACTTATGCCCACCAACTTATTTACTATAATTTTTTTTAAAAACCCTTTGCAACCATATTTTGAGCTTATAATTACCTATTTGAGCTTATAATTAAATCACTGATCAGTTTAATAAAACCCATCAAATTTCCCCAGATTAAATATGTTTAAAATAATATGTATGAACACTTTTTTTTTTTTTTTTTTTACCTAGGAATGTACACTACTGGTCAAAAGTTTGGAATAACTGGGATATTTTTAATGTTTTTGAAAAGTCTCTTATGCTCAAAAATACAGTAAAAACCGTAATATTGTGTAATACAATTACAATTTAAAATAACTGATTTATATTTTGATGTAATTTATTCTTGTGAATTTTCAGCATCATTACTCCAGTATGCTGATTTGATGCTTAAGAAACATTTCTTATTATTATCAATGTTGAAAACAATTGTGCTGCTTCATATGTTTGTGTTTTTATCAAATAAGGAGCAGGAGAGACTTCTTTCAAAAACATTAAGAATCCTAATTCTTTCAAACTTTTGACCAATAGCGTATAAGATAAAAATACTAAATATAAAGAAGCCAAAAAAAAAAAAGACCATTATATTAACAAACCCCATTGATACAGAAATGTTATAAGCCATATCCATGAAAACAAACTTGAATCTGTATGGAACAGTGGCCATCATAAGGGCTTCAATGCAATATCCAATGCCATAATCCTATGCTTTTGCATCTACATATATTTATAGACATGGGTATAATTTCAGATACACCCAACTTGGTCTATATACAATCAAAAACTCCACCTGAAAACTCTTCTGACAATATAACCTAACAAAGAAATGCTTTGACATCATGAAAGTCCCCATACAATCAACAATATATATATATATATATATATTTGATAATTTCCCCCATGATTATCATGAGTGCAAACTTTAGAAAGAAGTGGAAATGCAGTAAGGCCATCCAAAATGAACCTGCAAGGTATATATAGGCACATAGCTCTTTAATGTTTGAGATATTGATGTGTGTAATCTTGAAAAAGCTTCAATCATCATTGGTTGCTGCTCAGAATGATGGGACACTGTTCCACAGATTCTGCCATTAAGTGCGTAAACATTTAACACGTGAACATTGTACACAACACATAAAATCACCTAAGGCAAATCAAACCCAGCTAATAGGAAATGTTTTGCTAACGTTCTGGCAAGGCTCTCTCAAAGTTATCAACAAACATTTTTTCAGTAGATTGTTTGTTCAAATTTATCTGGTAATAATGTTCTCAAAATATTAGCAAAAAAATATTCGTGGAACTTTTGTTGGACATTCGTCTGACGTTTTTTAAACGAAACTACTTGACGAAACTGCGAAACATTCAAAACTAACATTTCAATAATGTTTCCAAAATGATAAAATGGAATGTTCCCTTAACATTCGCAGAACCAGGAAATAACATTTTTAACCCTCTGTTGCGCCTCGTGTGTCGGTCAAAAATGATTGAATTATTATTTTTTATTTCAATAAAATGAATGTACTATATTTTAGTTTAATGTTTTTTAACATTTTGTATTTTTAGGGGATTTTATGGTATGAAATTATATTTTTGCAGTAGTTATAATCCATTTATTTTCCTGTTTAGCACTTTTTGAGCATAGACATGAAAAGCTGTCATACATTTTGAATGCTTTGGAGCATAGACTTAAGTTTGGTCTCTTTCTTAAAAAAGACGCTTTGCAGATTATCGCTGATGTGAAGTTTAAAAAGTGAAATTAAAAAGATTATAGATGTTTAGCTTTATTGTTATAATTTACATATTTTAATATTTACATATTTTCCAAAACATTTTACTTTAAAACTGTGAGAAAGTCAAAGCCATAATTGTAAACAAGTTGTGTTCCAAATTTGAAGTTGATATCACAAAAAAATGATGCATATCACACTGATGCAAATACTGAAGAGCACCAGAGGGTTAAAACATTTTGATGTTCAGATAACATTCATAAATAACATTTACATAACTAAATGGGAACGTCAGCAAAACATTCTTAGAGCATAGTTTTGTTAGCTGGGAAAACACAGATCACAAAATAAGGCTGATTGCATAGAACGTGAGCTTTTTCTGTGTTCCACATTCGCCGACTGGATTCGGGGCTTAAAAGGCCAAAATGTTTCTGCAGTAAACTGTTGATTTCTGAAATAGTTTTTAGAAAAATAAAAAGCCACAAATATTAAGGAAAGCATTCTGAAGTGTTCAATCGCAGGAGTCCGTTTTGATCTGATTGGCTTTCAGTCTGTTGCGTGAACATTTTCCGGTTTCTAATCGAGATATGGACTTGATTTCAGGTTTGATCAGGTATATTGATGTATTTTGGCTGGGGTTGATCTGATTCGTAGTTAAGCTGTCCTGTGACAGCTGTGGCACCATGTGACGCATCCATATTGATGACGAAGCACAAAAACAACCCTCAGCAACTCCACCTCACTCTGACACGGAGACGTTAAAGCACCTACAGGATTTGGGGTTTGTGTGAGTGGGCTCTGTCCCTCAGTGTAATGCCATTGGCCGATTTCTGGGAGGCCCGAGAGCTGATTGGAGCTCGGTGGGGGGAAGAAGGCGGGGTCAGACTGGGCAGGTATCAGCTGATTGGCCCCTCCGTCTCTCCATCCTTGTCCGACTCGTCTTGTATCTCGTCAGTGTTCCCTGAGTCACTGCTCGCAGATGAGCTGATGGAAAGAGAATTTCTGGAGGAGAAACAGAAGACAATTTTTAAAATCCACACACACACACACACACACACACACACACAAAACAACAAAAAAAACTTATTCTCAGGAAATGGTGCTATTTGTGTCTGCATGACTTACAAGAGATAAAATGAACACAGAAAATCTAACTAAAGTTAAAACAATATTTATAAAGTAATATATTTATAAAAAATACATTTCATTTAATTAACAAAATAAATGTTAACAAATAAAATTACATAAAAATGCTTAAACTTAAACATTTCTCAACTTAAAAAATATGTAATAAATACACTTCCAAATGTCACATTTTAGCACAAAAATGCTAGATGAAATACATCAATTACATATATTTTTAAATAAAGTTGTGCAAGCTATGACGGTGGTTGTGTTTTTCATTCTAAAGACACTTATACACAAAATTAAAATTAAAATAGAAAATTGTCCACATGCAAACATTATGAGGTCATTTAACATATTATGTGACAAAGAGCTGAAAAAGAAGATATAAACTGCCATCATATTGTTCATTTTAATTTGTTTTATAGGGGATTTGAAAAACATTTCTAGACCTGAATGTAATTTTTTTATAATAAATATCCTTTTTTATTTATGCCAAGTTCTAAAATATTTTTTTCCTTAGAAGCTGCTATTTAAATTGTGTAAATTTACTGAAAATAAAAAGCTCAAACCCTAAGGAATATTAAGTTAATAAAAATTTATATTTATTTGATTTTATTCTTTATTTCTTTTATATTGCCACTCCTAATTTCTGTAAATAAAAAGAAATCATCAGCCTTGTCATTACAGGAAAAGAAAACCTCAGATTAAAATGGAAGTGATTTATCAAACGCTATCTCACGACCAATTCGTACAGTTTTTACGAGGTGGCTAATTCGTACAAACTCACTCGTACGATTTTGTACGATTTGTCTAAACCCCAGTGATGGATAGGTTTAGGCGGGTGTAGGTCATTCGTACAAATTCATATGAATTGGCAACTCATCAAATACATACGATTTAGCAAAAATCGTATGAATTTGTACGAGTGAGGTCATGCGAATTCGTACGAATTAGCCACCTCGTGAAATATGTACGAATTGCTGTGAAATCGAGCTGGATTTATCATTTGTTAGCTGATCACATCTATCCTAATTAGGACACATTGCTAGGCTTTTTCTTCAGTACTTTTGAAAACTACAAACATTTCAGATTGAGCTGTTTTTATAGTGACGCTGCATTCTCTGAAACATCAGTGAAATCACCTGCCACCCTTGATCATTCTCCTGCACGTCTCCATCTGCACGTCCAGCCCTCGTTTCATGCTGCACATCTCCATGTACTCATGCAGATGTCTGTTCATGTCACTCTTAGCCGTGGCCAACTCCATCTGTGTGTGAAAGAGAAAGATATAATTATGTAAAACATTTTATGTGTCATAAAAGACAAGAGGTTCAGTAGGAGGATAAACACAACCACAGCCAAATGGTTAGGGTGGAAAATACAGAAAAACAAACACATCCTAACCTCGATTTGTCCAATTGTCTTCTGATATTCCTGCTCTCTGGTCTTGAAAAGAGACTCGGTCTCGTCGATGAGATTTCCCAGACTGGAATCCTGAGAAATAAGTCACACAACGGCTTATTTCAGTTATATTTACTCTCAAATCGTACGCACTGACAACAAAAAGAAATTAATTTATTCAGCAAGGTTTTAAACTGATTTCTATACAACAATATCAAGCAATACAAATGTTTTCAACATTGATAATAATCAGAAATGTTTCTTGAGCAGCAAATCAGCATATTAGAATGATTTCTGAAGGATCATCTGATAATGAAGACTGAAAATTCAGCTTTGATCACAGGAATAAGTTACATTTAAAATTTTAATAATATTTCACAATTTTACAGCTTGTCCTGTATTTTTAATCAGACAAAATCTGGTGAGCAGAAGAGACTTTTTTCAAAACATTAAAACATGTTAACAACCCCAGTCATTTGAACAGTAGTGTATATGGATGCTCTATGGAAACTCACAGGTTCTTGTGCGTCTCCGTTGCAGTCGAGGGCAGCGGTGTTGTTAGTAAGGCCGTGGGGCATGTTGTAGTTGGCGAAATCCTCCCATAACAGCAGCGTATCATCGTTCTCCTCCCACGTCAAACTGTCACAGTCATCATCGATCTCAAACGTCTCCCGCCTAGCAACAAATGAGTTATCTGAACAATGTCTGCGTGTGAGGAAAAAGAAAGGGACAGAAAGAGAGGAGAGAGAAAGAGCAGGCAGTGAAGACTGTCATGGATGGCCAGCACAAGACGAGAGTGTAGACAAGCACGAAACAGGACGCATACATACACAAACATGTTAAATGAGGCCCAAATCTGATTTTTCCCTCACTGTGAATGGCAAAATTTGCACTCGCAGTTTTAATCTGGATCTGACTTCAGTGTGAAAAGATCATTTTAAAGCATCATTTAACCCTGTAAAGCCTGGCATATAAAATTATATACAGAAAAATATTTTTTTTTTAAATGGAACAGTTTATTGAAATTTTTGACAAAATATATTTTTTTAAATATACAAAAAAGTTTGCTTATTGATGCTATTTTTGCAGAAATGTAATTCAGCAATTTAAGCAATACTCCAACCAAATATAAATTGATTTCCTTATAAAGACATTTCAATTATATTAACACTGTGTTTTGAATGAAATATGTATTTAAGCTTTGTTTACTTCTTACTTGTTTGTATGCATGTCAAATAAGAAGTTTTGCAGTTAAGACCAGTGTATGATATGATCCATATTTCGTACATTGTGAAGAACCTCAAAAATATTGGATTTGAGGAGGAAATCAGGATCAGGCACTTTGGTTTGTGCTATAATAGCAGCTAAAGCTGTTAGTGAAAGTGAGAAAATGAGAATTAGAAAAACACAGAAATACCAGCTTTATATGATTATGACATTGAAATCTCAGTCCCCACTCATTACAAATACATGGAAAAAGAGCAACCTGCACAATTCCCCCCAAAACTGTTTTTGTCTGTCTGCAATTCTTTGCATCTCCACTTGGTGCTGCCACAGTGTCAGCATGAGAGGATCTCAGATCACAGGCTGAAACCTGAAACTGGTTTTGCTTTTGGGAGGACTCACAGATGGTTTAGCATGCGTTTCATCTCGTCTGTGATGTTGAAGGGGACCTCCTCCTCCGAAGTGCTGGGATCTGCATCCATCTCTGAGTTATCCTCATCTGATACTGGCTTCTTCTCCTTCTTTTTGCACACCACAGCCATCTAAGACACACAAACGATATTTAGTTAGTGATTTTTTATGCCAGTACCTTGGCTGGTTAAGGCCTGTCATGGAAAAATAAATAAATATATATGACACTACAAACCGCCAGTAGGTGGCGACAAGTTGCTGTCTTTATGAATAGATTATTGAATCATTGACTCAAAAGATTCATTCCAAAAACAGATGCATAAAAAAAAAAAACCTGAATATTGTGTCTAAAATGTAACTCACTTAATATTAACGTCATGTTTTTTTAACTGCTGTATAAAGTAAATATCACATTCGCGATCACGTGACTTTTATTTCTTGCAATTATGACTTTTCTCAGAACATTGAGGAATGATCTTGCAATTGCGAGTTATAAAGTCTGATTCTGAGGGGAAAACGACTATTTTCATACAATTGCGTGTTTATATTTCACAATTCAGACTTTATAATGCACAATTGCGTGTTTATATATTACGCAATTCTGATTTTAAAACTCGCAATAGCAAGTTTATCTCTCAATTCTGACTTTATTTCTCAGAGTTGCAAGTTTATATTACACAATTCTGACCTTATAACTTGTAATTGTGAGTTTATATCCTGCAATTCTGAGAAAAAATAAATAAAAAATCAGAATTGTGAGATTTAAATTAGCAACTGCAAGAAAAAAGTCAGAATTGTGAAAAAAAAGGTTGCAATTATAGGCTTCTACATACTATACTTAAGTATATCATATCTAATAAATATAGAAATACAAAAACCTATACAGGGATATATTTTTCTTTCATAACATTCGAACTGCATTCTATTTTAATAGGCTAAATCACGCAGTGAATGCTTTTGGATTCTCAAGACATGCTTTTGTTTGTTTTTTTTGCAAAGTGAGTGACATATTCAATAATGTCAGATCACATATCGTTAAAACAACAATTACAATATTATCATAGACAATAAATATTGCACACCCCTAGTACAGCCACATTTTAAAATCAACTCATGCACTTGGACTGGACATACAGTGTGGGTTTGGCTGTAGTGCAGTGTGATAACCTCATGTGCAGGGCAGGAGAGATCTTGCCTCAGCAGTTTTACTCTAGTATTGCGTGTTTTACCCACCCTGTCTGCTGGTGCTCTGGATGGACTGACGTTGAACATCTTAGACATGTCCTCTGAGTTCCTCTGCTGAGCCACGTCACACAGTTTGGCCGTGATGTCGATTCTCCTGCAGATGTCCATGTCCACCTTCATGGCTTTCTCCTGAATCTTGGTGTCGAGGTCGGACATTTGCTGAACAAAGATTCAAGCAGTGTTAGAAAATGAAAGAAAACTATTTCTGTACAGATAATGAATTTATGATGCTGGAAAAACAACATAAACAGTTGCAGTGTCATTAGAGTTGTGCTTTGAGTGGATTTTGTCTTCAAAGTTTGGTCTATGAACGTCAGTAGTTTTTTAAGAAGCAATAGTCACTTTATTCTCACTCATATGCCTCTAGATTTACAAATAGGCTTCATGCACACTGCAAAGGCCATGTTATATAATCAGTATTTGATTTGACAGCCGTAGGTGTGAGTCTCGAATTGTCCATATTAAGAACTATAGTATACACTATACTACTATTCTATAACCAGTGACAATGACCTAATTTAAATATCAAGTATGGTACAATCAATAAGTTAATCCATTAAAATATTAACTTATTTATTTTGGAAAAAAGTGTAATATTTCTAAAATAAATCATTGTTAATATTTCAGAAATAATACAATATTTTAATAAAAATTTCAAATAAATGTTGTATATCTGTTAAAATGAAAACTATTATTTTTAAATTAAAATTAATGTTGTTCAAATAAAATGATTGTTTTTAAATAAAACATTTTTAAATAAAATTAATTTAAAAATACATTTTAATATTTTCAAAATAAAAAGTATATTTGTAAAATAGAAAATAAATAAAATAAATAAATAAATATTTTTTAAAATAAGTATAGCTCACTCTGTAAAAAATAAAAAATAAATAAAAAAAATAAATATTGATATACAAACACAAATGTATTTATTTATTTTTTAAATAAGATCACTCAAAAAAAAAAAAGCAAAAAAACAAAAAAAAACACCCTAAATAAACAACTAATCATTTCAGCTTGGTTCCCTACACACCACACAAATAGAAACGAAAATTCAAAAGATAATACTATTGTCACCAACTATTTTTTTTTTTTTTTTTTTTTAATTTTCAGGAGTGAATTTAGATTAAAAATGCAGTTTTTGCAGGCAAATAACTGAACAGAGTGTTTTAACAGCATTAAGTGACAATTGCATTTAGCTGCACTGTGCGAGCGTCCATATACTGTAGTTATACAGATTCAAACTGAGAAACTCCGAGACATTCTCTTAACAAAAACACACTATGCCACAGGATCACTCTAAATCATTATAATCTTCATGCTGAGCATCAATTATATACCGCCAACACGGAAATCAACACATCAGTCATAAATCAATGCCATTGCACACAGATTTTTAGACCAACAAGTTAGTCTTGTGGTAAATCCACAGGCAAACAAACTTGAGCGGTTAATTTTACCTAAAGGCCTTAATGGGAAACAATTGCTCTGACTCATTTATTCTGTATGGAGAAGTGGATGAGTCAAAAACATTGACTCTGTTTGTTGTTTCTTAATTAAAAAAAAGCAACACATTTAGGGCATTATGGAAGTTTATTTCCATTCCACAGAATAAAAAAAAAAAGGAATTGGGACTTTCTCACAATTCTGCCTTTTCTTCCTCGTAACTTTGAGTTTATAACTCACAATTCAGACTATTTTTCTCACATTTGAGGAAAAAGTCAGAATTTTGACCGCGAGAAATTATACGTTTATATCTTGGGAAGAGAACTTGAATTCCGAGTTTATAACTTGCATTTGTTAGAAATAAACTTGCAATTCTGAGAAGAAAAGACTTAATGTGAGATATTATAGAATTGTGCGATAAAAGGTTGCAATTAAATTTTTTATTTTTATTCCTTGGCAGTAACAAGCTTGTCACAATTCTAAATTGTGACTTTTTTCTCACTCTAGTGACTTTATATTCTATAATTGTTCTCAGAATTACACCTTTCAGTTTCCAAAATGCAAATTCTTAACTTGCAATGAGACTTTTTCTCAGAATTGCAAGAAAAAAATTCTGAATTGTGAGATAAAGTCGTGATTACCGTTTTAAATTTTTTATTCCATGGCGAAAAGAAGTTTTTATCAAAACAGAAGCGAGTTAAACAACTCAGGGCAATTGTTTTTCTTTATTAAACTCAATGCTTTTATAGATCACGTCTTGCATTCTCTCTTACTTTCAGGTCCAGGATTTTCCTCCGGTTTTCTACAGCTCTAGAGCGGCGGCATCCGCCAGCCTTTACAATAAATAGTGATTTCAGTTCACAGCTTTTATTGCATCAAAACTATTTATGATTTTTACAGCACACTGTGACACTCGTGTGAATGACTGGCTGACAGATGAGGCAATTCGAAAGCAAAGATGATTAACTCTAAACATTAACTCATAAATCCAGGTGACATCTGGATAAACGGTTTATTCATTCCTCACCCTCCAGACCAGCTGGTACAAATCGAAGGCGTGTATGCGTGAGATAATGATATAATGACAATGAGACTCAAAACAGAGCTCTGTTGTGTGTGTATTGTCCTAGCTTGGTGTTTCTGCTGGAGGGGAAAAAAGCCAAATAAGGCCGAGCACGTTTGTCTGCTGTCAGGAAACAGAAGTCGTGGAAAACAACCAGTCACAGGGTTTACTTTAGCATTAAAGGGATAGTTCACCCAAGAATCTAAATTTGCTGTTAATTTACTCACCCTGGTTCTTTCAGACAGTTTGTTTCTGGTTCAGATAACAGATTCACCAGTTTGTTTACGTAATAATGCAATTATGCAATTATAAAGCACCCAATAATGCGTATAAAGTATATAAAGTGAATAAACTAGACTTAATCAACTCCCCTTTTACATAAACCGTGAGAAATGATAAAAACTTTAATTTCACCCCTTCATTCAAGTGTTCGGTTCAAGTATGTGTATTTCAGCGGCTCATCGGTCTGCGGTTCGAGTCAAACTGTTTCCTCTGAAGGGAACTGAAAGAGTCAGCAAAACCAGCATCATATGATCATTTATACTTGTATTTTGGCTCATTCGAGTAGGAGTGACTGTCAAGCATCTGAAAGTGAGTTTTCATTGAGTAACTTGTCAATCTGTGCTGCTCGAGCCACAAACTGTTTCGTTCAGTCCAATTTGGGGAACTGATTCAACTAGTTCACTAAAAAGAACCGGTTCAAAAGAAGGATTCGTTCGCAAACCGGACATCCCTCTGGAATGTTTACCTGAAGCTCTGGATTGCAGGTAATAATGTTGTAAATAATGTTTAGTATCTTGCACAGACTGATCGTTTTGCTTCATAAGACCTCAGTATATTGTCAGTAGTGATGGGTATTAATCTTGTGTTCCTTGATATGCTTTTTTATTCTCAAAAGCTGAATGAATGGATTCATGGATTCAGCTAAAAACCTGTTACTGTTCTGCTAAAGAAAAATAAACACCTACATAGTTTTTATTGGGGGGGGGGGGTGAACTGTCCCTTTAAGCTATTAAAGACCTGATTAAAAATGCATTTATTTATTTAATTTATTTATGATTAAACGCCATGTCAGGAGCAATGGCTATATTCATGACAAAAACTATTCAACTGTGATTAAAAACTCAGATTCTTATCAAATGTGGTAAAAACATCATCCAACAAATACTGTGTTTCTTGGACTGAAAAAGCATTCTTATGTTGTGATCTCATGATGTAATAAAACAAAACAATCATATTGATCTTCATAATGAATACAAACAGATTCTGACTGTCTTCTCTGAAGAAAATGTCTCTCAAGTCGCTGTGATATTTTGGTCTCTAGATATGGAAATACTCACATCGCTCATGAGGCTCTTGAAGACCACCAGTTCAGCTTTCAGTCTTTCGACCTTCTCGTTCAACTCGTCCTGAATGGCTTCGGATTCGTTTACATTCTGAACACACCCAAACACAAATATAGGCAAACATGAGCACACAAAGCAACATAAGAATACATGAAATAGTCTGTATGTGATGATACTTTTAGCAGCAAAAGTATACACACTACCATTCAAAAGAAGACTTTTCTGCTCACCAAGGCTGCATTTATTTGATCAAAAATACTGTAAAAACAGTAATATTGTAAAATAAATTTTCATTTTAAAATAACTGTTTTCTATTTTAATATATTGTAAAATGTCATTTATTCCTGTGATGCAAAGCTGAATTTTCAGCATCATTACTCCAGTCTTCAGTGTCACATGATCCTTCAGAAATCATTCTGATATGCTGATGTGCTGCACAAGAAACATCTCTGATTATTATCATTGTTGTTGTGCTGCTTCACATTACAGTGGAAACTGATCGTTTTCATTTCAGAATCCTCTGATGAATAGGAATTTCTTAATAAAGCTTACAGGCAGATTTTGATGTTAAACATGAGCATGAGCAGCCTGAGCACAACACCCACTCTCCAGTCTAATGAAATCCCCACAGCGGCGGCGCTGAAGGTTGGAGAGGAAATCCATACGACTCAGGGCAGAATTTAAAAAGCAGGCTCTGAGCATGTTTGGGATCTCGGGGGACGCTTCTCTCCTCGGCGGTTTTGCTGACCCATAATCCAACACAAACACAGATGCAGCCGTTTATTGATTTTCCTGCTGCATCAGCAGAAGATGGATCTCACACCTGCAGCGTGTTTCTGAGGGAATGTGGGGAGTTTGAGACTGACATGGATGCCGCACTGGGCCATGCAGACATATTGAAACACTCAAACTCCTAAATGCATCCCATTTACAGCCGTGTCTCAGATTGTTTGAGGTCTCTCACACACACAGTAGTTTATATTTGCTCAGATCACTTGTGTGAGAAGTTGCTCATCGTGTATTTTAGCATGATGGCATGCATACTCACACACTTTATAGGGGTCATTTCAAGGAACGCCAGATTTAATTTTATCATTTAAAATAAAGGAGTTCAATGCAGTTGCTATGCGTTGCTTATTATTTAAACTTTAACGTCTCTTGACATTTAACTGCAGACTTTGATCAATCTGAGAGCAAACTGAGACATCGTTGAGATCTCTTCTAAGACTTTAGAGGAGAAATATGTAAGAACCAATACAGCAAAATTATTTGTTAAATTATACAAAAAATTGGTCCAAACATTACATTGCTAAAATAGATGTTAAAATGTATTTATATAAATATATTTTAATACATTTTTACTTATATATCATCATGTGTTTTCTGGCCCAAATACTTTGGACATGCATTCACTCAAAACTATTTTCTTGCCCCTTTAAGTATGTTTTCATCAAAAATACTGTAAAAACACTAATATTGTAAAATACATTTTCAGTTTAAAATAACTGTTTTCTATTTTAATATATTGAAAAATGTCATTTATTATATATATTAATATAAATTTATTTATATTTTGCATTCAACCAAAATGTATTTTAAGACTGGAAATGTATTTGTATTTTCTTGCCCTTTGAAGTATGTTTTCTCTTCTTTTTTTTTCTAATTTTTTTCTTGCCATTTTTTATATGTTTTAAGTAAATTTATTACAATTTTTGAAAATACATTTAAAAAATAAATTTCGCTATAGTTGAAAATGCATTTTAAGATTGGAAAGTATGATATATATATATCGGCCCTTAGAAGTATGATTTCTAATATATTTTAGTATTTAAAGGTTTAAACGACTTTTTAAATAAATGTTAAATTTGGAAAATACCTTTACTCACCCTCAAGTTGGTCCAAAGCAGTATGAGTTTCTGTCTCCTGCTGAACACAAAAGAAGATATTTTGAAGAATGTGTTGACGGTAGCCATTGACTTCCATGATATTTATTTCCATATTTATGGAAGTCAATGGGGACCCGAAACTGTTTGGTTACCAACATTCTTAAAAATACCTTCTTTTGTGTTCAACACATACAGGTTTGGAACAACTTGAGGGTGAGTACATGATGACAGAAATTTATCTTTAAGCTGTGCTGTTTACAACAAACACAAATCATATATTCCACGTATTTTGACCAGAAAAATCATCTTATTTCAGTTTTGCATTTGTAGTTGGGCTACAAATATGTTATATATAACCTTTTAACTGTATAATGTCAGTATGTTCCCCTACTTCATAATATCTGGATGTCACAGTTTTTAGCTACAAGGTCGTAAAAAGTGAGAAACCCACGTCATATAGATGGCAAATGTAATTAGTATCACAGTGAGAGAGTCTAGACGGCTGTTGCGCAGGTGAGCTCACCTCCTGCAGCGTCTGCACCATCGACTCCATCTGTTCTCTTCTCGAAAGCTCCTCCTCCCATCTGCAACACACGGGACATACCTCTGATGAGTCTGACCATCACACTATGAGTCATTTTATATCATGGAAACAGTGCACAGTTATGTCATATAACTACTTTCCTGTAATGGCAACAATCTCAAAGCCTCCTTTGGTGGAGAATCCAATGAATTAAATACTTAAACACAAATGAAAGCTACTTTATCATCTTCATTCTTTCTGGAGGTTGATAAGCTCAAACCACAAGATCAAATCATTCATAACAAGTAAAAAGGTCTGACATCAGTGCAAAAACAGCAAACAGCAAAAATATATACTTTCAAATATAGTTCAACATATATTTACGTAAATACATATGTACAATATATACAATATATTTTGTGTTGAAGGCTCATGTCTGTTCCTTCTCAGTCTCATAGATCATTCAGGTCAGGAATCCTCCGGTAAAGCCTCAGCTGTGCTCCTCTGGCGTCTGTGGTCTGTGCGCCCACCCCAAGGTGTCTGGGACGGGGCAGATTTGTAACCCAATAATGTGCTCTGACTGTGAGTGGAAAACCAGAAAAGCCAAACCAAAGAGTGGATTTGAAATGGGAATTAAAAGTTTTGTGTTTTAAGCATTGCTGTTTAAAAACAAGTAATTTTAAGCCGTTGAAACGCAATCAGCAGTGAAAGAGAACTCATTGTAGAGGCACATGAAGACGGTACACATAGGTTTTGAACATTATTTTTGCCACATTATGGGCTTTGAACGGTTAAATACACACAATACATCACTTTTGTAATTTCAATAAGAAATATATATTTAATTTACACAGTGAAGAATATGCAATGTTTTAATTCATTGGATTATTTTATACAATGTAGCATTTTTTAAATTTATTTGTTCTACTGTAGTTGTGTGTCCTATTGTTTGTAATTATTTCCTTATTCTTATTTAATCATTAACAGTTAACTTGTATTCAGTGAGCTTGATGGTTTTATTTTTTTTTATTTAGGCTAGTATTAGTTTTTTTGACAAGAATTATGAAATTTCTATAATATCAAAAATGTCGATATCATAAAGACCTTATTTTAAGCAAACATAACTATATTGTGATATATATATTTTTACCATGAAAAAAAAATCATATTATGATATAAGATTTTAATCATATAGCCCACCCCTCAAGTTTTGTTATACATTCAAAAGTTTTCTTATAAATAGAATTTAATATAATATTTCATTTAATAATATTTTTATGGAATCATTTTTTTAAAGCTGCAGTCAATAAGTTTTGCTTCTTTGTCACATCTCTGTTTGAAACCTGCAGTTGCAGTTATTTGCAGAATTATTTTCTTAACATGGGTTGTACACCAGCAGGCTCCAGCGCGGATGGATCTAATGTTTTGTGGTTAATGCGTGGCTGTCAGTCACTGTACCGGTGTGGATACTGTACTTCAGAATCACAGATTATTGCCTATGTCTTGGAATATATGACCCAAATAAGAATATTGTAATCTGAGTGAGTAAATAACAAGTCTGACACTTTTGTTCTGACCAACTGAGCAAAAAATCATTACAATAAATCACACTCCAATGGTGATTAAGTCTAACGATCAGTTAGCTCATATCACATCAAACCGTGCAAATTATTATTATTGTTATACTTTGTTCCCAAATTGTTCATGTTAACAACATCAGCATTGCGTGACTACATGTATGTAGTGTGTATTAGCGTTACATGTAGATTTCAATTTCTGTACAGTCTAATCTCTAATAGTCATACCGTTCGAATTTCATATAAAGAAATTATTTTAAAACTGGTTCTCTTCAAAAAATACAAAACTTCCCACGTAGGCTATCTTTAATCAGATGCACATTTAAAACTGGAATATAATCTAATTTCAGTCACCTGTGTTTCATAAACACATAAAACTTTTTGGATTACAATCCGGCATAAAAATGATAAATTTAATTATTCCAGCTGCTGTGAGAAAAGATTACAAACAATCCATCACCTGCAGCATGCACACGCGCGATAGCCTACTAGCCGGGACAACTTTATGATTACAGACGTGACGCAATGACGCGGCAGCATGCTCGAATTTCCCATGAATTCCTATCAGTACCGCTCAAATTAGAAAACATTATTATAAACTAAGTGTTGTGAATCGGGCTAAGGTTAGGAGATTTATTTAGTATAATTTTTACCAAAAACATTTACGGACTGCAGTTTTAAAGTTAATTGCGACTTTTATCTCACAATTCTGACTTCTTTTACGATCATAAATTATTGTAAAAATATAGAATTAAATATTAAAACAGACTTGGATATATGTTTAAAGCAGACACACTATAGACTATAACAAGGTTATTGTGTATTATTTGGTCTCTGTTTGGTTTATAGCAACCTGTAAAGTAAATTAAAATAAGGAAACAAGAAACCACAACCCAGACAAATGCTTCTGAAAGCACTAAAACCATTACTGTATATACATGTATCATATACCGTATATGCTGCTTACAGGCTGGAAAGTATGACTGACAGCTTTAAAGAGGCAGTTAATCAAACGTGTAAACATAAATGCAGAACAGTGCTGTGTGCCGGAGGGAATCTTTCTACAGACAATCAAATCATTTCTGAGGCATCACTCTCTGTTGTTATGGCAACGCTTGAGTTCACTACTAAAATAGCACATTGAGCAGATGAAGCGCTCGATCACATTTACTGCCGGCTCTGACCTGCTTCAGCGTTGCTACGGTGAGGTAAACAGTACACACTCGCTCCGCAGTGCTTCTGAATGAGACACAGGTCTATAAAGGATACAGAGCCATGTGATGTCAGCATACTAATTAGGGTACTTGAGAATCTCAAGTGAATGAACTGGAACCTGTCCTTAAGATAAACACACACATACGCACATCAAAGACACTTCAGCAAATCACATGCCATCACAAAACATTGCAGACCTTTGCTTTCCTGTTGCCAAAGAAACTGTGAAGGAAAATACACACTTAAACCAAGGAAACCTCTGAAAAATGAACAAAACACACGGTGTTTGCCTCCTGAAAAGATCACAGACGTCCAATGCTGCAAACTATCTGTCTATCTATCTATCTATCTATCTATCTATCTATCTATCCTCCATTTATTGTTCTATCATTCTAACCATCCATCCATCATTCTATCTTCTATACATCATCTGTCATTCTATTCATTGTTCTCTTCATCCATCCATCATTTTATCTATTTACAGTCATGCTCAGAATTATTGTACCTTTGGTAAATATAATCAAAAAGGCATTGTTTATCCATTTGAAAAATTGGGCGAAATCTCATTATGAAATAAATGTTGGCCACAACTATTAATTCATTCATCCATTCATCTATCCTTTATATATATCCATTGGTTTTATTATAGTAAAACTGTAGCAACCATGCTTTTTGGCACATTGATTACCATTTGCATAACCACAGTTTTAAAACAAATACCATGATTAAACTATGGTTAGTGTAGCAAAACCATGGTTAATTTGTGGTTACCACGGTTTAACTATAGTAACTATGTTTTTTGGTTTTATTTGTAGTAAATCCGTGGTAAATTTTTCCATTCATCCATCCATCTATTGTAACCCAATAACCTGCTAACCTTCCGTACAGTCAAATATGTGAGTCTGCCACTGGTCACTGGTCACTGTACTCTCTCTCTCTCTCTCTCTCTCTCTCTCTCTGTCTGTGTGTGTCTGATACTGATTGAATGCTGTTCCTAAAGTGCTGGTGTGTGAATCACATTGCTGCTGCTGCTGCTGCAGAGCTCTGCAGGTCACTGGAGTTCATCAGCTGCATCAGCCAATCACAGCACAGCGCATCACTTCCTGCTGGATGCAGGGTGGGGTTAGCAGTGATGCAGAGGACAGAAGGACACAATCTGATAACAGTGGACAGTCTAGACATTTGTATAGGGTAAAGAGAGTCTTACCGTCATTAGAATACATAATTATGAATTCTTACTGTCATTAGAATTCATAATTAAGCTCATGAATATTTAAAAATATGAATATAGCATTTTCATGTTTCCACATAACAATTATGTTTAACAGATATGAGAAGACATGCAGATCAGATTTCAGATATATGATATGTATTAGTCTTCAGTTTACATTTCTATGAAGATTTATTTTTTCCTCCACGGGCAGAAACTGCAGTGTTGCAATAGCGAAAATAGTCCACCATCAAGAAATGTTTCTTGAGCAGCAAATCAGCATATTTGAATGATTTCTGAAGGATCATGTGACACTGAAGACTAGAGTAATGATGCTAAAAATTCAAATTTGATCGCAGGAATAAATTACATTTTAACATATACTCATTTAGAAAACACTTAATATGAATTGCAATAATATTTCACATTACTGTATTTTTTTATCAAATTAATGCACCCTTTATTGAGCATAAGAAACGTTGTTGTTGTTGTTTTTTTTTAAAAAAACTCTTACAGAATGGTAATGTGTATTTAAATAGTACAGTCTTTTGTTTCTGACCATAGACCAAACCCACAGCAGTAGCAAGAAGCAAATCATGGTTTTGGCAGGCATTTATGTAAACTAAAGACTATTTAAAAACACAATAGGTTCCTTCTAATTGGTAAAGGAGAATTGCTCCATCTAAACCCACATTCATCTCCAGAACAACTAGTGAGGTGTGATTTTAATCCAGTAAACACTGAACATAATCTCAGGAACTACAACAAGAGAAACAGTTCACTCCCAAACCCCATAAGGAGAGCTGGACCGGTTTTCTGTTTGTTTGAGAGGCTAATATAGACCTTACAAGGACAGACGGCAACAGATGAGAAAGTCACCGCACAGATACTGGCTACTGATGACCACATGCTTTATAAATGTGTCCCATCATGCACTGCATAAATGATTCAGTGTCATGTCTTGGTTAATCTCATTGCTCTTAGGCCTAAATTTAAGATTTACGTTTTTTAATTAACATACAATTTCCATCCATTCGGATTACACCATTTTAACATAAACAAACTAATAATCTTAAACTTAACTGATAGCCCATATACAGTGTTTTTGAGTTCACCAGTCACTGATTTTGTTTATACTAAAAATGAATATGAGAAATACTGGTGTGACCAAACTACATTTCCCATCCTTCTCTATGGCAGCTCAAAAATGATCAAATACAGAGATAAAGCTGCAAATGCATTCATAATTTGCTTCTTTTTTCCCTTTATTTTGTCTCTGTAAATCTGGCAAGTGATAAGAGAGGTGGAAATGCAATTGCCAAAACAGTACTTTCACAGGGGCTCTTACTTATATTCAAATATGACAGATGCATATGCTAATATCTTGTATATGAGAGGGAAAATGTTTATAGCCAGCTGTTTGCATCTACAGATGTCTCATGGCTATAAAAGCCGTTTGTAAAGGGTCTTCCAGTTTTATAGCCCTATACCAACTGGGATGTGAGCACATTGTATGCAGCTTAAATGCTTTAAAGAATGCAACCTGTTCCCTGACATGTTCTTCTGCGACTCAAATTATTCAAGTGTGTTTTGACCAGTGATCCATCTCAGCTGAAATACTGCTGCATGTGCAGAAATGAAAGTGCAAGCGATTGCAGAAAATCGGCGGTGTGTTTGTTTGTGAGTGCAGGGTCTGTGTGATTAACCTGAGATTCACAGGACAGAACAGGTCCTTCTGCGCTCATTCACAGCAGCCTAATCAAACTCACAAATCACGCACACACATTCACATGCTGTGATTTATTGCTAATACTCTTTCCCCGGTGCGTTCATTGGTCCATTGGTGACAGCCTCCGACATCTTCACCATGTGGGTTTATAGCATGTTGTGAGCAAATATTTCACACTGATCATACTGTCCTCCAGAGGAGATGTGCAAGAGAGAGAGAGTGGCCCTAAAAAATCTGTTAGATTTTATGGATATGGATTCCATTTAATTGGTTTTGAAATTTTAATAATCAAAAATGATTTAATCAATTTAATTAACAGAATTCTAACCATTTTTAACAAAAGCAGTGCCCTAGGAAATATGTATGTATGCATTATTTATTTATTTAAATTCTGTGTTTTCCATTGAAATTTTTCTGGATTAAATTGTAGTTAAATTTCAATAATCAAAAAGGATGTCTGATGAATTTAATTCTTAAAATTTAACAATTTAAAAATGTAATACATTTTTTAACAATAATACTGTCGTTTGAAGTGTGCTCCATTATTCAGACATGCTCAGTTTGAATATTTCTGGATTTTGTGTTTTATTATTTAATACAGATTTATTATCAAAATCTAATGAATGCATTAAAACAAACTATTTCATCTTTAAAAATTGAATCAAAAGAAACAATTCCTTTCATTTTTAGTTCTGCACAACAGAAGTTTATTGTTTAAATCAAAACACCAACAAAAAATGTGTAATATTGTGTGATATACCTTTAAAAATAATGATTTAATAAGCTGTATTATCATTATTATAGCACGTTCTTCTACTGTACAATAGTAATGTATATATATATATATATATATATATATATATATATATATATACGGCAAGTTAGACCATACTTTTATTTTGATAGGTTGTAGTAAAGAATGAGTTTCTGTTGCTCAATTTGAAGCTCATACTAGTAAACAACAATTACTTCTATGGCAGAAAAAGTACAACTTTCTTTCTTGCATGGAAGACTTAAGAATTCATTCAAGTCTGAGTTACGTGCCAACGTTTAATACTCAGGATTAAAGGGTTTAACAAACAACATGATCGATTGTAATTGTGCAGCTTGCCTTAACAAGCACCACAATTATTTACGTAAGACGTGTTAAAAAAGTTATGACCACATGAGCAGGTCGAGGCAGAAAGCAGAAACCTCAAGAATCACTTGGCTGTGACAAGCATCTACCTCGAAATGCTTCCAAAATAATAATTGCAAGTTATTAAAAAGGGAAACTCAGTTGCAAAACCAAGGAACACTTACATAATTGTGCAGAATACAAAACAGTTTACAGTTCATTCAACTTTTCAATGAATTGTAATGGCAAAATAAATCAGATTAGGGACAATACAGATTCATTTTCACTTGACTGAACTAGGCCTGAAATATCATAATAATCATTTGATACCATTTGACCTAATGTAAGTGCCTGCAATAACGCGGTTTGAGCAGTGTGATAATTATACGCTTATGAGATGTGGAAAAGAATCAGAGCCATTAAAAAAACAAACAAACAAAAAAAAACCTGTACTGTCAAATTTAGGTAAGTTTTACAAAACTACAACCAAAAAATGCCGTCATGCGTGAGGCCCTGATATTGTCTTTTAGGAGAAAAAGCAGTACAATATTAGGATATTAGCGCTTTACTGTTTGCAAACATCCCGCCACTGCTGAGAGTGAGAAATAACGAAATAAACAGCCGTTAAGAAAGCATTTGATCATAGCGATGTGAATTTTAGCACCAGCTCTACAGTCGGTGCTCCAGTAAAGTCACGTATACAATAGACTGCTTTAAATCAAGCAGCTTTATCTCACGACCAATTCATACGTATTTTACGAGGTGGCTAATTCGTTCGAATTCATAAGACCTCACTCGTACGTTTTGCATGATTTGTCTAAACCCCAGTGATGGGTAGGTTTAGGGGCGGAGTTAGGTGTAGGTCATTCGTACAAATTCATACAAATTGCGCAACTAATAAAATACATACGATTTAGCAAAAATCGTATGAATTTGTATGAGTGAGGTCGTATGAATTCGTACGAATTAGCCACCTCGTAAAATATGTACAAACTGCCATGAGATCGGGCTGGCTTTACAATATTAAACATGAAAAAAGTGTTACAACTTGATTGTTTTGCTATAAAGCAGCTCTATATGAAAATGTACGTATAACTTAATATTTGAACAAGTTGCAAAAGCTGAATAATCCTTCAAAACCTAATGATTAATCAATGATTAATCATTCTAATAGTCGTATCTATCTTATCTATCTATCTATCTATCTATCTATCTATCTATCTATCTATCTAACACACACATCAGGACTTAATGAATATATGAATCAGCCGGTTTCCATGAGGCCTCTCTTCTTGCTTCAGAAAGAGATCAGACGTCATGCATACAGCACTGCAAATACAGAGGGAGAAAATAACCCACACCTCAAAATGATCTGTGAGTGTATCAGTAACGGCTGACCGGAGGCCACACAGAGGACAGACCCAGCTCTGAGCAGACCCTTGAGAACTGCTTATGAAGTGTGGATTAGATTCAAAGAGTTACTGTTAACACAACAACAGCATATCCAACCCGTGAAAACTCATCTGATGCATCCATTCACAGATACTGCTCATAACCTGTGTGCTTCTCAAACTGTAACAGTAAATATAAATGCCTCCCTATAATAGATTTATTTTATCAATAAATAATGTGTCTGGTCACTTTAGTTTTGCATTTATTTCTGAACCTTTTTTGAACCTAATCATATTGCTGTTGCCATCATTTTATTAAAGAGTTAAAGGAATTAGTTCACCCAAAAATGAAAATTCTGTTATCATTTACTCACCCTATTGTCCTGTATGAATTTCTTTCTTTTGTTGAACACAAATGAAGATATTTTGAAGAATTTTGGGAACTAAACAGTTGCTGGCAGCCTTTGACGTCCATAGTACGGAAATAAACACCGTCAACTGTTTGGTTCCCAACATTTTTCGAGATATCTTCTTTTGTGCTCAACAGCCGAGAGAAACTCACTCAGGTTTGTAACAACATGATGGTGAGTAAATGATGACAGAATTGTAATGTTTGGGTATCCCTTTAAGTCCTTAGAAACTGTGCACACCGAAAGTTTGCATTGTTTTTAATAACACCTGAGACAAAATAACTGTTACTAAGGATATCTTGTTTGGTTTTATTGACATGGGATTTAAACAAGACATTAAACCAAGGTTAACAGCTGTATGAAAAGCCTCGAGAAAGCTTTGGGTGCTGTTTCATTCGCTAGAAGACGCCCAACACAAGCTCAGTCCAACAATTAGGGTGTGATGCAAAAAAAAAAAAGTGAAGCACAAAACAGCTCACGTGTGGATTTAGAGATGAAAACTAGGTATGCAGGCATGTGTGAAACAGGTGTGGACTTTTAATACAACAACTGACACAGTCATAAAGCATCTGAGCAGCTGGCATGTGACGTTATCCTAAAATTTGTCACAGGTTTTGTCCTGATGGCAAGAGCAACTGACTAACTAAAAGTAATAATATATATTTCATTTTTATATATTCTATTAATATATTTTAATATTTTTAAAGGATTATTTTGTTTATTTTTACCATCAAAATGGGTCACGTTTATTCTGATGACAGGGAAAACATGCAACTAACCAAATAATCATGCAGAGTTAGGATATTACTATTTATATAGAGAAACAGACATCAACTTTTAAAAGAAGAAGGGCAAAAGGTTACTCTATGTTTGCACAAATTCATGTGTCAGCGTTTTTTTTTTTTATTATTATTATTCCAAATTTTGCATATTGTTGGGTCTATGTATTGTAATATACAGTATATTTTATGTATATTTTTTATATGTTATAACATTATTATTAATATGTGAACCTGCACCACAAAACAGTCATAAGGGTAAATTTTTGGTAATTGAGATTTATGCATTATAATAAATAATAAATAAGCTTTCCATTGATGTATGGTTTGGGTAGCACTTTATTTTAAGGCGTCCTTGTTACTCCTTACATGTACTTACTATTATAATAACAATAAATTATGCATAATTACATGCAAGTAACCTTAACCAAACCCTAATCCTAACCCTAACCATATGGTAAGTACATGTTGTTTGTTAGGAAAGGACAATATTTGGCCGAGATATAACTATTTGAATATCTGGAATCTGAGGGTGCAAAAATAAAAAATAAAAATCAAAGGAGAAAATCACATTTAAAGTTCAAGTGAAGTTCTTAGCAATGCATATTACTGATCAAAAACAAAGTTTTGATATATTTACGGTAGGAAACTTGCAAAATATCTCCATGGCACATGATCTTTACATAATATCCTAATTATCCTTTTATGATTTTCAGCATAAAAGAAAAATCGATCATTTTGACCCATACAATGAATTGTTGACTATTGCTACAAATATTCCTGTGCTACTTATGACTGGTTTTGTGCTCCAGTGTCACATATTATGTATATGTTTTTTATTACCACTACCACCTAAATGTAAATGTTTATGTAAATCTAAATGTAATATTTTAATATTCATTTTAAGGATGTTTTTGTTTACTTTATTTTTGTTACCACCTCCAAAATCAAATCTGTAAGAGGCAAATCATGCAAAACAATTAACTTCCAGATGTGCAAAAGGTGACAGTCTATGGCTTGAGCTGGATGACAGACCATCACAACTAATCCAACCTCCCGTCGGGCCCCTGGGGGCCTCACCGCACCCAGTGTGTTCAGCAATGTGCCAGGATCTCCCGCTAAACAAACTCATTATCTCATACGGCCGCCTGACCAACAACTCCCTCTCTGTCACGTTTCCAATCCATAATACACCTCAACGGCTTCAACATAGCAAGGTGTGGCCGCAACATACTTTGCATGTTAAGTCCTATCAAACTTTCTCCAGAAAGAACACTTAATTGAGCTAATAGCTTGTTATTGCCGCCAAGAACAGTTACATACAAGTCACTCCTGTATGATAACTTGCATTGCCAATGCTCGGGGCGCTGTTATTCATCACAAAACCACTCCTCATCATAGGTGGAAAACATTTAAAGAGTTTTGTTCCAAAAATCACAAGGCTTGTTAGGACTCATTGTGATATAACATAGGTGTGATATAAAAGGTTAGTTTTGGTAGCTTTAGCAACACCCAAAATACAAGACGACGTTATCCTTTCGTTGACCTGCGGTTTCTCAATTGTGCCAAAAAAACAGTCATCAGTGTAAGAGTAACAGGGCTAATAACGAATTCTCTTTATAGACGTGGAGTTGTACAGGATCGATAATGCATTAAAGCTCACAAATAGATCTTTAAATCACCCCCAGAATTCAGCAAAAGGCTTTGAACTAAAGTGCCAGGATGCTGGATTTTGCCGTATTCATCTAGTGCAAATGCAACTGGTTTGATGTTTGAACAGCTGTGATTCACTTTAGCAAAACACTAACCCAGTCCATGATATACTGTATATATGGTTACAGCTCATGCATACTAATACAAGTCCTATAAAAACTATAGAATTATAAACAGGGTTTGCAATTAATAAAAAAAAAAGAGTAATTTTGAGGAAACAGGCGTTGCAATCTGCAAGCAATCACTGACTGTAATAAAACTGATATATAAAATGTTTATTGCAAATAAATGCAATATATACTATATGTATGATATATATCATACATACACACACAGTTCAGTACAATTGCATTTATTTGCAATAAACATCTTTTGTAACATTATAAATGTCTTTATTTTACTTGCTTCAGAGTTTTGAATGGTAGTGTATAACAGTTTCCAAAAAAAAAAAAAAAATTAAGCAGAACAATTGTTTTCAACATTCATAATAATGACAAATGTTTTCTGAGCAGCAAATCTGGACTAATGCTGCTGAAAATTCAGCTTTGCATCACTGGAATAAATTACATTTTATAGTATATTCACTTATAAAATTTCACTTATCATTTAAATTGTAATAATATTTCAAATTGCAATATTATTTTTAAATTGTAATAATATTTAACTGTATTTTAATCAAAATAATCAGCCTTGATAAGATGAAAATACATTTAAAAAAAACAATAAAAAATTATATATATATATATATATATATATATATATTACCAATCCCAAACATATGATGGGTAGTGTATATATATATTTCTACTGCAAGTGCTGAATTAGCCGGTAACTTTTAGCCGAACTGACTGCTGGGTGAGTTTTAATTTCAAAACCTGAATATAAATATCAATATTTAAAAGTACACAAATTTCCATTTTATAACATTTTACACAGTAAGTTACCACTCTTGAAATCTGCCAGAATAACCTATTTTCAAAAACATTGCATAATATGAACACGTGATTGAACTCCACGTCGATGTGGCAATATCTTACACTTAAGCATCCACAAAGCACTAAAACAATTGTTCACGGGATCAGAATCTTTAATGTCCTTGGATAGCCCATCCCTAGTCCACAGAGACAGAAAATCCATCGGCTGCCCTTAAATCTCGGGAAACAACACGTCACAGGTGAGACATGGACGTGTGCGAGCATGGGAGAGATCAGTGAGGGTGAATCAGAGCGCGGCCCACCCAAAGGTCATCCACACCCCCATTCCATCAGCATGAGAAGGACACACATCAAGATATCTAACCACTGAGTGAAAGACTATGAGAAGCCATCTGTCAAAAATTAATGCTCATTTAATCTGCTTGACCATCCCTGAAACATGACTACATCTCAGACTGCCACAGATACTATCCACAGCACTCACACAGACATACAGAAACGATAGAAACGATAAGATAGTTCGTTAGATAGATAGATAGATAGATAGATAGATAGATAGATAGATAGATAGATAGATAGATAGATAGATAGATAGATAGATAGATAGATAGATAGATAGATAGATAGATAGATAGATAGATAGATAGATAGTTGTGTATACTTGCTGCTTTCTGCTCATTAATGCTTTATTTCTTCAAACAGCAGAGGAGGAAGCAAAGTCTCCAAAAATTCAGCCTCAGGCTCCAGCATCGATCCCCGGCACTGAAGCTAAATTCAGCTGCCATTCATTATTCATGTGGGGGAAAGTGTTCTGGAGGTCTGCGTTTGATGGAGCTCGCCTCTCAGTTTAATCTGGTCAGTTTTTAAGGTGTAATTGGTGAACAGATATCTGATTTGCTGAATTGCTGCTCAAGAAACATTTATTATTATTATTATTAATATCTTCTTAATATTTGTGTGGAAACTGTGATACTTTGTTTTCTGAATTCTTTACTGAATAAAAAGTTAAAAAGAACGCATTTATTTGAAACGGAAATCTTTTGTCTCTTGACTGTCATTTTTGCATCCTTGCTCAATAAACATTAATTTCTTTAAAAAAAAAAAAATTCTGATCACAAACTTTTGAATAGTAGTTTATATACCCAGGTATCATTAAAAAAAAAAAAAAAAAAAAAAAAAACGATATTGATGGAAATTGAATTTTGAGTAAATCAAATAAACAGTAAAAAAAAAAAAAAGAGATAAAAAATTAATCACTTCCAGTTCATCACACTGGAAATTGAAGGTCAAGTCGAATGCACTGCATTGTGGGATACAGTATGTCAGGCAGTGGATCTATACTGCGCATTTCAGTGAATGTAGTAGGTCATCAGGGATTTCATGCTTACAGAAAATCTGCATACTGTCCACAGTAAGACTGTACTGTATACTGCAGAGCTACACATCAGCTTTACATTTCTCTTAAGAGGTTAATGAATGTTTTCCTAAAGGAGTTGTGACAGAACGCTGCACCAGACTGCAATAGATCAACATACACACACACGTACCAGAGAGAGATCCCAGGATACCTTGTGTCAAAAAGTTTGATTTATTGCCCCTCATAAAGATAAGACCCCCACCCCTCCCTCCCACCCAAACTGGACACCCAAACTGGACACCTGTTTTGTCCACCCCCACCCATCTAAATGAGCATCTGTTTTTACTGTCCAGTGATCCTAAGGTATTTATGAATGTTTTGGGAAATGTGTTTTTTGTGCGGGCCATTGAAGACAGTTATGTGTTTAAACTTTAAATTGTGAAACTGTGTTAAACGGGACAAAGGGAAGTTTTTATTGGAGTTTTTCACTTACACACATCAACAAAAAACATCAAACATATACGTAAAATGAGCGACGACTTGCTAGTGTTGTTGTAACGAGCTCTAACTAGTTTAAAAACGTTTTAAGTTAAATAAAAAGTAGAAGTGTACGTGTTTGTTTATTTAAAACAAACAAAGCATCTGACACGTTAGTTAAAACAATAGCTTAATATTACAAGTTAAATAATATAGAGCTGACTCATCTTCTAAAACAAAAATGTATCAGAAGCGAACGTTAAGATACTTTACAACGTTCTAACATTACAAGTTAAAGAAAATAGAGCTGACTCATCTTACCGTCTTCTAAAACAAACAAAGCATCTGACACGTTCGTTAAAACAACATTACAAGTTAAATAATATAGAGTTGACTCATCTTACCATCTTCTAAAACAAAAAAAGCATCAGAAGCGAACGTTAAGGTACTTTACAACGTTCTAACATTACAGATTAAAAGGTAGCTTTTGACACAAGTTAAAGAAAATAGAGTTGACTCATCTTATAAAACAAAAAAGCATCAGAAGCGAACGTTAAGATACTTTACAACGTTCTAACATTACAAGTTACAGCAAATAGAGCTGACTCATCTTACCGTCTTCTAAAACAAAAAAGAATCTGACACGTTCGTTAAGTAAGCCACTCGTCAAAATCTTGTAACATTACAATTAACCGTGATCTAAAATAAATAAATAAATAAATAAATAAATAAATAAATAAATAAAAATAACCGAGCATCTCGCGCTGAACCTCACACGCTGCGGTCAAAACTCAGAATGCGCTTACGCCGCCGAGGCCAGACCACGCCTACTGCCAGCCCCTAACAGCGTGAGGAGAGACCGGGGCAAAGATTTAAAAGAATTAAAGTAATGTTTTAACATTAGAACGAACGTTGTTTTAATAAATCTTTAACATTTCTTAATTAATGAAACAATTTGGCACTCATCCTAAAGCTTTTTACCTTAAAATTAGGTTAGTCTAGTTTTTTCCTTTTAAACAAACAGTAGGCCTACTACCTAAGCCGCCGGGAAACGTTGCTTATTTATTTTATTTAGGCTACTTTAGTTTAGTCATTCGTACTTAATTTAGCAATACCTTTATTTACTCTTCTATTTTTTGTCAAGTTTAAGACTTCTGACGCGTTACATTACCCAGACTTTTTCACTTTTAAAATGAGGTTACACAGCTTTTTCTTATAAAAATCACCTCTGAAGCCGCAGGAAAATGTTGTTTGTCTTGTTTTATTTTATTTTAGTAGTATAATATCTTTATTTACTCTTTGATTTTGTCAATCTTAAAACTTCTGGAGCTATAGTTAAAACGCATACACGCGCATGTGAGCGGAAACCGGAATGAAAGCAAACGTTTTGGACGCCTTTGGATTTTTCAGAAGTAATTAGACGCCTAAACGTTTTACATTATCGCGCGAAATGTAAATATTTCGTCTCACGCAGGGGGCAGCGAAATGAGAACGACACTTTGTGTCTGGACGTATGATTAACGACGCGACCGTATCAGATCAAGAGGGTCGTTGTAAAACATCTAAAGTGTTTCTGGAGACGCAACTCATTTGCAATCTGACGAGTTTTTGAGGGGATCTGGCATCGTAAACTTTGGCTTCGCTGTTCTTTGATCAAATGACATACACGTTAACCATTTATGCCATGCGCCTGCTTGTATGAACTTTGTCAAAAGTTTAGACTTAAAGTTCACTGTCCGGTCAAAGGTTGTATGTCCCTTTTGAAGATTTTATATGACACATAGCTGGTTAAGTTAAAAGTTTAGGTATAGTTTAGAAAGAAAGCACACAAACAAACACAAACATACATAAACAGTCCCCCACATTTAAACTTTTATGATGTCTCATACAAACATTTTACAAACTTGTGAACTTTTAGCATCACACAGGGTATCTCTACAAGATGATGAAAAGCAGCATGATTAAACAACAATATAACTATTGTTTTAACAAGTGATAAGTTAAGATTTGTAGTTTATATATCTCTCAAACCTAAAACCATGAACCTCTTAAGCAAGGATTTGAGACGGTTACAGAGATTTTCTTTATGAATTGGAGCTAAATCAGACTAAAAATTAATTGTCACAAGGTTGTTTGCAACAAAAGTAATTCCTAAACAAGGTGCTACAAATACCTCACAGAATCTTTACAGCAGATTAGACTTTCTTTCTCACTTTAAAAATGGTATTATTAACCATGGTGTTTAAATGCAGCATTTTTTCCACAGTATAATGTTTTATCTTTATTAAAATAAAAACAACTGGTCTATATAGATTTATTTGACTAAGAATTGATATAAGAAACATGCAAATATTCAATAAGTCCATTTTATCAACCTGCCTGATGTGTCTGACGGTTTGTCACAAATATCTTACCGATACAGACATGTTAAGATGTTAAGTATGTGTAAAACATGTGTAAAGTTCAATATTATTGTTAAAAATAGTATAATAAAAAACAAACACTTGCATAAACACACACACACACACACACACACACACACTAAAACAACCCCTGCAGTTAAACATTTTGACTTTTACAATGTTGCATAAAAACACTTTTACAAATAAAAACTTTTAGCATCGCACCGGGTGATGGAAAACAGTATGATTAAACAATGATGTAACAATTTTGTTTTAACAAATAAGTTAAGGTTTATAGATTTAGATCTTTCACACCTAAATCCATGATGAGGATCAGAAGTTGTCAAATGATCCCCTGATGAATGCAATGCGCTTACAGTGGTTTTTTCTTTATGAATTAGATCTAAAATTAGCTGTCGTAAGGTTGTTTACAACAAAAGAGTGTCTTAAACAAGGTGCAACAAATGTCTCATCTTTACAACAGATTAGATTTTCTTTCTCACTTTAAAAATGGTATTATTAACCCTACTGTTTAAACGCAACATTTATTTTTTCACACTATAATGTTTTATTTTATTAAAATAAAAACAACCGGTCTATATAGGTTTATTTGACTAAGATTTGATCAAATAACTGATATAGGAAACATGCAAATATTCGATAAGTCCATTTTATCAACCCCGCCCGATGTGTCTGAGGGTTTGTCACAAATATCTTACCGATACAGATGTGTTAAGATGTTAAGTATGTGTAAAACATGTGCAAAGTTCAATATTACTGTTAAAATAGTTTAATAAACCACAAACACTCGCATGAAAAACAAACAAACACAAACACGCACACACACACACACAAACACACACACACACACTAAAACAACCCTATACAGTTAAACATTTAGACTTTTATGATGTCTCATACGAAACTTTTACAAATAAAAACTTTTAGCATCACACAGGGTATATCTACAAGATGATGGAAAACAGTGTGATTAAACAATGATATGACTTTTGTTTTAACAAATAAGTTTTTAGATCTTTGAAACCTAAATCATGATGCTCTAAAGCAAGGGTTAGAAGCAGTCAAATGAACCTCTGATGAATTCAAGACGGTTACAGAGATTTTCTTTATGAATTAGAACTAAAATAGACTAAAAATTAGTCGTCATAAGGTTGTTTGCAACAAAAGTAATTCCTAAACAAGGTGCTACAAATATCTCATCTTTACAACAGATTAGACTTTCTTTCTCACTTTAAAAATGGTATTATTAACCATTAACATTTATTTTTTCACAGTATAATGTTTTATTTTTATTAAAATAAAAACAATTGGGTCTTTATAGTTTCATTTCAATAAGATTTGATCAAATAATAGATATAAGCAGCAATCAAATATTTGATAACTCCATATATCACCCAAACTGACGTGTCTTACGGTTTGTGATGACATCAGAATCAGAGTCAGAATGAGCTTTATCGGCCAGGTATGTTTGCACATACGAGGAATTGTTATAGTGACAGAAGCTCCACAGTGCGACAGAAAGACAGCAACAGGACAGGACGCAGATAATAAAAGAATAATATACAAATAGACAATGTACAAAATAGCAAAAACGCAATATATAATATAGACAAATATGTATGTACAGTTATGATATGTGCAAAATTGAAATTAAAAAATAAGGATGTGTTAAGGTGCATGTTACGTATGTGTAAAATATGTGTAAAGTTCGATATTACTGTTAAAAACGGTTTAAAAGGTCATTTTTAGCTTTCATATAGGATTCACAACCACACTCAGTTGCTTTTTGTGTAACACAGACCCGCCCCCGGGGCAGATGAAAATAGAATGTATGAAAGACTTTTCTTTTAAGATATTATAATGACAGACTAAAAACTTTAGATTGATTAAAACAACTGAGGTTATGCATTTCTCTTGAATATGTATACAGTAACCAGTGAGTACATGAAACGTTATTGTATAAATACACCTCCTTGTAAATTCAGCATGATCCTATCATATTAATCAATAAAAAAGAAGAAACGGTTTGTTGGAAATAATAAAAATAAAAATAATGTTGTGTTTCTAAGTTAGAAGACTAAAGCATTAACCTAAAGCATTTTTCTTTCAAACTCTCTCACGCACGCACACGGCTTTCCCACAAACTCCCAACAACATACATAAGTTTTGTTTTATCATCTAGAAACCCTATAACGGAGTTATCTTTTGCATTACTACAACTATAGATGCTGAAAGAGGTCATTAACCTGTTTAACATTGTTTAAAATGTGAACAATATCACTTAAGACTAGTTTGACAAACAAGGGTACGATCATAAAACAAGCCCGGATCCAATTTGAAGCATTCTAACAAGTACAACCATTGCAGCAAATGTATTCAATCAATCAATCGATCAATCAATCAATCAATCAAACTTTATTACAGACTCAAGGTCCGGATTTTAAAAAGACAGTAGACCATATATACAACCCACAGCATCTATCACAGACATAAAGAGTTACAAAATACAGCAATACCGGTGTCTCCACAACTTTGACTGATACCGTGTAGTAGGCCTACTAACCCCTATGTTTGATAAACCCACAATAATCTCATTTTCAGAAGCATTAACCCGACAGATAAAACTATAAGATTTTGTAACAGTGTTTTAAAAGCGATTACTCTCGCACTCACAAACATTTCACTTGCACTATGACATCTAGGCCTACGTAGTAAGATTCTCCTTGCGTCATTATAAGCTACTTGCGGCATCTGTAAACTAGATGCTCTGTCACACCGCAAATGAGTATAAAGTGTTGTACAGAATGCTTTGAAAAGCGGCACCTTTACCTCATCTGAACAGAAACTAAACTTGCGTAAAGTATATTCGCCCGCATATACATCATACGGCGTTGCCTTTCAATATCCTCAGCATCTGTCACGCGTTCAGTGATAAAATGTCTAAGGTATTTTACTTTCGCACACACGGTGAGACTCTTGTTAGACAACTTAAAAACTGGAAAATTTATATTATAGCACCGCAGCAAGATAAAACTCTGGACGTGTGATTGACCAACTTATCAGATGTTCGACGTATTATTACAAGTCCCTGCTTACCTAGTTTATGATGAAACTAGAAAATATAGGCGTGAGCTAACGATGAAGACCGACTGGGTATTCAGACACCTGCGGCAGGACTGACTGACTTTTTCTTAAGATTTGATTTCGAGAACACAAAACCAAATCCTAATGCTATTTCACGAAATAACGCAACAACGGGTGCACCATTTCAACATATAGCCTACACGTCAAGTCTGTTTTACCATGAGTATATCGTATTCTTTTTATATACATATATTTGTTTAGGCTAAATACGTTTTAACAATTCTTTTTGTTTTTACAAAGATGTTAAATTGAACACGTGTAACTAATACCTCATTCAAATGTCGCGGTCTTTCAGGTCAACGAACTACAATACCCAGCATACACCTCAGACTACAAACATGGCCGTCGGGATGCATATACCAAAATGGCCATACGCGACAGATCTCTAAATCGTCGGACTACTGATTATACGCACGCTCAGATAACCTATATAAAAAGACACACATTTCCACACTTTTTGCGAAGTATACGCTTCTTCGGCGTTGTGATGTTACAAACCCCTTTTCGTGAGCTCTGTTAGTGTCTCGAAGCCGATTCTGTTTTGCGAAAACGATTCATTCCCACAGTTCGGTTCAACGAACCGAATCATCGTTTCCTTACGTCATCTCGCAGCGTTGTCAGTATACATTTCTTTTCTAACAACTCAGGGGTCGTTTTATATCAGTGAAACATTAAAGTTAACAGTGTGAAGGCGTCTTTTGTTCATTTAACTGATGATGTTTGCAGTCGTGTTTTCATTCGCCGATCCCTCAGTCGGATACGAGTCAGACCGACCAATATTGAGTAGCCTACACGTAAACGCCGATATGTTCTACATGTCTGAAGTATAAGTGTGTAGAAAGAATAAACCGGTCTTATAAACTCATCAATTTGGCTTAACAACTTTAAAACATAATCTGCATGAACGATAAACCATACACTCTTAAAATCGATAGTACACAAAATATGTGTAAAAGGACCGATAACATAATAACATAATGTTTTGGTTCACGTCTTACACAACTGCGCGTTACTTAGCGGTTTTATTAAGCTTTAATATAAAAGATAATAGTCTGTTGACAATTTAGATGCTTTTATTATGAAATCACACAAAAAAACCGCTGAAGTACGTACTGTTAGGGAATTAATTGAAACAATACTACGTGCTCATTTAACCGCTTTAATTACGGTATGCTGAATATGAAACTCTTAAACAGGAACATTAAAACAGCCGCTTCAATACATTCAATACATAAAACATTTATGAAATACTATAAAACAATAGTTAGGTAAACGACTTACAGTCGATAAGTCATTTTAAGCGAAAGGCGGAATGATTCATGTCTTTTTTATTCTGTCCACACCAATGCACACCGGCGTTTTAGGCGTCTGTCTTTTAGGTCTGACCCAGAAAACGGATGTCTTAATATTTTGTTCTTCTTTTTATGAAAACATGCGGCAAGCAGTTTTTTGACCTTATCTGCATTATACCGACGCGTTTTAACATGTCGTAAATTCCAATAGTTAGTTAGCAAATGCAACTGTTTATTACTGAGATAAGACACATCAGAGCTGCGTTCTATTTAACGTTTTTCATCTACCTACATGTTTATCGGCGCTACTGTTCTAGGCCTCCTCACACCTTTGTGAGATATAAACCGCAAAGTTTTTCATGGCGTTGCGCTTTGAAGCCAGAACAATTTTATATGTTTCCATGACTTTGTTCGCTCTTTCTGTTTGAATTTGTGTCCCGCGGTTTCACCACCCTTATCTTATTTTCCCAACCTAATTGTAATTGTTAGGCCTTACGCTTTGTCTCGTTAGCGGGCCACTTTGTTGATATAAGTCAACGTTTCCGCGAATTTGGTTGATTTAATGAAATATTGCGTCTTCATTCGAGACATTTACGTTATATTATTATATCATCCTAGTTTATATCAGATATACAAGATCGTTTCTTATTAAATATTATTAATTTGATAACAACAAACAAAAAAAAAAAAAAAAAAAAAAAAAAAAAAAAACTTGCTATCTGTATCATGTAAATCGTTACATTTAAATATTTTAAATAAAGACGTTTTTATTAAATCAGAGAACAGAATAACGAGTTAGCTGAGTCAACCTTTTATTTCAACAATATATTGATACATATACAATCATACATTGAGTAAAGAAAATGATCAAATTTACAAACAAACGGTAGTAACGACATTAAACCGGTGGTCTAGCCAGAAAAGGAAATCTCTGCAGACAAACATGTTTTGCTCAAATATAAAATCAACCAGCGATGCAACAATTTCGCACGTCATAGAATCACAATTTTTTGCAGCCAACAACACGCATAGATCCGTCACGGACGTACACAGACAGAGAACCTCGTTAATGTCCATCTCATCCTCGCATTCAGACATCACATCCAAAATTTTTCTGGTAATTAGACAGACCGGGTCCCAGCCGGTAAGAAACATGCTAGTCAAATCAGGCCATGGATATTTCAGGCTTCTTACAATTTTCATTTCGTTCTTGAGGTTTGTTTCGCGTTTTGTATCTTCCGTACAATCGTGATTTGAATCACACTCCGCCGCGATGATCTTACGCATCAGGTCGATCATTTGTCCTCCGTAATGTAGTTTAAACGTGGGGTCTACAACGTCTTTTACTAAACACGTTTTCCCCGTACCGCAGTCGCAGTCCAGTTGCTCATCCGCAGCATAGCCAGAACTCCGGTCACGATCCATTAGCTTTTGCGCGGCGTCAGACGACTTTTTCAGAATTCAACTCTTTCCAAGAGATACATTTTTTCCCCTAACCGATATAAAGCTTTGTCGCCGTTTCCTAGAATCTTGATTGACTGTTTTAATCCATGACGGCACTGTGGAATTTCGCTTTCAGTTTCAATTTCCGGTTCATGGTTCAGATCCGCCGAAGCGTTATTAGTAGAAAAATTGCAGAGCGAGTCAGGCTCAGGCGATTTGGTTTCTTGAAGGTGATTCTGTCGATCCATGTAGATAACGTTTGACAAGATCTTACAGTAGCTCGCCGTCTGCACTTTCAAACTGGTAGCGACGTCGTAACTGAGTTTATCGGGGTCGGTCGTCGTCGGTTTTAGCGTTCGGACCCACCCTTCAACTTGTTGCGTGGTGCACAGGGGGCGGGGTTGTCATCAGGAAAGCCATAAACGCAGGTCGCGCCTAAGATACTTTTTTGTTTGTTGTTATCAAATTAATAATATTTAATAAGAAACGATCTTGTATATCTGATATAAACTAGGATGATATAATAATATAACGTAAATGTCTCGAATGAAGACGCAATATTTCATTAAATCAACCAAATTCGCGGAAACGTTGACTTATATCAACAAAGTGGCCCGCTAACGAGACAAAGCGTAAGGCCTAACAATTACAATTAGGTTGGGAAAATAAGATAAGGGTGGTGAAACCGCGGGACACAAATTCAAACAGAAAGAGCGAACAAAGTCATGGAAACATATAAAATTGTTCTGGCTTCAAAGCGCAACGCCATGAAAAACTTTGCGGTTTATATCTCACAAAGGTGTGAGGAGGCCTAGAACAGTAGCGCCGATAAACATGTAGGTAGATGAAAAACGTTAAATAGAACGCAGCTCTGATGTGTCTTATCTCAGTAATAAACAGTTGCATTTGCTAACTAACTATTGGAATTTACGACATGTTAAAACGCGTCGGTATAATGCAGATAAGGTCAAAAAACTGCTTGCCGCATGTTTTCATAAAAAGAAGAACAAAATATTAAGACATCCGTTTTCTGGGTCAGACCTAAAAGACAGACGCCTAAAACGCCGGTGTGCATTGGTGTGGACAGAATAAAAAAGACATGAATCATTCCGCCTTTCGCTTAAAATGACTTATCGACTGTAAGTCGTTTACCTAACTATTGTTTTATAGTATTTCATAAATGTTTTATGTATTGAATGTATTGAAGCGGCTGTTTTAATGTTCCTGTTTAAGAGTTTCATATTCAGCATACCGTAATTAAAGCGGTTAAATGAGCACGTAGTATTGTTTCAATTAATTCCCTAACAGTACGTACTTCAGCGGTTTTTTTTGTGTGATTTCATAATAAAAGCATCTAAATTGTCAACAGACTATTATCTTTTATATTAAAGCTTAATAAAACCGCTAAGTAACGCGCAGTTGTGTAAGACGTGAACCAAAACATTATGTTATTATGTTATCGGTCCTTTTACACATATTTTGTGTACTATCGATTTTAAGAGTGTATGGTTTATCGTTCATGCAGATTATGTTTTAAAGTTGTTAAGCCAAATTGATGAGTTTATAAGACCGGTTTATTCTTTCTACACACTTATACTTCAGACATGTAGAACATATCGGCGTTTACGTGTAGGCTACTCAATATTGGTCGGTCTGACTCGTATCCGACTGAGGGATCGGCGAATGAAAACACGACTGCAAACATCATCAGTTAAATGAACAAAAGACGCCTTCACACTGTTAACTTTAATGTTTCACTGATATAAAACGACCCCTGAGTTGTTAGAAAAGAAATGTATACTGACAACGCTGCGAGATGACGTAAGGAAACGATGATTCGGTTCGTTGAACCGAACTGTGGGAATGAATCGTTTTCGCAAAACAGAATCGGCTTCGAGACACTAACAGAGCTCACGAAAAGGGGTTTGTAACATCACAACGCCGAAGAAGCGTATACTTCGCAAAAAGTGTGGAAATGTGTGTCTTTTTATATAGGTTATCTGAGCGTGCGTATAATCAGTAGTCCGACGATTTAGAGATCTGTCGCGTATGGCCATTTTGGTATATGCATCCCGACGGCCATGTTTGTAGTCTGAGGTGTATGCTGGGTATTGTAGTTCGTTGACCTGAAAGACCGCGACATTTGAATGAGGTATTAGTTACACGTGTTCAATTTAACATCTTTGTAAAAACAAAAAGAATTGTTAAAACGTATTTAGCCTAAACAAATATATGTATATAAAAAGAATACGATATACTCATGGTAAAACAGACTTGACGTGTAGGCTATATGTTGAAATGGTGCACCCGTTGTTGCGTTATTTCGTGAAATAGCATTAGGATTTGGTTTTGTGTTCTCGAAATCAAATCTTAAGAAAAAGTCAGTCAGTCCTGCCGCAGGTGTCTGAATACCCAGTCGGTCTTCATCGTTAGCTCACGCCTATATTTTCTAGTTTCATCATAAACTAGGTAAGCAGGGACTTGTAATAATACGTCGAACATCTGATAAGTTGGTCAATCACACGTCCAGAGTTTTATCTTGCTGCGGTGCTATAATATAAATTTTCCAGTTTTTAAGTTGTCTAACAAGAGTCTCACCGTGTGTGCGAAAGTAAAATACCTTAGACATTTTATCACTGAACGCGTGACAGATGCTGAGGATATTGAAAGGCAACGCCGTATGATGTATATGCGGGCGAATATACTTTACGCAAGTTTAGTTTCTGTTCAGATGAGGTAAAGGTGCCGCTTTTCAAAGCATTCTGTACAACACTTTATACTCATTTGCGGTGTGACAGAGCATCTAGTTTACAGATGCCGCAAGTAGCTTATAATGACGCAAGGAGAATCTTACTACGTAGGCCTAGATGTCATAGTGCAAGTGAAATGTTTGTGAGTGCGAGAGTAATCGCTTTTAAAACACTGTTACAAAATCTTATAGTTTTATCTGTCGGGTTAATGCTTCTGAAAATGAGATTATTGTGGGTTTATCAAACATAGGGGTTAGTAGGCCTACTACACGGTATCAGTCAAAGTTGTGGAGACACCGGTATTGCTGTATTTTGTAACTCTTTATGTCTGTGATAGATGCTGTGGGTTGTATATATGGTCTACTGTCTTTTTAAAATCCGGACCTTGAGTCTGTAATAAAGTTTGATTGATTGATTGATTGATCGATTGATTGATTGAATACATTTGCTGCAATGGTTGTACTTGTTAGAATGCTTCAAATTGGATCCGGGCTTGTTTTATGATCGTACCCTTGTTTGTCAAACTAGTCTTAAGTGATATTGTTCACATTTTAAACAATGTTAAACAGGTTAATGACCTCTTTCAGCATCTATAGTTGTAGTAATGCAAAAGATAACTCCGTTATAGGGTTTCTAGATGATAAAACAAAACTTATGTATGTTGTTGGGAGTTTGTGGGAAAGCCGTGTGCGTGCGTGAGAGAGTTTGAAAGAAAAATGCTTTAGGTTAATGCTTTAGTCTTCTAACTTAGAAACACAACATTATTTTTATTTTTATTATTTCCAACAAACCGTTTCTTCTTTTTTATTGATTAATATGATAGGATCATGCTGAATTTACAAGGAGGTGTATTTATACAATAACGTTTCATGTACTCACTGGTTACTGTATACATATTCAAGAGAAATGCATAACCTCAGTTGTTTTAATCAATCTAAAGTTTTTAGTCTGTCATTATAATATCTTAAAAGAAAAGTCTTTCATACATTCTATTTTCATCTGCCCCGGGGGCGGGTCTGTGTTACACAAAAAGCAACTGAGTGTGGTTGTGAATCCTATATGAAAGCTAAAAATGACCTTTTAAACCGTTTTTAACAGTAATATCGAACTTTACACATATTTTACACATACGTAACATGCACCTTAACACATCCTTATTTTTTAATTTCAATTTTGCACATATCATAACTGTACATACATATTTGTCTATATTATATATTGCGTTTTTGCTATTTTGTACATTGTCTATTTGTATATTATTCTTTTATTATCTGCGTCCTGCCCTGTTGCTGTCTTTCTGTCGCTCTGTGGAGCTTCTGTCACTATAACAATTCCTCGTATGTGCAAACATACCTGGCCGATAAAGCTCATTCTGACTCTGATTCTGATGTCATCACAAACCGTAAGACACGTCAGTTTGGGTGATAAGATGGAGTTATCAAATATTTGATTGCTGCTTATATCTATTATTTGATCAAATCTTATTGAAATGAAACTATAAAGACCCAATTGTTTTTATTTTAATAAAAATAAAACATTATACTGTGAAAAAATAAATGTTAATGGTTAATAATACCATTTTTAAAGTGAGAAAGAAAGTCTAATCTGTTGTAAAGATGAGATATTTGTAGCACCTTGTTTAGGAATTACTTTTGTTGCAAACAACCTTATGACGACTAATTTTTAGTCTATTTTAGTTCTAATTCATAAAGAAAATCTCTGTAACCGTCTTGAATTCATCAGAGGTTCATTTGACTGCTTCTAACCCTTGCTTTAGAGCATCATGATTTAGGTTTCAAAGATCTAAAAACTTATTTGTTAAAACAAAAGTCATATCATTGTTTAATCACACTGTTTTCCATCATCTTGTAGATATACCGTGTGATGCTAAAAGTTTTTATTTGTAAAAGTTTCGTATGAGACATCATAAAAGTCTAAATGTTTAACTGTATAGGGTTGTTTTAGTGTGTGTGTTTGTGTGTGTGTGTGTGCGTGTTTGTGTTTGTTTGTTTGTTTTTCATGCGAGTGTTTGTGGTTTATTAAACTATTTTAACAGTAATATTGAACTTTGCACATGTTTTACACATACTTAACATCTTAACACATCTGTATCGGTAAGATATTTGTGACAAACCCTCAGACACATCGGGCGGGGTTGATAAAATGGACTTATCGAATATTTGCATGTTTCCTATATCAGTTATTTGATCAAATCTTAGTCAAATAAACCTATACAGACCGGTTGTTTTTATTTTAATAAAATAAAACATTATAGTGTGAAAAAATAAATGTTGCGTTTAAACAGTAGGGTTAATAATACCATTTTTAAAGTGAGAAAGAAAATCTAATCTGTTGTAAAGATGAGACATTTGTTGCACCTTGTTTAAGACACTCTTTTGTTGTAAACAACCTTACGACAGCTAATTTTAGATCTAATTCATAAAGAAAAAACCACTGTAAGCGCATTGCATTCATCAGGGGTTCATTTGACAACTTCTGATCCTCATCATGGATTTAGGTGTGAAAGATCTAAATCTATAAACCTTAACTTATTTGTTAAAACAAAATTGTTACATCATTGTTTAATCATACTGTTTTCCATCACCCGGTGCGATGCTAAAAGTTTTTATTTGTAAAAGTGTTTTTATGCAACATTGTAAAAGTCGAAATGTTTAACTGCAGGGGTTGTTTTAGTGTGTGTGTGTGTGTGTGTGTGTGTGTGTGTGTGTGTGTGTGTGTGTGTGTGTGTGTGTGTGTGTGTGTGTGTGTGTGTGTGTGTGTGTGTGTGTGTGTGTGTTTATGCAAGTGTTTGTTTTTTATTATACTATTTTTAACAATAATATTGAACTTTACACATGTTTTACACATACTTAACATCTTAACATGTCTGTATCGGTAAGATATTTGTGACAAACCGTCAGACACATCAGGCAGGTTGATAAAATGGACTTATTGAATATTTGCATGTTTCTTATATCAATTCTTAGTCAAATAAATCTATATAGACCAGTTGTTTTTATTTTAATAAAAATAAAACATTATACTGTGGAAAAAATGCTGCATTTAAACACCATGGTTAATAATACCATTTTTAAAGTGAGAAAGAAAGTCTAATCTGCTGTAAAGATTCTGTGAGGTATTTGTAGCACCTTGTTTAGGAATTACTTTTGTTGCAAAACAACCTTGTGACAATTAATTTTTAGTCTGATTTAGCTCCAATTCATAAAGAAAATCTCTGTAACCGTCTCAAATCCTTGCTTAAGAGGTTCATGGTTTTAGGTTTGAGAGATATAAAAACTACAAATCTTAACTTATCACTTGTTAAAACAATAGTTATATTGTTGTTTAATCATGCTGCTTTTCATCATCTTGTAGAGATACCCTGTGTGATGCTAAAAGTTCACAAGTTTGTAAAATGTTTGTATGAGACATCATAAAAGTTTAAATGTGGGGGACTGTTTATGTATGTTTGTGTTTGTTTGAGTGCTTTCTTCCTAAACTATACCTAAACTTTTAACTTAACCAGCTATGTGTCATATAAAATCATCAAAAGGGACATACATCCTTTGACCGGACAGTGAACTTTAAGTCTAAACTTTTGACAAAGTTCATACAAGCAGGCGCATGGCATAAATGGTTAACGTGTATGTCATTTGATCAAAGAACAGCGAAGCCAAAGTTTACGATGCCAGATCCCCTCAAAAACTCGTCAGATTGCAAATGAGTTGCGTCTCCAGAAACACTTTAGATGTTTTACAACGACCCTCTTGATCTGATACGGTCGCGTCGTTAATCATACGTCCAGACACAAAGTGTCGTTCTCATTTCGCTGCCCCCTGCGTGAGACGAAATATTTACATTTCGCGCGATAATGTAAAACGTTTAGGCGTCTAATTACTTCTGAAAAATCCAAAGGCGTCCAAAACGTTTGCTTTCATTCCGGTTTCCGCTCACATGCGCGTGTATGCGTTTTAACTATAGCTCCAGAAGTTTTAAGATTGACAAAATCAAAGAGTAAATAAAGATATTATACTAATAAAATAAAATAAAACAAGACAAACAACATTTTCCTGCGGCTTCAGAGGTGATTTTTATAAGAAAAAGCTGTGTAACCTCATTTTAAAAGTGAAAAAGTCTGGGTAATGTAACGCGTCAGAAGTCTTAAACTTGACAAAAATAGAAGAGTAAATAAAGGTATTGCTAAATTAAGTACGAATGACTAAACTAAAGTAGCCTAAATAAAATAAATAAGCAACGTTTCCCGGCGGCTTAGGTAGTAGGCCTACTGTTTGTTTAAAAGGAAAAAACTAGACTAACCTAATTTTAAGGTAAAAAGCTTTAGGATGAGTGCCAAATTGTTTCATTAATTAAGAAATGTTAAAGATTTATTAAAACAACGTTCGTTCTAATGTTAAAACATTACTTTAATTCTTTTAAATCTTTGCCCCGGTCTCTCCTCACGCTGTTAGGGGCTGGCAGTAGGCGTGGTCTGGCCTCGGCCTTCGTAAGCGCATTCTGAGTTTTGACCGCAGCGTGTGAGGTTCAGCGCGAGATGCTCGGTTATTTTTATTTATTTATTTATTTATTTATTTATTTATTTATTTATTTTAGATCACGGTTAATTGTAATGTTACAAGATTTTGACGAGTGGCTTACTTAACGAACGTGTCAGATTCTTTTTTGTTTTAGAAGACGGTAAGATGAGTCAGCTCTATTTGCTGTAACTTGTAATGTTAGAACGTTGTAAAGTATCTTAACGTTCGCTTCTGATGCTTTTTTGTTTTATAAGATGAGTCAACTCTATTTTCTTTAACTTGTGTCAAAAGCTACCTTTTAATCTGTAATGTTAGAACGTTGTAAAGTACCTTAACGTTCGCTTCTGATGCTTTTTTTGTTTTAGAAGATGGTAAGATGAGTCAACTCTATATTATTTAACTTGTAATGTTGTTTTAACGAACGTGTCAGATGCTTTGTTTGTTTTAGAAGACGGTAAGATGAGTCAGCTCTATTTTCTTTAACTTGTAATGTTAGAACGTTGTAAAGTATCTTAACGTTCGCTTCTGATACATTTTTGTTTTAGAAGATGAGTCAGCTCTATATTATTTAACTTGTAATATTAAGCTATTGTTTTAACTAACGTGTCAGATGCTTTGTTTGTTTTAAATAAACAAACACGCACACTTCTACTTCTTTTTATTTAACTTAAAACGTTTTTAAACTAGTTAGAGCTCGTTACAACAACACTAGCAAGTCGTCGCTCATTTTACGTATATGTTTGATGTTTTTTGTTGATGTGTGTAAGTGAAAAACTCCAATAAAAACTTCCCTTTGTCCCGTTTAACACAGTTTCACAATTTAAAGTTTAAACACATAACTGTCTTCAATGGCCCGCACAAAAAACACATTTCCCAAAACATTCATAAATACCTTAGGATCACTGGACAGTAAAAACAGATGCTCATTTAGATGGGTGGGGGTGGACAAAACAGGTGTCCAGTTTGGGTGTCCAGTTTGGGTGGGAGGGAGGGGTGGGGGTCTTATCTTTATGAGGGGCAATAAATCAAACTTTTTGACACAAGGTATCCTGGGGTCTCTCTTACCAGTGTCCCGACTGCAGTTTATCTCTCTCACACACACACACACACACACACACACACACAAAAGCCATCAATCTCTGCTCTCGCTCCAGCAGGCTGTTGGCCATTCAGAGCAGAAGCGAGGTGGTTGTAGATACACTACAGCAGTAATACAGTCAGTTCACTTCCTAACAGGCCCAATGATTGCTTCATTGCAGCAGCGATGATAAAGAAACCTCTGTTTTAGTGGTGGAGCAGCGGAAGAGCAATATCTTTGAAGTGTCTGGGAAATCAATAATCTTCACAAACTCAGCGACATTGACCAATCGTTGCACATGGATTTTCACGCAAAGACACTAACATCTTATTTTTCTGAACTGTGCAAGATCGTGACCGCCTCATCCAACAAGCACATGAAATGAATTTATTTAAATGCTTTTTGCTTATGTTTCAACAAAAGAAAAACAACTAAGACAACTAGTTTATGGTTGATTATTTATTGATATTATCAGTATATTATTGCTCATACTTGATTGATTTGAACAAACCCCAAACACTAAATATTCAACTTAGCAGGGTTATTATAGTCAACTAAAATTAAAACCATTAAAATAAATAAATAAATAAATGTTTTTGAAGCAGTGATTTAAATTTTCTGAAATAAAATTAAATATTAAAAACTTAAACTTTTTTAAATTCTTATTTTAGCTAGCTGCTAAGGCCAAATTAATTTTAATAAAATTCTCATTTTAATTTATATTAACTAGATGTAATAAAGTAACTAAAACTAAGGGCCCTATTTTAACAATCTAAGCGCATGGTCTGAAGCACATGGCGCAGGTGCACTTGTGTCTGAATACACTTTTGCTAGTTTGTAACAATGGAAAAAACAGTCAGAGCACCAGGCACACGGTCCAAAAGGGTTGTCCCAATTCTCTTAATGAGTCATGGGTGTGTTTTTGGAATAATGTGCAATAAACCAATCAGAGTCTCATCTCCCATTCCCTTTAAAAGCCAGTTTGCGCTCGCACCATGGTGGATTTGCTATTTACACGGTGGAATTTGCAAGCGCAAAGACTGAACACGTCTCCAGAAAGGAAACGGATCTGCTCGTGCGCAAGGTTAAAGTGTACACAAGTGATATAAAGTTAACACACACATATACAACACTCAATACATAGGGATATTCAGATCCCAAACTTCAAATAGCTTGGGAGCTGATTTATGTTTGATCACTGTAGCTTTTTATTTATAAGCTGATTAATTATTATTATAAACCTATTCATTATTCGTTAAGCCTTCAACATAATTAATTTGTTGGAGCCGCTTGGAGCTAATGGACTTCCCAAACGTATGAGCAAAGGATATGTGTGAGATGTAATGCACACCAGTGATTCACAGGCGCTAAAGAACAGTATGGGGTCCGATATCTCCAGCAGGATGAACTACAGACACAGAAGAAAAGCTGCAATCTGTTAACACACCGCTTACATGACCAGCATGTCAGAAAACACATGCATCGTCATCTCTTGCATCATCATTCAGTTATCATTTAATGCATTAATAAACATGCTGACGATTATATACCCTAATTTTGCACTTAGGAGGAACAATTATTTAGAAGTAATACTAATTAACATGGAATGGAATGATCAGACTAATGAATCTCTGAGCATCATTAACCAACATTCCTTTGGGTATCATATAGAGATGAAGCCACTTTAGCTAGTAGCTATAATGGACATGTAATCCGAGAGCATGTCTGCTGATTGCAATTGCGAAGAAATGTAATTGCACAGATTACCGTGACTGCACAAACTGAACAGAATTTTATGCATCAAGGTTAATACTTAATTTGAGCAAAATACACTGGACCTTCTGATTACAAAAAAAAAAGGTTTTCTTTGAATGCCTGTTGCCAGTAAAAAGGGTAACTGTTACTTCATCTCACAATTCTCATGCTTTTTTTTTCCTTCAAAATTCTGAAAAAGAAGAATTGCTAGATTTAAAAAAAAACAAAAAAAAAAAACAGATGTGAGCTCTCAATTAGGAGTTTGCAGTCGTGAGAAGAAAAGTCAGGGTTGAGAGATACAAACTTGAAACTGCAAGAAAGAGTTATAATTTATATCTCACAATTCTGAGTTTCTATCCCATAATTATAACTTTTTCTCAGAATTGAGTTTATATCATAACTTTTTTTTCTCTGAATTGAGTTTATATCTTGCAATTCTGAGTTTATCTTGCAATTCAGACTTTTTCTCAAAATTTTCAATGTCATATTTACAATGACATAACTGCAAGTTTAGGCTGTATCTTGCAATTCTTTTTCCTCAACATTGTGAGTTTATATCTCATAATTATGACATTTTTTTCTTCTTAGAATTCAGAGTTTCTATCTCATAATTGACTTTTTATAACTTGCAATTCTGAGCATTACCTTTTTATTTATTTATTTTTATCCTGTGGCAGAAACTGCCTTCCAGAGTTTCCACTAGCCTATATAGATATAGATTCCCATATATTGATTCCCTTATGTTTAACTTATTAACTTCGTTGGTTGGTAAACTTCCTGTAGATGATACAAAAGAAATTCTAACAAAGAAAACAAAGTTGGCCTATTTCATATCGGAACTTGTCCGCAACCCATTTGAAGTTCCTGTGTAATGTCATGAAGTCATAACTGATGCCAATCTCAGACAAAGACAAGCCCACAACACGAACAGTATGAAAATGAGCTTCTGAATCACCCACAGGATGACCAGGATGTGAGACATACACGCTTGCTTCCTCTTTGCTCGCCTTCATTTGTGCTCATTGTTGTGGCTTTCTGAAGGGTAAGGCAGCAGTATTTTACTAGTGAGTCAGCACATGCCTGGGCAAAAGGGCAGCTTGAACACACACACACACACACACACACACACACACACACACACTCATATATTATACTCACATTCACGCGGCTCATCTGACGCCTCAGTGTTTGAAGTCATTCAGAAGTCATGAATTAATAAAACCCATTCAACATTCAAAAGAAACCTCATTCACAAAGGCTGGAAATCTGTCATCATGTCTGTCACTTTCTACAACAAAATCATTAGATCAAAAATAGGAAATTATATTTTGCAAAGTAATTAAATTAAATTAAATTAAATTATTAAAGCAGGAAAACAAGCACATTTTACCCTCAAATTTTCATTACTGAATCAGAATCAGCTTTATTGCCAGGCATGTTTACACATACGAGGAATCTGTTTGGGGAACAAATTCCTCATATGTGTAAACACACCTGGCAGTAAATACAAAAAAACAAACAAACAAACAAGCAAAAAAAAAAAAAAAAGCATTACTTGTAAAGCATCCTGAGGTTTTATTTTTACTGTTCCAAATATTTAAATTATGATTTTTCATTAATGTAATACAGACTTTTTACTGTAGTTTCTTAAAACAATACTGTTGCACAAATTTTATTTAAATCAGCATAAATTAAAAGAAGTGCCACAAATAATGCTTTTAATCATAAATCGTTTTGTTTGTAATACAGTATTGAGATTTGGGGGCAAAATATGCAATATTATCATGAAAATAATTTTGATGGTCTGGCATTATCTTGACCATCCATTAAGTCTCTGCATTTCTGTATCAAGTAAATAAAGTTAATGAAACAATTAACTTAATCATTGGGCAACTGTGATAAAAAGCTTCTCATATCATATTTCTGAAGACAGCTGCAAAATTTGCAGTAGGACTTCAGCTGCTGAGCAATGCAAGAAAAAAAAGGTATATTTAGAGGTGACGCGATAATAGTGATCATGGCTGGCTGAACAGATGGAAAAACAAACCCTGAACCTCACCAGACCTTGACTGTCCAAATGATGCCTTATTATATCGTTTCATCATACACATCCTTAATGAAAGTGCAAACAAACCACTTCTTAAAAGTATTTCCCATGCAAGCACACCAACCTACACACAGAAGCTGCTCATTTGGCCTGTATGGACTCTGTCCAGCTGTCCTGCGTGCAAAACTGGGCCCTTCAATATTTGCTGTTCTCCTGCCAAGATATTCTGCTGCAATGAATCAGTCCGGCACAGAAGCTTTGACCAGCAGCAGGCTGGCTTTCAGGCCTAAAGAAAGAATCAAGGCAAGATAAAGCAGTAGTAAACACAGTACTCACTTTCTCTTGTACTCATCCCTCTCCCGTTTGACTTTGGCCAGAACGTTATACAAGGCTCTCAGTTCTGGGGTGATGGTGTCGATTTGGACCCCGACCCCATCCGGATGGGTCCAGGTGACTCCGGGTCCCTGGACAGTCTTGACGCGCTCTCCATGTCTCAAAATATGCGTAAAGCTCCAGATGTGGCCTGGAAGTCTGGAGCCCGGAGAGTCTGTCTGGACCGCGACTTCACGCGTGAAGGAGAAGCCCTGATGCCTCGGCTGACCGGAGGCTTGCTTCAGCTGGCTCTCCAGAAGTTTGTTCCTTCTCTCCAGCTCATGGACTTTGGCGAGGAAGCAGCGGAACCTCAGGTTGAGGGTCTTGAGGACATGGATGTTGGATCCCAGGTCGTTGCGCAGCGCTCTGGGAACCGCGTCCGACGGCGCGCCGCTCACCACGCCGCCCAAAAAACCTTCTCCAAACAACAAGGAGCTCATGTTTTCATACAAAAATAGATAGAATAAAAATAGAGTTTTAACGACTTCGATTCAAAGCTGGTGCGTCCGTGCAGTCTTCTTATCATGCGTAAAAAAAGCCCCTAAGTATCATCGATTGACTAGAAACGAGCAGTGTGGTCATTATCTGTCTATACTTCCAGGACTCATCATGTTCTCCGTGGAAACGAGAGGAATAACGGAGTGCAGCGTCTGTGTGTCAGCTCATTTCTGAAACTCCTGGACATCTAGAGATCTGCGAGTCATTTCGGTGATCGTGAACTCCACACTCTCCGACCACACTGATATTATTCTCACAGTATCTTCTTCCGCTGGACTGTTTTATACCGGACGCTACCGGCGCGACGGGATCGAGTTTCATTCTCCTAAAAGAGGGAGATCCGCAGCGCACTCTCCGCCCCCGCCGCCAGCAGCAGCGCCACACACACACACACACACACACACACACACACACACACACACACACACACGCGCGCACGCACGCACGCACACACGCGCGCACAGACAGAGAGAGAGAGAAAGAGAGAGAGAGTGCAGGAACTTGCCAACATCGCCCCCTCAAACAAACTCCAGCACGTTTTATTTAATTTTTTTAAACTGCAATTGTGGATTATTAAAATCTGATTTAAAAAAAGACGCACTGCCATACCAGAGCTTTAAACCAACTAATCGTTAAAATAATAAAAAGTAAATAAATAAAAATGACATCCAAACCAGATGCTCCAGGATATTTTATCAATGTTTCATAATGAATTTATGAATCATTAATTATATTAAAATAATGTAATATTTTAATCTAAATAAATACAATTTATGTTGCTCTGTTCAAAAAGTAGACCATTTTTAAATCATTTTAATTGTACTAATATTGATCAAATATATTACTTAATGGTTTAAGTTTCTAAATATATACAATTTATATTTGATCAATGTTTAAAAATGTATTAATTGACTATTATTATTATAACTAATATTATTTTGACAACATATATTATTATATTATTATATAAAATAAAATATAATATACAAATATAAAATATACAAAATATATTATTACATTTGCATCTAAATATACAATTAATATTTTATAAATGTTTAAGACTTTATTATTTAACTATTAATAATAGCCTATTAACACTGATAAAATATATTGCCTTTAAATACTTTTTATGTAAATATATACAGTTTATACTTTACCAATGTTTAACCATTAATTGTTTAACTATTAATAATATTAATATTTATTAAAATGTATTATTTATAAAAAAATTTATCTATAAATAGGTTTTGCATTTTTATTCATATATACAAAGAGTTTATTTGCAAAAACACAATTTAAAAAATTATTATTTTTGCAATGCAAAATGCAAAAATACGATTTTTGAAAATTGTTAAAAACAGTTATCTGTTTTTGCAAATGAACTCTTTATATATATATATATATATATATATATATATATATTTATATGTATATATATATATATATATGTATGTATGTATGTATGTATATATTGTCAAAATAATATTAGTTATAATAATAGTAGTTAATTAATAGATTTTTTTTAATGCATTTACATTATATATATTTATATATGTTGACCAGCAGCAGGCTCTCTTTCAGGCCTAAATATATACTATATAAAGTCATATTTATATATTTAGGATTTATCTGTTTTCTGACTGCTCATCGCAAAAACATAATTAGCTCACTGAATGTAAATCTGTGATTAATTCAGGCTCATTAGTCAGAGTTGAAAGGTTCATACCTTTATTAATATTAATTATCGATATTAAATGTGAAAGGGAGAGCTAGCTCATTAGTAAAACCATAAATTAAAATCACCAGCAGAAAGTTTTAAGTTTAGGCAAATTAAGGAAGGCGTTGAAGCGTTAATTTTCACTTTTGCATGTTGCGGCAACACAAGCTCTGTTTGCATTTAACCAAATGACTGATGAATAGAATAAGACATTACACAAGCATTGCACCTTCAACCTGCCCTGGCTTGAAGCCGCTCTGCACACATGCACAAAACACACCCAAGGATTTCTGAGGATCATCTGTAATTTCCTCAATTGTTTTGAATAGACAGTCCAAGTATGCAAAATCAAAGTTTTTGGGAATGAAGTCATGTCTGCTACAAATCCTTTTATTCAAGTGTTAAGTGTCCATGTGAATCCATGCTTTCTCATATAAATCTATAACGCAAACAGGCAGTTCCTCTAATGACTTTTAGGTGTCTGGGAAAAGGTGTCTTTTTAGAGAGACTTCATGAGATGTTGAAATGATCAGTTCTGGTCGTTTACTAGCTGTTTAACAGCAAAAAACTACAAAGAAATTATGTTAAAGTGGGTGCTGCATGCACCAACACTAGGCTACTCGTTTAAGCCAAAAATCAAAGCAGTCAGAAAGTGAAATTAAAAAGTTTGGATTTCATTGAATTAACTGCAAAATATTTCACTTTAAAAAAATACAGTACCTGAGTGAAAAAATGCATAATGTTAAACAATAAATGCATACTGTAAAAACAATAAAAATCTTAGTTTCATAACTTAACTTCTGTATCTCTTCACTCACTAATACGTAATTTTACCATTAGAAATAAGAGAAAGTTACTGTACAAATCTACTATACAGCACGTGTCTTATAATAAAATCGCACTCCTGCTGCGCCTCCTGTTGGTTCACAATATAACGGTCTTCTATTAATAGCTTTCCTTGCGAGGAAATTATGGTAGTCTTAGCTTATGAATATTAATCATGCCATGCGATCCATCCAAGTTATGCGATCCACCCTCTAATTAATATTCATGAGGCACCAGCGAACACCGCTAGGCGGCGGTGTGATTCCGCCCAGTCTGTGGAGCGCACTGAGATCATCAGGCGAAGAAGAAAATACAGCGAGACACAACGTGAGAGCCATGCCGAAATCCAAGAGGGACAAAAAAGGTAGTTATTTCATCTTTTAGTTTGTTTTATCACTTATTATTACTGAACTTTACACGCCACACATTAAAATGAGTCGAGCTGAAATACAATCATGTTTGTTACTTGGTGCACAGACTTTAGTTTACGTTGTTAAACTGTAATTCATTTTAGTGACATTTATTAATGTTCTTGAAGCAACTGGGTCTGTTAGAAGTTGTTAATGTTTCTTGTACTAACAGTAATGTTACTTTTAACAGTTTCTTTAACCAAAACATCCAAGAAGGGGTTGGAAGCCAAGCAAAATCTGATCGAAGAGGTTAGTATGACTTTTCATTGCTCTTTCGGGTGACACTACAAGCACGTACCATGGTATTCTTTGAAGTACTTGGGAATGACAGCAGAACTGGAGCTGATCTGAACAAAACCTCATGATCATGTTCTCCAGCATGATTTGAGATGCTTCTATTGAAGCTCAAGATGCTCTTTGGATCAAGAAAATCTGAAAATCTCTTCTGTGTTTTTATTAGAGACCTTAAGAAGTACAGAATCTGATATAGGCCTATTTCCTCTTGATAAGATTGATTTTTTTTTTTTTAATTGATTGCTTATTTCCAGGCCTAAATGATATATGTAATATCACCACAATAGTTTTGTGATTGATTAAAATATCTTTTTCTGTTTCTCCTCAGCTGCGGAAATGTGCAGACATCTACAGATACGTGTTTGTGTTCTCAGTAGAAAACATGAGAAACAACAAACTAAAAGACATCAGGACGGCCTGGAAACACAGCCGGTATAAACATCAGATTTACTGTTTTTATGTGTTATTTTAGGATTTCGAAGAGTTTAAGGTTGAACTTGGGTTTTATGTTTCAGGTTCTTCTTCGGTAAGAACAAAGTCATGACGATCGCGCTGGGTAAAGGACCGACAGACGAATACAAAGATAATCTGCATAAAGTATGCCAGCGCTTGTCATCAATTATTTAATTGCTAAATGATGAATATTTACATTTAACTCTATACTGGCTTTCTCTGGCTAATAAAGTGCTTATGAAACTGTCAAGTCTAGTGACTGATACGATCGTCTGGTTTGTTTTGCAGGTGAGCAAGTTTCTCAGAGGTGAAGTAGGTGTTTTGTTCACAAACAAAACCAAAGACGAGGTTCGAGAGTAAGTATTTACTTAATTGACATTCTGACACCAATTAATATGCTTTGATGACTTGTGCATAAACCTATTTGTGATTAATTTAAAACCATATGGACTGATATACTGGCTAGTTTAATTGGAATTACTAGCATTAGCGGTCAATAAGCTTTTATGCTTTGAGTTGCAGAAGTGTTGTTCTACCAACATCCTTTAATTTTTATCATTAAATTGTAATAAAATCTAATAATTTCAGTTTTTCATGAACCTTTTTCCTCAGATATTTCAGTAACTTTAAAGAGGTGGATTACGCTCGAGCGGGTAATGTAGCGACCATGGCCGTGACGCTGGATGAGGGTCCGCTGGAGCAGTTTCAACACTCAATGGAGCCTCAGCTCAGACAGCTGGGCCTTCCTACAGCTCTAAAGAAAGGTAAACCATTCGTTAACATGATGACTGTTACACAAACAAGTTGTTAAATGATGGTTCACCCAATCAAAAAGGCTGAAAATTGACTCACCTTAAGGCCATCTAAGATGTAGATGAGTTTGTTTCTTCATCAGAACAGATTTGGAGCAATCTAGCATTACATCACTTGCTCATCAATGGATCCTCTGTAGTGAATGGGTGCCGTCAGAATGAGAGTCCAAACAGCTGATAAAAACATCACAATAATGCACAAGTAATCCACACCACTCCAGTCCATCAATTAACGTCTTGAGAAGTGAAAAACTGCATGTTTGTAAGACAACTTCTAACGTTGTTTCCGACTAAAATACTCCATCCATAATATTGCATTCTTTAGTGAAAAAGTCATCTCATCTGAATCAGGAGAAAAATATGCAAACACCAAGCACTGTTTACAAGCCAAAACGGTTCTAAACAAATATGTCGAGGAGGAACAGGAGGAAGTGTTGTTATGGATTATGGACCGGTATTTTGACCAGAAGAAACAGTTAAAAGTTAATATGTCTTAATGATAGATTTATTTCTTACAAACATGCTTTTGTTTTTACAAAACATTAATTGATGGATTGGAGTGGTGTGGATTATTTTGATGTTTTTATCATCTGTTTGGACTCTCATTCTGACGGCACCCATTCACTGCAGAGGATCCATTGGTGAACAAGTGATGAAATGCTACATTTCTCCAAATCTGTTCTGATGAAGAAACAAACTCCATCTACATCTTGAGATGAGAGAGTAGTTTTTGTAGTTTCAGTATTTTTTGCTGAAATTTTCAGCAAAATTAAATTTTTGCCTGGACCATTCTTTTCATATAACCAGTGGTCGACTGATATTGGTTTTTTGACAGCCGATGCCGATATCTTCGAGAGCAGGGTGGCTGGTGGCCAATTTAAAGCCAATATTATTTAATTTATTTAAAGAAATATGAAATCATTTGAAATGGTTTTAAAATAAAAAAAAACCTAAATAAACATAGCCAGCAGCCATATCACCCTGTAGCCCAAGACTGGTTGCCCACTGAAGCTAAGCGGGGTTGAGCCTGGTCAGTACCTGGATGGGAGACCTCCTGGGAAATCTAGGTTGCTGTTGGAAGAGCTGTTAGTGAGGCCAGCAGGGGGTGCTCACCCTGCAGCAGTCTGTGAGGGTCCTAACTAGGGCTGAACGATTTAATCTAATTGCGATTTTTATTTTTTTACCAATATTGCGATTGTGATTTAATATGCAATTATTTTTTAAAGCTCTTTAAATCATTGTATAGTATGACCAACACAATGTTAGATAAAAGAGCATTTATGTTTAATCTCTGTAGGCCAGGCCTATATGTTACGATGAAATTAGGTGACGCATGAATTGATATGAATGACATTATTTATCAATTACAATCACAGTAGTATATTGACTGATTTGTTGAACTTCCAGCCTTGTAAGCATGTAATAATTATGACAACATAAAGCACATAAAACAAAATCAAACAACTGGATCCGTTTGTGAAATTAAATGTTCATTAGTCATTCAAAGATATGTTTAATGATATAAATGCATATTTGCTGAATGCTGACGGCAAACAAAAAAGTATTATAATATTTGCCTTTCTATTACTAATCATGTAAAAGCAATCGTTATAATACTTTTTAATTCCTTTGTTTAACCGTTTTATCTGATTATTAGACAGAACTGTTAATGACCACAGCGAACAAGAGGGAGAATGTGAGCACTGTGTTCTCAGCGCCGTCAAAATAAATGTCCCGCCTCAAACACATCGGCCAAACAGGAAAACTTATCGGTCGACGGCGATATATCGGTTGACCACTAAATATAACCAAATCTGCATCTGCAATCAGAGGAGGATAAGTGTTTTGTAAATTGCATTGGGCAGAAAGTGCCGGTAGTTTGTGCTAACTAACATATTATGAATCCATCTGCAGGTGTGGTGACGCTGATAAAGGATTTTGAAGTGTGTAAAGAGGGAGACACACTCACACCTGAACAGGCTCGAATTCTGGTGAGTTTGGACCACTAATACACTGCAAAAAATAATTTTCTTCATGAGTATTTTTAAAGGGGTCATATGATGTTGCTAAAAATAACATTATTTTGTGTATTTGGTGTAATGCAATGCGTTTACTTAAAAAAAAAATCATTATTTTCCACATACTGTACATTATTGTTGCTCCTTTATGCTCCGCCTTTCTGAAGCGTGTCGATTTTTACAAAGCTCATAGTTCTGAGAAGCGAGGCGTGCTCTGATTGGCCAGCTATCCAGTGCGTTGAGATTGTCCAAATACCTCAAGCGTGAGACGGAAATGTTACGCCTTCTTACCGTATCGTGATGTCATGTCCCAGTGCGATGACACAAAAACAATAAAACCCTTTATAAGCGAGGCATTTGCATCCAGTTGGGACATAATTACTGATTATAATGACTTATACTGTCTTTTTACGCGGCGCGATGTAAACATTACCATGTCTGCGTTTGTGATCGGAGAAACGACAAACAACAAGCACTACTCTATACTGCTCAAAATGTTCAAAAACGTTTGAATCGTCAGTGGCAAATTCTTTAAATACGAAAACATACTAACAGGCCATGAGTCAGAAGCGCCAGACTGTCCTCGCAAAGTTGGAATCACCCCACTTTATAGAAACAGTCTTTTGAGCAGCTGGCAGGCTACTCTCTCCCAGGTTCAGGAAATAGTCCTCTGTTAAAATGCGCTGCACACACTCGAATATTTGGGTTGAACTGTTCTGGAACAGTGCTGTAAATACAACTTAACCACTGATTTCTAGTTGTGTCCTCTTTTGGAAGCCCAAACAAAGTAGTTTCGCTTTCACAATGAAACACACAGCGTCTCCAGGACATGGCGCCGGCGTCAGCAACAATGAGAATAAAGGTCCCTCCCTATTTCATTGCGTATACGTTTGGGCGGTGTTTTGCAAATCTCCCCACACCATGACGTAGACATGTGGGGGCGTGTTTGAATGAGCCATTTTAGGAGGGCGTGGCAGTCTTAACTTTTATAAAGAATATCTCTTTGGTTTTGAGACTTTAGTCTTTTGAAATCGCATCATATGACCCCTTTAAGTCATAATAATATATGCAGTGTTGCTTTTAAAGAAATTAATTTGTAAAATATTTTACCTGTAAAACCATGACAAAAAAGACAACACGCTGCACTGTTTATGCACTAGCAGACATGACATCTCTTTATTTGGATTAAAATCCATTTAAAAAGTTAAAAGGTCATAAACTAATTTTGATTTTAAATGGGATTTAATCAATTAATTTTTTTTTGACTTTCAATGCAGAAACTCTTTGAAATCGAAATGGCGGAATTCAAAATATCAATTAAGTGCATGTGGAATTCTGAATCCGGGGACTTTGAAAAGCTGACAGACGGTGACAGCGATGAGACCAAGAAAGAGGAAACGGATGAAGACTCCGAGGACGGAGAAGGAAGAGAATAAAACCTGGACACGGGCAATGGACTTTTTTTGTAAACATTCGTTGTGTTGATCCAACATAAAACCATGAAATGTTTTATTGAGTGTTCTTTCAGTGAGCTGCGCATTATTATCACAGTCATCTGCACACTGTTTAGTTTCTATTGTATACAATATTCTACAAAAATACAAAGTTTAGTATGACTGTACTGAACACTGTACTCTTTTATTCTTATTGTTAAATATAAGTTATTTTAGCAAGTTTTTGGGAAGAAGATGACAAAAGTTATTAATCAATGCCAATATCACATTTATTTGTATTGCATTCTCATGTAAACATGGAGAAAAATCAAGTGTTGGTGAGCTCAGAGATGTTTAATTTTGTCATTTTGTTTTGACTGGTCCAACTCAATTATCACTGTTCACTCACAAAATATGAACATAGAAAAAATAAAGTGATCTCTGTATTAGTTCTTATAAATCAGGCTTCATATCATTTTATTTTTTAACTGTCACGGGGCGTCTAGCGGAAGTAGTTTGGACACTCGTGGGCCACTAAATCCTAGGCGTGTTTGAAAGCATCCACGACTTCCTGTTTGAGCGGGCCTTCTGCTGCTGCCGTCAGGTTCTCATTCAGCTGCTCCATGCTGGACATCCCGATAATGACCCAGATCACCCTGTAAACACACGTCAAAACATTGAATATTTCTCATTTATTTGTTTTGTGACTTAAAGAGATAGTTCACAAAAAAATGAAAACTGTCATTTACTCATCCTCAAGTTGTTCCAAACCTGCGAGTTTCTTTCTTCTGTTGGACACAAACAAAGACAATTTGAAGAATTTTGGTAACCAAGCAGTCGATGATTGCCGTTGAGGTTACGAACATTCTTCAAATAAACTCCTACAACTTGAAGGTGAGTAAAAGATGACTATTTTCATTTCTGGGTGAACTGTCCCTTTAAGTTGTCAAGTTTCCAGTTGCTGTGGTCATGACACTGGTCAAATGACTGCTTCTTAAGATGCTACTGCACTGAATGTTATGAATCTCATATTTTAGGCAAAGAGGTACAATAAAAAAAAAAATGCAATTTAATGAGTTTGATGATAGATAACCTTTGTTTCTTTGAAAAGTAAGTAGTTACTTGATTTTATGTGGGCTTCATGTGAATAAAAACCTAAAATCTTTTACTCATTACAAGGGCAGAGCAGAGACTTGCCAAACATCTGAACTAAATGTACAGCATAAAATGTGCATTATATTATTTTATGATCAGTGCTGGGCACTAACTGATTACATTTAATCTGGATTACATAATCAGATTCCAAAAATGAAGTACCTATATTTAGATTACATTTTAAAACGCTTATAATCAGATTAAAGTTACTTTTTTTTATTGATTACATATTATTCACACAATGGCAGTACAATGTTCATAATTTAATGTGCTCTAGTACGATTTTCTTTTTCTAATTTCCTTTCTAAAAATTCAACTGCTCTCATACATTTGGAAAATCTTCCAGCTTTTCATCAGCTCATAAACACTCCGTAGTTCATCCATGAACCCCAATTTGGGAAACCCTGGTGTAATAAAATGTTTAATACACTTCATGAGGTTGATAATAAAGAATGGAATATATTTTAGGTCAAACGGAATCAAAAAAGTAGTCTAAAGTAGATTACATTACCTAATATGTGCAATCCAACAGATTACGTTACAGACTACAATTTGATAGTAATCTACCCAGCACTATTCATGATGTCTCTCACCTACGGTTATTACCGTTAACTAAACCGTAAAAATACATTTCCATGTAGTTTAAGTTCAATTACTAAAATAACTAAAAGTATTAAAAAAAAAAATTTAGTTAAAAAAATAATGAAATGATATTTTCATTCATGTCTGTGACTGTTACATATTTCTTGTATAATCACATCAGGGATATTACTGTTAACTAAAATGATAAAAATATATTTTTTTTTCCTGAAGTACCCTTCGCAGGGAGTTTGACTGACAGGACATCTGACCAATCATAATGCAGAATCTGCCATTTTGTCCGACAAACAAACCAGTCAGGAGCGTAGATTAACTTCAGGTGGACTTGAACTTGAAAAATTGTGTGTATTGGTGTCTTTTCACAGTTGAAACAAGATACCTTCTGATGTTCATTTATGTTTATTTCATGGTATGTTTATTTCATCAGTTCACGAGCCGCTTAAAACTGAGGCGTTACAGCGATTTGTCACAACACATTAAAGAGCCACAAAATGGCATTTATTGTTTGAATTTCTTAAAAAATTACAAAATTTGAAAGCTGAGACTGTTTCATATGAAAAGTAACCTGTATTTTTCACTCGCGTGAGAGCACCATGGCTTCTCGGACATATAGCAACAGTAATGAAGGGCGGCTTTGTGAAGGGTACAAAAATAAATACAATAAGTTATTAGCAAAAACTATACTAGTATATCAATGGCACTAAAATAACACTGCTCACCCTCAGATGAGAGTGATGGTACATCCAGCGAATAGCAGTTGATGTCAGGGTGGGTTTCTCTGAGCCGTACACTGCTTCCAGAGCCTTCTGAACTCCATCTATGCCTTGGAAATGACTCTCCTTCCAGTATCTGAAATACAAAAACATGCAACACTGATCACATCTTAATGCTCAACTAATCTAGACTTCGAGGTCACAGAGGACTGAAAAAAATCCATCAGTGATGTGAATGTCATGCATGAATTATGAATTTATTGCACCTGTCTCTGTAAGTACCAGCCCAGCTGTTCCCGAAGAATCGACCTGCAGGCTGAGCGCCTTCTTTATCTTCATAGTGATATTTTCCAGTCAGAAGCCCACCTGTGAAAGGAGCAGAGAAAATGATTTTACTTGTGATCAGTGTATTTTTATTGTATATTTTTATCAGTATAATGTTTTTTTTCTCATCATTTACAATAAAGGAAAAGTTTTCAAATTATACAAAAAGTGTGCAAAAACATAAAATGCTAGCTATGAAATTAGCCCAAGAAAGACTAAAGAGACCATTTCATTGCAGAATAAAGGATTTTAGATGGCCAAATAATTTTTCTTTTAAGAATTTAATGTTATTTTATGTAATGTTTGATTATAATTTAATAACAATATATTGTATTATTTAATTTTTGTATATTTTTAAGTTTACATTTTTATTTTTTTTTTATTATTATTTGTTTATTTTATGTATTTTTTAATTATTATATAATTATAGTATACTGTATTATTACATTTTTATATATTTTTATGTTTACAGCATTTTTGTTTATTATTATTATTAGCAGTTTAGTTCTTATTGACTTTAGGTCTGTTATTAATTAGGAACCAATTTATTATGTTTTGCAAATACGTTTAAAACAATTTCATTATCAATAGAAGTGAAATTTTATTGTAGTCTTCAAATCTGGGTACTGTCTTATGTTTTAAAATCACTTACAGAGGAAGTTTGGTCCCATCAGGCTAACATGACAGTCACGACTGTAAACTTTTCTTTTTCTTTTATCTTTACAACACACATGACATATTTCGTGGCACACTCGTTTTAAGCGTTTTTGGCGCCACCTATATTGTTGTGTGTATTATTGACATATTAAAGTATAGACCCCTGAATATCAGACGACCGCGATTTTTCAGATGTATTTGAAAGAAAAAAACAAAACAAAACAAAACATCGTCTTATATTCGGGTCAATACGGTACTATTCATTCTTCAATAATACTTCACTGACGAATTTTAAAATAGTTATACACTAGACCTTGTTCCTTGGTCCATAAACAACCAAATTGAAGCCTCAAGATTATCTCATTTCCCATGTTTCATTTGTTTTGCTCAGTTAAAAATTTATACGATCCATTGGTTTTTGATAAAACAGGACTAAATTCCTTTTTTTTTTTGGTGAAATAATGTGCAAAAGCTGCTTTTTTTTTGCTCATAGTTTCTTAAAAAAATCCGGAATAAAAGATAAATATTTAAAAAAAAAAAAAAAATGTAACATTTAGGGACAAAATATATATATATATATATATATATATATATATATATATATATATATATATATATATACAGTGAGGAAAATAAGTATTTGAACACCCTGCTCTTTTGCAAGTTCTCCCACTTAGAAATCATGGAGGGGTCTGAAATTGTCATCGTAGGTGCATGTCCACTGTGAGAGACATAATCTAAAAAAAAAAATGCAGAAATAACAATGTATGATTTTTTAACTATTTATTTGTATGATGCAGCTGCAAATAAGTATTTGAACACCTGAGAAAATCAATGTTAATATTTGGTACAGTAGCCTTTGTTTGCAATTACAGAGGTCAAACGTTTCCTGTAGTTTTTCACCAGGTTTGCACACACTGCAGGAGGGATTTTGGCCCACTCCTCCACACAGATCTTCTCTAGATCAGTCAGGTTTCTGGCCTGTCGCGGAGAAACACAGAGTTTGAGCTCCCTCCAAAGATTCTCTATTGGGTTTAGGTCTGGAGACTGGCTAGGCCACACCAGAACCTCGATATGCTTCTTACAGAGCCACTCCTTGGTTATCCTGGCTGTGTGCTTCGGGTCATTGTCATGTTGGAAGACCCAGCCTCGACCCATCTTCAATGCTCTAACTGAGGGAAGGAGGTTGTTCCCCAAAATCTGGCAATACATGGCCCCGGTCATCCTCTCCTTAATACAGTGCAGTCGCCCTGTCCCATGTGCAGAAAAACACCCCCAAAGCATGATGCTACCACCCCCATGCTTCACAGTAGGGATGGTGTTCTTGGGATGGTACTCATCATTCTTCTTCCTCCAAACACGTTTAATGGAATTATGACCAAAAAGCTCTATTTTGGTCTCATCTGACCACATGACTTTCTCCCATGACTCCTCTGGATCATCCAAATGGTCATTGGCAAACTTAAGTCGGGCCTGGACATGTGCTGGTTTAAGCAGGGGAACCTTCCGTGCCATGCATGATTTCAAACCATGACGTCTTAGTGTATTACCAACAGTAACCTTGGAAACGATGGTCCCAGCTCTTTTCAGGTCATTGACCAGCTCCTCCCGTGTAGTTCTGGGCTGATTTCTCACCTTTCTTAGGATCATTGAGACCCCACGAGGTGAGATCTTGCATGGAGCCCCAGTCCGAGAGAGATTGACAGTCATGTTTAGCTTCTTCCATTTTCTAATGATTGCTCCAACAGTGGACCTTTTTTCACCAAGCTGCTTGGCAATTTCCCCGTAGCCCTTTCCAGCCGTGTGGAGGTGTACAATTGTGTCTCTAGTGTCTTTGGACAGCTCTTTGGTCTTGGCCATGTTAGTAGTTGGATTCTCGCTGATTGTATGGGGTGGACAGGTGTCTTTATGCAGCTATCGACCTCAAACAGGTGCATCTAATTTAGGATAATAAATGGAGTGGAGGTGGACATTTTAAAGGCAGACTAACAGGTCTTTGAGGGTCAGAATTCTAGCTGATAGACAGGTGTTCAAATACTTATTTGCAGCTGTATCATACAAATAAATAGTTAAAAAAATCATACATTGTGATTTCTGGATTTTTTTTTTTTTTAGATTATGTCTCTCACAGTGGACATGCACCTACGATGACCATTTCAGACCTCCATGATTTCTAAGTGGGAGAACTTGCAAAAGAGCAGGGTGTTCAAATACTTATTTTCCTCACTGTATATATTTTTGCGGTGGTGCAGTTTTATTTGCTTCTCATGTGTTGTGATTCATATTTGGCTATGCTTATTGAACTGCTCTTATGATTAATAAACAAAACATTTGCCATGCCAAGGTTACAAAAAGGTTTTATAGGCCTTTATTTTTGTAAAACATCGACGTCTAAAAACACTCTTAAGAAGAGGAGCTTTCGCAGTTTCTATTTGTTAAACACAATTAGAGTTTAACAAATAGAAACCTCAAATCTGAGGTTTCATCCTCAGAAGAATCAAGAAGAATCAGAATGTGATATTTCAACGATATTTTCAGCGCTTGTTCTAATCCAACGAATCCAGTTTTGACGCGCGCAATTCAAAAAAGCGAAAGTGAAAGCGTTTCTTTAGGCGTGTCTTCCCGTGCTCTCGTTTTCATGATCATTTATGATCTTATGGTAGGTTTGTCTAATTTTAATAGGCTACATTATGGACATTCTAACCTGTATTTTTATGTCAATACTTATGATGGTCGCTGATGGTAAGTATTATCACTTTACGTTATTACGCGAAAATAGATTTGCTTCCTTTACTTTTTTTTTTTTTTTTTTAAATAAACGCATTAATCAATTTGTCTATTTTTTGATAGGCCTCATTGTGCACGGTCCCTCTGGCCCTCTGTTTGCTCCTATGGGATCTTCAGTGGTCTTGCCCTGTTATGTTGATGAACTCTTACTAATGGAGGATCTGGAGGTGGAATGGAGAAGAACAGACTCAGAGGCTCTGGTTCATCTGTATCAAGATGGTGAGAGTCGAGCAGAGGCCCAGCAGCAGGACTATCGTGATAGAGCTCATTTCTTTACTGACCAGATTCAACACGGAAACTTCTCCCTCTGTCTGGACAATCTGAGAGCTGAAGATGAAGGACGATACACATGTAGAGTTTACAGTCAGCAAGATTCTGGTGAGACTGTGGTTCAAATAAAACATGGTGAGTGAGAGTCACCTGAATTCTGCTGAAAATATAAATGACATCGGATGTATTTTTTATGTAATGGAATTTAAACCATTTTTATTCTGTCAGAGTGTTTGATAGTATCAGGATCAGATCGGTCTGTTTCTGCATATGATGGTGAGGACGTCACTCTGAACTGCTCTGTAGACTCTCACATCAAACCTGAACACATTGAAAAGGTTTCATGGATAAGGACAGATGAAGATATTCTGGTTCTGCTCTTCCAAAACAAAAAAGCTTTACCAGATTCATCAGACGAGCGATACAGAGACAGAGTTGAGTTCTTCACTGCTGAAATACCCAAAGGGAACTTCTCTCTCAGACTGAAGAGTGTCAGAACTGAGGATAAAGGAGCTTACATTTGTCAAGTGTTTGCTGGAGGACTTTCAGCCAATGCAACTGTGGTACTGGAGAGACTGGGTGAGTCGACAAACGAAACAAATAGTAATGTCTATTTCCACTAAATTTAAAAGAACATCCTTGTTGGCAATGGCAATTTTTTTAAACTCCGCCCAACATTCAAATAATATGAATATACTGCTTTTGACATGGTATGAACATCTGTTATTATTGCCTTAATTGCAAATCTCTTAATTATTTCTCTATAAGAAATTATGACTAAATATACCAAGTTGATTGAGTGCAGTTATACCTGATGTTTGTGTTTCACAGGTTTCTCTTTTTGGCACATAGCTGTGTTATTTTTCTGTTTTGCTGCTACATCTGGAGCTGTGCTTCTGCTCTGCTCTCTGAACTACTACAGATCAAAAAACACTGGTATGTTTGAAAGAGAATAAATCTTATTTTGTGTGATTTAACTCTGTATATTTCACTGTAATTGTTTTATTAATTTAACTGTGGTTATTCTGCATCTTCTCTCCAGTCACCAGCAACACAATCTGGAATCTTCAGGTTTCTCTGGTCTTTTATCCAAACATCTGTATGTTCTTTGCCTTCATGCTTTGGGGCTTTACTGAAGGTGAGTGCAGTAGTTTAGTGTTCTTTGTTATATTTGTAAATATGAAAAATAATATTAATATAATCTTAATAATGTGGTAGATTTTGTTCGTCGTCTTGTAATGTTGCAAGATTTTTCTCATCCCTGATTGGTGTGTAGTGTGTGTATATTCCATAATGGTGGGACTCTTCAACACTTTCACATAACACAGTTATTTTACACAGTCATTTATTATCTGTGGTCCCACTTTATATTAGGTGGCCTTAACTACTATGTACTTACATTTAAATTAATCACTTGGTACAATGCACTTATTGTGTACATACATGTTTTTACATTGTACTTATATTTTTTTTAAAAATACCTATATGTAATTACAGCTGTAATTACATTTATAATTACACTGTTGACCCATCCCTTACACCTTGACCCACCCTTAACACTAGAACTGCCAGAGGTCGCCGTATACCTAAAAGCGCCAGCGGGTAAATTTTACCCGCACACATGGCAACTGTTTTTATATGGCAAAAGAGCATATTGTTTCACTGTATTATGCGACTGTCTTCACAAAGAAGTGTCTAGAGTCATGAAATGATTATGTCTAGTCCTCAACTATATTTTTACCCTGTTGTTTTATGTTCAAGACTTTTTAATGCAGTCTACACTAATCCATAATGGTCAGTAAGCTAAAAAAAAAAAAGAAAAGAAAAAAAGCCTGCACTGACATCGAAAATTAGAAGGTAGTAAATATTTGGGTGGTGTAATATTACAATACAGGGTCATTAATCTCTATATTAGGATAACCCATGTTATTTAAATTACTAAAATTGCCAATAGATAATAATGAGCAATAATAATTCACTGCACTGCATAGGATGATGCTATGACAAATTCAAGCACACAGCTTCACCTAGGCCTAAGTATTAATTTGTTTAGTTATATCATTTATAATTTGAATAAGAGAACATCACCAATAAACTTTGGGTAAATAAAAAATAAAATAAAAAATTTTATTCATTACATCATAGATTGGATTTTTTTTTTCTTCTGGAAACAGCCAGACAAGAATAAATAGCAACACAGTAGCGAACAATAAACGATATGGCAAGACAAAAATTAAATCATAAAACCAAAGTTTGACCAATTATGAGTAACGTTAGGCTAAAACATCTAAATATGATGTCTGGATCACTGTCAGATGCTGAGCCGACCCAGGACGCATAAAGCCTGGAATACACTACATGATTTTTGCCCCAATTTTCCCCCGATTTTACAGTCTGAACAAGTTGATGCTAGTCGAGGACAGTCAGAGCCAGTCTGCAGATTCCAGCTGACAGATTCCACAGAAAATTGCGTAGTGTATGATGGTCACAGACTCCGATTTTTTAGCTTCAGACTTTGATTCTATCCAGTCGGAGGATATCAAACGTTTGATATTTTCAGCCGATTTTATAACACTTATGTTTTCATTTGTCATGCGTCTCCTAGCAACAAGGCGCACGTTTCTGTGTGAGTTTGTTGTGATCTGAACTTTAAAGTCTGGTAGTGTATGATGCCCAGTTTTCCTTTGTCACTATTTACAAAGTCGGTAAGTGTATGATGCCTAGTGTTTTAAAAATCTGTTCAGATTTTAAAAGTCGTGTAGTGTATTCCAGGCTTTAACTTACCATCAGACTCTCCATCACTCATGGCATTTAGTGTTTCTAATACCTACCTTCCGTAAACCGCCTTCTTTTAGTCATTTTGACTTTATTTCTGAAACTAATAACTGCTAAATCAGTGAGTGAAAGGAGTTGCCTAGAAATGTACAATGTTAAAACATAAGTGGCAAGAAGATGACAGCTAAAATACATGTATTATATAGCGGGTAAATTTGACCTGCGCAGCACTTATAGGTATAAATGCTCCGTTTTTTGATCTGGTTTTATCTAAATAATTTTTAACAACATTGGATTGTAAATTACATAATTTTAGTAAAAGTCAGTGACTGGGAGACTTGAATGTTTTGTTTTGTTTTGAAAGTACATTGTACTTATTTTTTTATGTAAGTACATAGTAGTTAATGGCACCTAAAGCGTGACCTCTGAAATCCATAATTAAATATTCTGTTCCAGGATCTCTGCATGAGACTGTCACCTGCTGTGCTCTTTATATTCTGAGACCTATAATGTTGATTTGGGCTTCACACTATTTAAAGTATCTTCAAGGTACGTTAGGATTTAATTTTTTTTTACATTTATTTTTTTTAAGAAGCTCAGTAAATGCATTTTGTATATTAAGACATTGCATTACAATATTGTTAGTGAATAATTCTATTGTATTTAAATACATTAAAATGTCAATTACTGAAGCATGACTCTTTTTAAACCACAAACTCAGCCTCAGATTATTTTCTAATTATATTCTTGGCAACAATGTTGAATTTTTCAGGAAAACTGTAGATATTGTAGTGACATACCTACAACTTAACACTGCTATGTGTCAGTAATACGTACTGTGTGTGTGTTTTGCTCCTCATGTGCTCCCATTGACCTAGTTTTCTATCAAGTATGAGTATGTTGATCTGGCTTCTGCAGGGTGATGCACAATCATGCTTCAGTGTTTCACTTTGGAAGTAAAAAAATGCTGTTCTCCATTGACAGAGATATCATATAATTTAGTCAATCAGGAAAGAACTAAAAAATAATATAGTACCATGGAAGTGCATTAGTGCTTTACAAAATATTAATTTGATGTTTTCAACTCTTTTTGTCTACAGACAACCTTATTAAATCATGGATCAGGTTTTTCAGAATAACAAGAGAATTTGCTGCTTTTACGATCATTGTTTATTCAGGTAGGAAAATCCAAATTTCACATAACAGAGGCCATGTTCATTATTCTGACATTAACAGTAGCTATGTTTCCTTCAAAACGTGTGCACAAAATTAGAATATTGCATAAAACATTTGCAAATAAAGCACCGTTTCCATCCCATGTGTTGAAGAAAAACATTGTCACTTCCTGGGAAACTGGCACAAGATATCAGTAATTAATGTTTCTGCAACAGGGGAAGCTTGTGGCTCTTTTTTCCTTACACAATAAATGACTTGTGCCTCAGTGCACAGATGAAACACAATAACAAACACTGTCATGTTAGTTCGGATGATGTTTGGGAATGCAATTGTGTGACACAGTAATGGAAGGTGATCATGCCAAATCTTTGGCTCAGGCATTTCAAAATTATTTAACATTTAAGATGGCATGCGATAGGTTCAGTGGTGGTTAGTTCAGTTATCCAGTCACATGATCTGTTGAGGCAAAGTCACATGACTTTTTTTGATGAGCGTTGAGAAATTTATTCGGTAAATGTGTTTACATCGTAGTTCATTCACATGTCATCTGAACATGAAAAAAATAAAAATTGTGATTATTCCAAAATTCACATAAAAAGAGGTGGATGGAAGCATAGATACTGCTTTATGGACTATTGCTTGTTTTGCTAACTCCAATACACTTGTCCAGAATATATCCATTAAGTGTAACCCCACTCTCCAAAATCATGTAAGCATGAAATCTGAAGTCGTCGACCCTGATTACTCAGCTGTCTAGTATCCCAGGATTACTTTCTTTTTTGCTGATTACAAGTGTGATTTCTCAGAACACCTATTTCAGTGATATCTGTCAGAAACTTTTAGTAGTAGCCTATAATAGAAAGTCTGGGTGTCAGTTTTCAATATGACATGTTTGAAATGTTCTTCATTACAAAATAAGACTACATCCATTTATAGTTAAAGGGGTCATATAATGGTACATGCACTTTTACAAGTTGATTGTACTGAAATGTGTGTTAGCAGTGCCTGTACACAACCATCATAAAATGATAAAAATCCATCCAGTGTTTTTTTTTTAATCTCCTTATTTGTTTTACCCTGTCTCAAATCAAGCCGTTCGACCGTGTGACGCCACACGGTCGGACGCCCCTCCCACGATGGTTGATTGACAGCAGTGTTTCAACACAGACCCGCCCTTGCTCGTGAGCGAGCTGTCAATCATAGTCCGCGCGTCATTGTTGATATACGCTGGAGCTGTCTATGAGCAGAATGGCGTCTAAGCGATTGTGGTGTTCTGTTCTCGGGTGCAATAATGAACACAGCAGTCATTTTGATGTTCCTAAGTCCGAACCGCTGAAGACACAGTGGCTGAGTTTTGCTTTTGAAGGGAATATTCCCCACGAGCAACGTCAATGTTTTCATGTTTGCGCGAATCATTTTTCACCAGACTGCTTTATAAATGAAGGTCAGTATAAAGCTGGTTTTGCTAAGAAGCTGCTCCTGAAAAAAGAATCGGTACCAACTATTCGTGTTCCTGCTGAACCTCCAGAAGAAGTGAGTGTAACGTTTAATTAACCTTTATATTAATCTTTATATTAATCTTTGCAAATCGCTAGCACGCTTCACGATGTATCTGGCTAATGTTTACATTCAGGGTACATGCATGTTTTCTATTTACGACGTTCTCAATATAATTAATAATCCCACGTTTATAATGAACAAAATGTTATGGTTATTGTGTTATTACAAACTGTGTACGCAGGTATTAAAGTTAACATGATAACACTACACTAAGCTTACTTTTGTAGATGGTTTATAACGGTGTCTGTTAAGAAGTAATGTAAAAAATTTAAATAAATAAAAAACAATTATAACTGCATGAAAATTAATGGTAACACAATACCTGCAAAATACTGTTTACATCCTGCAAATGCACATGATCCAAGACTATAAATACTCTAATTGATGTTTTTCAATATTATGCCAGAATAAGTTATGTTATCTGATCACATATTTACTGCCATTCTTCAAAATATACCCTCAACTGTTGTCAAGGCAACACTCCACGTGTGTTGTGTCAAAACCGCCCCACAGAACAGAGGGGCGGGGCGAGCAAAGCTCACTAGCATTTAAAAACACACGCACTAAAACGGTGTGCTGAAAACAGAGCTGTTTTTGAGCAGGTAAAATGAGTGTTTTCTTACAATACTAATGAGAATTTTTAATTAAAGTATATTACAAACTTTCAATTTAGACCCTAAAGAATCATATTAGCTTGTACAAAAATGGCATTATATGACCCCTTTAATACTTAATTGCATGTGTTTCTATACATTATTTTTCCATAATAATGTACATGAGGTGACCTCCACTTTCTTAGGAGCTCATTGAATTCAGTAAAACATTGTTTGACACACACTGTTCAGTTCCTCACATCTTTATACTGTTCTTGCTCAGGACATTATCTATCTTGTGTGACATTTATTTATTTATTTATATCTATTTCTATAGTTCTTTTTACATATTTCTGGAGAAAGAGAGCACATGATACAGACACCAAACCTCGCATATTTTCTGCAGGATTATTGGGAATTATTGTGCTGAGTTGTCTCATCTTGAGTATAGGTAAGAGTCTCTGCATGATTTGATTCCTTATACATTGTTAAAGCCAAATGGTAGGATAAGTATATATGAGCACAGGTTTATTAGGTTGATAAGTTTACATACAGAAGATGCAAACTGTTTCATTTTAGGCCTAACTGTGTTTGGTTTTGTTTGGTGTGTTTGTTTTTTAGTTGACTTCTCAAGGTGTCCCAGTCAAAAGCGACCAAGCGGGGTTTCCCCATGCAACCAAACTCTAGGTGAACACAGTCTTTTTTTTTTTTTTTTTTTGAAAAGTACTACTATTTGTAGAAATATGTAGTTTAATATACACTATGTATTAATGAGTTGATAAAGCACATGAAAACAAAAGGGTAAATACATCTGAAATATATTTCTTGACTGTTACCACAGTCTGTTACTACTTATAAGACTAACTACAGGAACATCATGTAGCATCATGTGACTAAGCCAAAACTGAAACATTTATCTTGAGTAATCAGCAGACCACAGTTATCCCCCACTGTGAAAGACTGTAATCTAATACATATAATTAATGCTTGCCTCTCCTTTTTGGTTAGGTTGTAGACTCTTTATATTTTGTCTGATTATTTCTATCCTGTCTGATTGTCAACTGTTCCAGTTTATCATCTTATTTATCCCCTCTGAAGGTAACACCTGAATACTAATCCCTTCATAATTTAAGAAACTGATATGCAAAAAGTGGTTTGTAAAAATGCCACTTAAATAAGTTTTTATTCTGTGTAAAAATAAATAAATAAATCAAATTCAGCCAGTCACACCTTGATCTAGAACTTGTAGAATGATATTTTTACATGAATGTACAGTACATACTGAATTAAGTCATTAAGCATTCCACGAGAAAACCACTTCTAGACTCTCATTTCAGTGATTTTGAACTTCTGAGCAATTCATATGATGTGTTTTAATAACATAACACTGACTGTTGATTTGATTGAATGGGAAAATAATGGACTGTTATTCTCTTATTTTAGAAATTTTTGTTGTGGTAGTTGTTCAGCCATTACTGCTTATTTGTATACCATTTTTACCTCTTCTGCAAGCAAAATTCAAATGTAAGTACATGCTGAAATAAATTTGTATTATTGTATTTGTATAGGTGTGGAAAGAGTAAATCACATAATGTTACTGTATGCACACATTTGTGAGGATTTAATGAATAGAAATACAACCTGTATAATATTTACTAAGTCAGTATGAAACAGAAGTTGCTGTCCATTTTACTACCAAACTGTGATGTATTTGAGTGAAAGTACTATGAAAAAGTAAAATTGGATGTGACATAATTTCATCCAATGGTTGTTGATAGTATTCTGAAAAGTGACCAGTGTTTACCAGAATGAAGGCAAATATGTTTAAAAAATAAATACCCAAAAATGAAAATTACTCCATGATTTACTCACCCTCAAGCCATCCTAAGTGCATATGAATGTATATGCAATTCAGAGTTATATTAAACAATGTCCTGGCTCTTCCAAGCTTTATAATGGCAGTGAATGGTGGTCCAGATTTTGAAGCCCAATAAAGTGCGTCCATCCATCATAAACCATAATCTCGTAATTTGCTCCGATAGCTGTTGTACGTGTGTACATGAGATAGTGGCGTTCCAGCGGATGACATAGGATGTAGGCATACCGCAAGCTGCGGTGAGAATATGCTAGTCTCGTGAGAACCAAGTTTTGTTTACAGCGAAGGAAAACCAGTCTCCTCTTGGCTTATATCGAAAATCCTCCAACATTTTTTCTTTACAAATCCTCATTTTGTACTTCTAATTCGTGTTTTGTTTTGCTCTGTCCTCTGCGCTTCCGCGTTTGTCACCGTGTTTGCCTGCATCCTCTGCTGGATGCTATTCTCTAGTGAATGCGAGTATGACAAATATGTATATTTTTATTACACAAACACATCGATTCACTTCAAGAGGCCTTTATTCAGAGGCCTTTATATATACCCAGAGCCGTGTGGAATGCTTCTTATGATGGATGGATGCACTTTATTTTGCTTTAAAAATCTGGACCCACTGCCATTATAAAGCTTGGAAAACTCATGGGGTAATTTTCGTTTTTGGGTTTACTATCCCTTTAAGAACATTAATTGGATCAATTTTGATTTCATGATGACCCTAAATTGATTTGTATCAGACCTGAGATCAGTTTTAGTATGTGACCTGTGAAATTTTAATGAATGCTGATGACCATCTTTATATTCATAGTTCTCCGCCATAGATGGATAACATTATTGTGGATAATAACAATAACAGTCCTGGAAATCATTCTGTTGATTTATGTTCTTCTAGACATATTGGCAAGAGAGAAAGGTATATGTTGCTTTTATTTTTTAGTAATTTTTCATATAAAATATTCTTTAAAAAAAGCATATGTAAAGTTTTTTTTTTTTTAAATAGATTTGTTGTGTTGTGGGAAAGCTCATGTAAGGACTAATTATTATTATTATTATTATTACAATTATTTTTATTATTATCTTGGCCTGGTACTGTGATTAATGTATATTTTCCAGATCCAACAGGAAGTTTTTCAACTTAGTGATAAGTGGTAGCCCACATATTAGCTAAACTAATCATTTGACATATCTTTAGAGTACACACGAAATTTTGTTTTTGTAAGACATGTTGAGCTGAACAAAATTTCTTGATTTTAATCAACAGAGTACTTGGAATGGACCTGTGTCATTTTATTTATAGAAGTTCTGAAGATGATAGTGGTCTTCAAAGAAAATGTGCAAGGTATTATCCATCACTGACTTAAATGCTTGCTATGTCCTTTATTACCTCATACTGTAATTATAAAAGTGCATACAAACATGGTGCTAAGAAGTAGAAATTATGTGGTATGTCTTACAAATGCAAATACAAAAAATAAATAAAGCACTAACACTATGCTGTTTGTAATTATAATGCATAAATGGTTATATTAGTGGTTAATTAATACATAGATATACCCTAAACTACACAAAGTCACATAAACAATGTCATAAAAGCACATTTGTGTTAATTGAAGTAGGAGTACACAACCAATTTACAAAACTAAAGCTAACTTAAACCATACAAATGTAGTCTGTGTAGTTTTTTTTAAACATATTGATTTGAGTGATTGAGATTGAGATTTCCGTGTTTTGTTTCAACAGAGGCAGAACGTTCAGTAGTTGAGAGAAGAAGACAACAGACTGAGACAAGCCAACAAGGATCAAATGCATGTAATTACTAACTGCTAAATCCTAATACAAACCCTAATCATTTTTTCCCCCCTATGATTTACTGTAAGCTTTATTGTATTTATGCTATTTGGCATAACGTCAATTTGACAGCATAGAAAAGAGATCTGCATAATTAAAGCAACTATTTGATTGTTTGCTTGTTTTGTGTGTGTTATAGTGTCTCTCTGTAATGAAATCATGTTCATGTGTGGAGCAGTTGGACTTGTTTTGTTGAACTCTGTTGCACTAACAGCAGAACTGATCCTGAAAGCACGTAAGTGAATATCTATAATTTCTGAAAATAACTGTATATTTGTCTGTACATGTGTTTATATAATTATTTATATATAATTATATATGTGTGTAGGATCATACCATTTTTACACAAAGACCTCGCTGAAAATGAACAGAGCCCAACAGGGTTACATTATGCAAATACTAAAAATTTACCGTTTTGCTTTCAAATGTCCCATGCATTTTTCTATTCAATGTTATTCTTTCATTTTGATTCTTAGGGAATGGTGAGCGTGTCATGAAGGATCTAAGAGTCGTTGTCTTCCCTTCTGAATGTGTTTTTGCTTTGTATTGGCTGGCTTTACAAATGCATGCTTTCTGTAAGTTTATTTTAAAATCTTTGTTTTTTTATTGGACTTTATTACACAACACAATACAGAAGTGACAGTATTGGAAGGGAGAGAGAGATTGCATTCATTGTCAAAGGAGAGAGACTTGAATGACTGTTCGGTCAAAAAGTGTCAGTGAAGCTGGCAAAATACACATTATAATATATATACATATAATATATATACGTGAAAAGGTTTTTGCCCCCTTCCTGTTTTTTATTTTTTTATTTTTTGCATATTTGTGGCACTTAAAAGATTCAGATCATCACACTAATTTTAATATTACACAAAGACAATGCAAGTAAATACAAAATGCTGTTTTTAAATGATAATTTAATTTATTAAGCGATAAAAACCTGTCCAAACCTACATGGCCCTACCTGAAAAATGAATTGCCCCTCCTGTTAAATCATGAAAGAACTGTGATTAACCACATTATTTTTGAAAGCTGAGTTAAAGGTCATAAAAGAACTGCAGGCCTCACTTGCCTCAATTAAGGTCGGTGTTCATGATTCAACAATAAGAAAGAGACTGGGCAAAAAAGGCATTCATGGGAGAGTTCCAAGGCAAAAGCCATTGCTGACCAAAAAGAACACAAAGGCTCGTCTCATATTTGCCAAAAAAAATCTTGATTATCCCCAAGACGTTTGGGCAAATATTCTGTGGACTGATGCAACAAAAGTTGAACTTTTTGGAAGGTTGTGTGACCCATTATATCTGGTATAAAACCAACACAGCATTTCATAAAAAGAACATCATACCGACAGTCAAACATGGTGGTGGTAGTGTGATGGTCTGGGGCTGCTTTGCAGCTTCAGGACCTGGACAACTTGCCATAATTGATGGAATCATGAATTCTGCTCTCTATCAGAAAATCCTGAAGGACAATATCCGGCTCTCAGTTTGTGACCTCAAGCTCAAGCGCTCTTGGGTTATGCAGCAGGACAATGATCCCAAACACACCAGCAAGTCCACCTCTGAATGGCTCAAGAAAAACAAAATTAAGGTTTTAATTTAAGAGTGGCCAAATCAAAGTCCGGACTTAAATCCGATTGAGATGCTGTGGCATGACCTTAAAAAACCTCGAAAACCCTCCAATGTGTCTGAATTAAAACAATTCTGCAAAGAAGAGTGGGCCAAAATTCCTCCACAGCGATGTGAAAGACTCATTGCCAGTTATCACAAACGCTTGATTGCAGTTGTTGCTGCAAAGGGCGGCACAACCAGTTATTAGATTTAGGGGCAGTTACTTTTTCACGTAGTGCCAGGCAGGTTTTGACAGGTTTTTTTCCCCTTAATAAATTAAATCATTATTTCAAAACTGCATTTTGTATTTACTCGGGTTATCTTTGTGAAGTATTAAAATTAGTTTGATGATCTGAATCATTCAAGTGTGACAAATATGCAAAACAATAAAATAACAGGAAGGGGGCAAAAAAAAATTCCCCCTGTATGTGTGTGTATATATATTGAATAATGATATATTAGTGTAGGGGGGCGAATGAAACGAGAGACATGCGGATCCATCTGAAAAGCTTTATTCAAAGGCGAGGTCATAAAACATGCTTGGGTCGACAACAACAACAGGTATAGTTCAGGCAAGACGAAAGAGAAATCCAATGATAGGTGTGAGTCAGTTGACGGCAAACGTAATCCTGAGGATGAGGCTTACGATGAAATAAGAAATAGTCCAGGCTAGGTGCAAACACAGTCCGAAACAGCAAGGCAAAGGGTAAATTCAAGACAGGCTATAAACTTCAGGGCAAGCAGAGATGAGACAAAACAAGATAACAGGCAAGGATCAAGACAGGGGTAAACAGACTTAGAACAAGGCTAAACTAGACTCAGGAAACTTGGAATGGCTCTGTAAAGTAGCTATCGCTGACACAGTGATAAATGCTAAACAATACTCGGCAATCAGGAAGAGGAAGTCCATGGATTATAAAGTGTGTTTGATTGGTTGCAGCTGTGTGTGTAATCAGTGCAATGGATGATGGAAAATGTAGTCCGGGGAAACATACAGCAGTTTGTGTAGTGTGAGAGTCAATGTAACTGGAAGGCAACATCTGGTGGCGAGCAGACGGAAAACCACGGACCGGATTTGTGACAATTAGTATTACTGTAGCCCAGTATTGTATTAGCCTGAAATGAGCTGCTGAGTCACTGATATATTTGCAAATATCTATAATGCTGATTTGCAACAGATGCACACAGTGATTGAAAAGAAGGAGGTTAAACTCTGGTAAAACATATAAATGCATCAAATTAAAAGTGTCCAGTTGGGGGAGACAGTGTTATTTAAGTTTGGCCTTTTTCTAATTTTGCTCAATCAGTTATTAACATTTTAAACTTAGTCTCTCTAATCTCTCCTGTCATATAGGGAGGATTGTTACATCTGGGTAAGTTCAGATTTTTATTCAACACAGCTCCTATGCATGTACTGTGTGTGTGTGTGTGTGTGTGTGTGTGTGTGTGTGTGTGTGTGTGTGTGTGTGTGTGTGTGTGTGTGTGTGTGTGTGTGTGTGTGTGTGTGTGTGTGTGTGTGTGTGTGTGGGTGTCTGTGTTTATGTGGTTTATGAGGACACAAGGTCACACTTTATATTAGGTGGCCTTAACTACTATGTACTTGCATCAAAAAATAACTACAATGTACTTATTGTGTTCATATTGTATTGCAAAACACTTCTACTGTTATTGAGGTGGGATACGGGTAAAGTTAGGGACAGGGTTGGTGGTATGGGTAGGTTTAAGGGTGGGTTAAGGTGTAAGGGATGGGTCAACAGTGTAAATATAAATGTAATTACACAAATTAATTACAGATATAATTAAATAGGTATTTTTAAAATATAAGTACAATGTAAAAACATGTATGTACACAATAAGTGCATTGTACCAAATGATTAATTGAAAGGTAAGTACACAGTAGTTAAGGCCACCTAATATAAAGTGGGATTGGACACAAATTTGTATAATGACATGGGTATTACCATGGGTGATTTATGTGGACACTTCTGGTGTCCCCGTAATTCAAAAGGTTTAAAAAAACACAATTTTTCTTTTTGAAAATCTAAAAATACAGAAAGTAGGTTTAGGTGTAGGGCGATAGAAAATAAAGTTTGTACAGTATAAAAGCCATCACGCCTATGGTGAGTCCCCATAAACCATAAAAACCAACGTGTGTGTGTGTGTGTGTGTGTGTGTGTGTGTGCATATATGTATGTATATATATATATTAGGGGTGTACCGATACACGTATTCGTATTGAACCGTTCGGTACGAGGCTTTCGGTCCGGTACGCATTACAAACCGAACGATTCGGACTAATACTATTATATTATATTAAGCAGTCAGGCATACGCTGCACTAGCTCGTTGCCAAATGGCTAGTAATGTTAATGCAATTACCAGACCAGAAATAGAGGATCCTCCAATAACCAACAGGTCTGGCCTTTGGGACCACTTTGGTTTCCCTGTTTTATGAGGGTGATGGCAAGAGAGTGGTGGATAGAAAAAACAACGGTATGTCGCATCTGCTACACAACAATAAGCTACATCAGCGGCAATACTTCAAACATGTCAACTCATTTACGCCGACATCACCCCAGTGTGCCAATAACTGGAACTAGATGAAAACTAGAAACACACATGCTACAAACTATCCCCGCAGCATTCAGGCAGGCATTTCCAAAAGATTCAAATAGGGCAAAACAAATCACCGAGGCGATCGGTACATTTACAGCCATGGATCTGTGACCTTAATCTGTTGTGAAAAATGCGGGTTTTAAGAACATGCTTAAAGGAACACTCCACTTTTTTTGGAAATAGGCTCATTCTCCAACTCCCCCAGAGTTAATAAGTTGAGTTTTACCGTTTTTGAATCCATTCAGCCGATCTCCGGGTCTGGCGATAGCACTTTTAGCATAGCTTAGCATAGATCATTGAATCCTATTAGACCAGTAGCATCGCGTTCAAAAATGACCAAAGAGTTTCGATAGTTTTCCTATTTAAAACTCGACTCTTCTGTAGTTATATCGTGTACTAAGACCGGCGGAAAATGAAAAGTTGCGATTTTCTAGGCCGATATGATTAGGAACTATACTCTCAGTCCGGCGTAATAATCAAGGAACTTTGCTGCGGCAGCAGGCGCAGTGATATTACGCAGCGCCTGAAAGTAGTCCCCAGCTATATTATAACTAGTTACCTAGCTGGGGACTACTTTCAGGCGCTGCGTAATATCACTGCGCCTGCCGCGGACATGTTACGGCAGCAAAGTTCCTTGATTATTACGCCGAACTGGGAGTATAGTTCCTAGCCAAATCAGACTAGAAAATCGCAACTTTTCATTTTCCGCCGGTCTTAGTACACGATATAACTACAGAAGAGTCAAGTTTTAAATAGGACAAATATCGAAACTCTTTGGTCATTTTTGAACGCGATGCTACTGGTCTAATCGGATTCAATGATCTATGTTAAGCTATGCTAAAAGTGCTATCGCCAGACCCGGAGATCGGCTGAATGGATTCAAAAACGGTAAAACTCAACTTATTAACTCTGGGGGAGTTGGAGAATGAGCCTATTTCCAAAAAAGTGGAGTGTTCCTTTAATGTAATTGAGTCCCGTTACACTATTCCTTCACAAGCCCATTTCAGCCAGACCGTAAATCCTGCTTTGTACAAAAAACAAAACAAAAGCCCAAATAGGGAACCAGTTGGCCGAAGCACCAGCGGTTGCTCTGACAACAGACAGCTGGATGTCAAGGGCTACACAAAGCTACCTGACTGTAACAGCACATTACATTACCGCTGAATGGGAGATGAAAATCCATGTTCTTCAGACATACCCCCTTGAGAGTCACATGAGTGAGGATTTGGCCAAAGGGATGACAGAAGCAATGAAAATGTGGAAGCTGGAACGAACTAATGTACCTATTCCTGTGACTACTGACAATGCCAGGAATATAGTTAATGCTGTTGGAACTGCTGGACTTGGGCCACAAATAGGGTGCTTTGCCCATGTCATTAATCTAGCATCTCAGAAAGCAATGGCAGTGCATCAGATCTCTCGCCTCCTAGCAAAGATCAGAAAGATTGTGACCTTCTTTCACAGAAGCACAACAGCGGTCCATGTGTTGAAGACAAAACAGGAGTTGCTGCAGCTTCCTAATCACAATCTCATCCAAGATATACGAACTAGATGGAATTCAAGCTACAATATTATTGAAAGATATCTTGAGCAGCTAGACAGATAAAGCCGTGAAGAAAAATGTTAAAGACATTGTGACTTTGTCTGAAAATGACGTGAGACTGGCTGAGAATGTCATCACCGTTTTGAAACCCCTGAAAACTGTGACAACCCTTATGTGCACCGAGTCCTGTCCATCTGCGTCCATGGTCTTGCCTATGAAAATGATGATCCTGAAATCCATGATACTGTCCGATGATGACAGTCCAGCAGTGAGGGATGTCAAAACAGCTATCAGAAATGACCTGCAGCAGAGATACACAGAACCTGGTCTTCAAGATTACCTACACAAGAGCACCACTTTGGATCCATGATTCAAGTCACTGCTACACTTGGATTCTACCACTCGCCTGAGAGTCTATGATCTTCTTACCACAGAGATTGTGAGCACTGAACAACAGGTACTCTTTATATTGACCCGAATATAAGACAACCCCCCTTTCTCCAAATGTACCTTTTGGAAAAAGGCTTTTTGAAAACCAAATCTTGTTTGTTTGTTGTTGTTTTTTTCTCTCTCTCTAAAACACATTTTTTCTTAAATTATTTTCATATTGCATATTTTTCCGAAACCAGTCAGTATCTGGTGTGACCACCATTTGCCTCACACAGTGCAACACATCTCCTTCGCATAGAGTTGATCAGGTTGTTGATTGTGGCCTGTGGAATGTTGGTGCACTCCTCTTCAGTGGCTGTGCGAAGTTGCTGGATATTGGCAGGAACTGGAACACGCTGTCGTATACGCTGATCCAGAGCATCCCAAACATGCTCAATGGGTAACATGTCTGGTGAGTATGCTGGCCATGCAAGAACTGGGATGTTTTCAGCTTCCAGGAATTGTGTACAGATCCTTGCAACATGGGGCCGTGCATCATCATGCTGCAACATGAGGTGATGGCCGTGGATGAATGGCACAACAATGGGCCTCAGGATCTCGTCACGGTGTCTCTGTGCATTCAAAATGCCATCAATAAAATGCACCCATAACATTGTCCATAACATACACCTGCCCATAACATACACCTGCCCATACCATAACGTTGACATCAACAAACCGCTCACCCACGCGATGTCATATATGCTTACACGTGTTTTGCAGTTGTGAGGCTGGTTGGATGTACTGCCAAATTCTCTGAAACGCCTTTGGAGAAAAATGAACATTCAATTCACGGGCAACAGCTCTGGTGGACATTCCTGCAGTCAGCATGCCAATTGTACGCTCCCTCAAAACTTGCGACATCTGTGGCATTGTGGCATCCTACTGTGGCAATAAAACTGCACATTTTAGAGTGGCCTTTTATTGTGGCCAGCCTAAGGCACACCTGTGCAATAATCATGCTGTCTAATCAGCATCTTGATATGCGACACCTGTGAGGTGGATGGAGTATCTCGGCAAAGGAGAAGTGCTCACTAACACAGATTTAGACAGATTTGTGAACAATATTTGAGAGAATTAGGCCTTTTGTGTACATAGAAAAAGTCTTAGATCTTTGAGTTTAGCTCTTGAAATATGCGGGCAAAAACAAAAGGGTTGCGTTTATAATTTTGTTCAGTGTATTTTTAATGTTTTTGAAAGAAATTTCATATGCTCATCAAGCCTGCATTTATTTGATCAAAAATACAGAAAAAAAAACAGTAATATTCAGCAAGGATGTGTTAAATAGATAAAAAGTGATAGTATGTTTTTAAGATTGTTTTAAAAATAAAATATTTTTATTTTTATTTTTAAACATTTTTTTAATAATCAAAAAAATCCTGAAAAAAGTATCACAGGTTATAAAAGGAACATGAAGCACTGTTTCTTACATAGATAATACATCAGCACATTACAGTGATTTATGTAGGTTCAAGTGACACTGAGGACTGGAGTAATGGCTAATGAAAAATCAGTTTTGCATCACATAAATATATATTTTAAAGTATAGTAAAATAGAAAATCATTATTTTAAATTGTAATAATATTTCATAATATTATTTTTTTTTCTGTATTTTTGATCAAATAGGCTAAATCCAGGCTTGATGAGCATAAGAGACTTCTTACAAAAGCAATTAAAATAGTAATTTTCCAAATTGTTTTACTGTATAAGTATAAGTATACAACATTTAAAGTTAAATGTTGTATAAATAAAAAGGTTAGGAATCATATTTGTTTCAAGTGCTTTTTATTGGGGGTGGGAGGGCCTCCAACATGATTTTTGCCTAGGGCCTCCTCCTGTCTAGAACCGGCCCTGAGTGGAGGAGATGCAATTGTTCAGGGCAGTGGACTGTAGATCCACTGAAACGGTGGAAAACCCACAAGCACTTATACCCTCATTTTGCCATGCTGGCACGGCGTTACTGGCTGTGCCTGGAACATCTGTCCCTAGCGAGAGAGTGTTTTCCACTGCAGGTGACATTGTCACATCAAGCAGATCTGTGCTGTCTGAAGAAAATGTGGACACTGTCATCTTTCTGAAAACAACAAAACAAAACAAAACTTACAAATTGAATTGTCTTGTTTTTTTAACACAGAACACAGAATCGTGAAATGGAGAATCTGACTGATCCTGATGTTTCACAGACACAGATATGAGAAACTGACTCAACTACATTTATCCTGTACTTCCTGTTTGCAAAAGAGGAGTTCATCTGGAGTAAAAACCCCAACAAACTGAGACTGAAAACTAAATTGTAAAGCAGATGGTCTGGTGACTTTCTGTTACCAATAACTTGAATAGTTTTGTATTGGTTGCCAAATAATTTCAAAAGTGCTGTATTTTTGTGGGAGTATAAGGTTTCTTCTAATAATAATAATAAAATATATATATATATATATATATATATATATATATATATATATATATATATATATATATATATAGAGGCAAAGGAGGGGGGACACAAAATGTTTCTAAACTGAAAAAGCTTCTTTTTTTTTTGCCCTGTTTGCATCTGTTTTAATACTTATATAATTATTTTATAGGGCTCCTATTATGCCCCTTTTTACAAGATGTAAATGTCTCAGGTGTCCCCAGAATGTGTTTGTGAAGTTTCAGCTCAAAATAAATACCCCACAGATAATTTATTATATCATTTTGAAAATGCCTATTTTGAGTGGAAGCAGAAACATGATGTTTTCTTGCCTGCATCTTTAAATGCAAATGAGCTTCTGCTCCCCGCCCCCTTTTCCAGAATAGGGTTGTGCCTTTACAGCTTGTACCTCAGATACTCTGCCAAAAAAACATCTGTTTGGTTTTGATTATCATGTATATTGCACTGAAATCATGCAGTTTGATCTTCTGATATACGGTTTTCTGAGTGCACACATCGGAAGCACGTGTACAGGAAGCGGCTGTCACACAGCATGTGAGTATTAAACTAAGTGCTCTTTCATGTCTTATTGCCCTTAAAATGTCAAATACACACAGATCTTGTATGAAGCACATCCTACTCACACAATCGACACATACAAAATACTATTTTGTATTTTAAAGCCTTCAAAAATGTTTTTATTTATTTTGTATTTAAATACATTACATTAAATTTAGTCTTTAGTATTCTTTGTGCCGGCAACTTCTTTATTAGGCTGCCGATTTCCTCTATTAAATTGTCTCACCTGTGTACCACAGACTAAAGACAGAGCCGATGAATAAAGTTCCAACACGAGTTTTAATAACGATCCACTTGTAAACTTAACATAAGTTAATAGCAAACACTAAAGTAAACGGGACCGAACTTAAAAGCAGGAACTTAAGTAGCCTACATCAGGGCTGGCCCAAGCCTTTATGGGGGCCCTAAGCATAATTTTATTTGGGGGCCCCTCAGTGCCGCCAATATGACTGCTTTTTGTCAAAAACACACTATAAATCTAACACACCTATCATCAGTTTTGTTTGTTGCAGCTGTGTTGCTTACATCATACCATTGTCTGCCTGGCATGTTTTTACCCTTCTGTGATTTTTAATTGTAACAGTTGCAAATTTACAAGAGTGGTCAGGTGTTAATTTGCACTTTAACATTCATTAAAGTCTTAAAGTATTAAATGGCATACTTAATGTGGTGTGCTGAAAAGTAGCTAAATAAACCAGCAGACAATGCATTTACAGAAGAGAATGTTATTTTAACAACAAAAATATTAATTGAAGTTGTACTTTTATTACAAGTCATACTTTTTTTATAATAAATATTAAACACAGCAGAGAGCATCTGTACATATAAAACAACTCTTAATCTATATCTAGCTAATTGCAGCATAATGATATTGGAATATAATAGCAAAGACCCAAAATGTAGGCTAAGGTAAATAATGTTAAGCTGTTATCAGTTTATGAAACAGAACAAAACTCAGCTGAATAGAACATTGAAAAACAGGAACTGATAAAATACAAACTAAAACCCTATTTGGATGGGACTAGTTTTCCAGGGGGATGTCAGAGAAATTTATGTTTCACAGACGTACTTTGAGATTTTAATCCCGTCCGAATCTGCCATGTCTGTGTTTTTCTCACACAACCTCTGTAAAAATTCCAGAGAAAATTACCTAAATTACCTTAGCAGTCCTCTGAGAAATCTAATCCCGTCCGAATGTGAATATCTGTGATTGCTGATATTGTATTACACTAACGCTTCACTTCATGTGTTGTTTTTTACTGGCATAAAGTTGGCTTGACATTGGACATTCGATATTCGCATATTTAGGGACATAAGTTACATGCAATATTGGTATACACTTTTCTAACTTAAATAGTATATGAGCAGAATGACTTACAGTCGTAAAAACAACAGTAAACTGTACATCTACGTGTCAACTATAATGCACACCATTTACATTTTTGATGTTTGTTAAAATAAACTGTAAATCATTTGTTAGAATTTTTTTTTCAGTACTGAATGGGCTCGAATGCAAATTACTTGAAGAATATCATGCTATGACTTCAAAACATTAATAATATGCTGGGAGATTTGAAAACTGATGCTTTTGAACGTTAGCATCGCACACATCCAGCATTATATTTATGGGTTTTCATAGATGAGACGTTTGTTCGGTATATGTAGATGAGAGGCTTTGATAGTTTTGTAAATGTTTTGCTGATACTTTGTCTATAGATAAATGGAAGTCACTATAAGCTCATTAATTTAACCTAAAAGTCTGCACTGTGGGGTCAATCGGTGACGTCACTTACATGAACTAATGGGCTGAAACTATTTCAAACATGTTTTGAACTTTCATTGCAAACAAATATTGATAAATTGTACTGTGATTTCAGGAGCATCAGAATAAAATACCTAAAACAGGGGAAGTTACAAGAACATTTGTAATGGGAGCTGCTGACAGAGATGCAGGAAACACAGGGGATCTGAGAAATCTTATTAAATAACTTTCTATGAATTTTTCACAATATATTTCAACTATATCATCATGCATCTGTAAAACCTAAAAATATGAATTCTGGTATCTTAAGATTTTTTGTATGTTTTGTATATTATTATTATTATTATTGCATTTCATCTCTGCTGTAGTTTGTTTATTTCTAATAATCCTGACATTGTATACTACATTTTGATGGCTATGTGACATATTGTTCCTATTCTTCCATGCTGACGGCTGTGCTGCAGACCTGGAGCAGATCTCCTGTTGAAGAACATCTCCAAAGCGCCACGAACCATCTGACTAGTAAGTAAAACCTCAAACATTCAAAAGTTTATCACATATTCAAAAAAATATATCAAATAAATATCAAATATTTATGCAGTGTCGGCCCAGATCCGGCCCACATCTGGCCCGCATGGATTTCACACGGGCCAGATGTGGGCCAGATGTGGGCCAGATGTGGGCCGGATCTGGGCCGAGACTATGTTCCTGTATATGTATGAGACTGGGTTCCTGTATGTCCTACAAGGCTGTCTTGTTTAACTCTGCTCTGAGGACACTTCATACACAACAACCTACAGAGGGGTCAATCATAATTCAAAAAAAGACACCGATGATAATAAAAAAGTTCTTTAAAAAATTAAAATTAACAACGGTAAGACGGAACCAGAGTACCGTGAACGCACCTCTCTTTAAACTGTAACGGTCTGTATGTATATTATTTTCTAAACTTTAAATGTAGTGAAGTTTTTCTTCAAGCATAATTTGTTGCTTGTGGAAACCTCACGTGAGCCTGAAAGATAAAGACTTAAAACTTAATATTATTTGCACTCTTGAAGACTGTTCACCAAAGACTAAATTTCAGTCCAGCAGAATTTTCTGCACACTTCACCACCGAGGCCAAAATGAGCATTGTGAATGTAAGAGCCTCACACTACATTGTTTGTTTGAATTGTATTTCAGGGCAGTTCGTGAAGACGGATAACCTGGACAGAAGTCAGTTCAAGATCCAGCCTCTACACCAGACTTCTCACTCACAAGGATTGCTGTCTACTAGATATTATGTGTATTCTTCAGACTTGGGTTCATACAGATATTATTCAGGGACATGAACACTTGAATATTGCAAAAATAGAGAAACTACCTTATTTAAAGGAACACTCCACTTTTTTTGGAAATAGGCTCATTCTCCAACTCCCCCAGAGTTAATAAGTTGAGTTTTACCGTTTTTGAATCCATTCAGCCGATCTCCGGGTCTGGCGATAGCACTTTTAGCATAGCTTAGCATAGATCATTGAATCCGATTAAGACCAGTAGCATCGCGTTCAAAAATGACCAAAGAGTTTCGATATTTGTCCTATTTAAAACTTGACTCTTCTGTAGTTATATCGTGTACTAAGACCGGCAGAAAATGAAAAGTTGCGATTTTCTAGGCTGATATGATTAAGAACTATACTCTCATTCCGGTGTAATAATCAAGGAACTTTGCTGCCGTAACATGGCCGCAGCAGGCGCAGTGATATTACGCAGCGCCTGAAACTAGTCCCCAGCTAGGTAACTACTAGTTATAATATAGCTGGGGACTACTTTCAGGCGCTGCGTAATATCACTGCGGATTCAAAAACGGTAAAACTCAACTTATTAACTCTGGGGGAGTTGGAGAATGAGCCTATTTCCAAAAAAAGTGGAGTGTTCCTTTAAGAATTTTGTGTTAATTGCGTGAACATTAAACAAATATATATTTCTTTTACTGTTTTTTGTTTTGTTTTCCAAAGCACCTAAAAGCCAATTCACACTGCCATACTCCAACAGAGTGAACACACTGACCAAGCAAAACAAATAAGCATATTTTTTTAAATAGTTTTTTATAGTTTTTGTGAAAGTGTTAACTGACCATAATGCTGTATGTTAGGTGTGAGATTCATACAACTTGGTTTGCTGATTAAACATGATTAAATATTTGTTCAGAATATTGTCGTTGTTGTGACTATTCATCTGGGAGGGGTGTGTATCAAGTGGCTTGGTTATGGTTTTGTTGAGGCTGACATGTGGAACTCATCTGGACCAGAATAGGGCCAGCTATGGTCATACAGGTATTGTCCCACATAGCAATTTTTCTCTGGCCCAGCTCCGGCCCACATAGTAATTTTTCTCTGGCCCAGCTCTGGCCCACACAATCAGCTTTTGCTTGGCCCACATACCGCAATGACTTACGGCCCTAGTGTGGACCAGGTCTGGATTCCAGACAAGGGCCACACATGGGCCATAACTGGCCCAATTCAGGACCAGCTATGGGTAATTAACTTGGCTGAGACTTGGGCCAGTTATGGCTCATGTGTGGCCCTTGTCTGGAATCCAGACTTGGTACACACTAGGACCGTAAGTCATTGCGGTATGTGGGCCAAGCAAAAGCTGATTGTGCGGGCCAGAGCTGGGCCAGAGAAAAATTGCTATGTGGGACATTGCACTGAATTGAGAATGTCTAACGTTACTGAAAAACCAAGACAACCATATCGTTTTCCTCATAAAGCAAACATAGCCTTTGGATATTGTTGTAAATTGTTATTTATTCCTCCTCTTTCCACAGTGAATTATTTTCAAAATCATTTAATAATGCATTGCATTTAAATACACAAAATGCGATTACAGTGTACTTGTCTTATCAGGCTTCACATAAAGTCTAATAACAGCACAAGTTTCTTGTTACCTGGCAAAAGTTATAGTGGGATATGTATCTTTTCAGACCGTATTTTCGACCTGCCAAAATCAGTACAAATGTTGTTCGGAAGTGTTAGGAATTGTTCAGCCGGCCGCAGCCACCTCGTCCTGTCCCCAGCTGCTGTCATTAACATGATGGAGATCAGGTTCAGCATAGTGCGTTGGAAATGGTTGTGAGACATTGACTGAGCTGCAAGGAGCATTGGTTTCTCTGGTTTAGGGGACTTGCAGTGATGTTGAAAAGGGAGTGGGAGTGCTTGTTTTATTTATTTAATTAATTATAATTTTAATTGTAATCTTTCTAACAAACATCCTAAAATTGAATCTTTGTGAGTCGCCAAATGGATTCATTTTGATGTCAGATGTGCAGTTGTTCGCTATCAGTTTCTATCGAAAGAAGATGATCTGTCGCCCTATAAATCGAGCTTCGTAAATGAAATTTATGATTTCAACAATGCATCAATGTAACAATCAGAGATCTGAGTGTCATTAATTCGTGCATCCGTTTTGTAGAAATGAAAGTGTATCATGCTCGTGTCTAAATTATTTAATATTTTGTTTCTCTCTGTTTAATGTATTCAATATATTGATTAAATTATTCATGTAGAAATATTAAGTGAGCAAGTGCAGATATTACGGTACACACACAAATCTCCAGGAACCTTTGTTAAATTTTGCTCCACCAACCAAAAAATAGTAACAACTGTTAAGTACTGCAGATGTTGAAAAAAACAACTGTAGCCTATTAAGAAAAATTAAAATAAAAAAATGCATTTTAAAAACAAAGTTGTTAAAAATGACAAAATATTTGATGACATCTCAGAGACAATTTGACATCTGTTTAAAACAGTCGAACAAAAATACACTGAAAAGTTGTTGTTTTTTTTTAAGGTAAGTGGTTGCAAACTATTTATTTTAGCTGCATTTAATTTTTTTTAAAATATGTTGAAAGTCAGTCAACTCAATTTGTTTATTTAAATGTAGTTAAAATAAACTGATTGCAACCACTTACCTTAAATTTTTTTTTGTAAATTCAATTAATCACTTTTTTCAGTGTGTAGGGTACAACTCCGGGTTAAAATGCGCCACTAGACCACTAGATGGCACAAAAACCTAACACCCGCTTTTCAGTACATAATGGAAATCCTGATATCATTATGATCCTGATATCATTTTTATTATTATTATTTAAGTTGAACATCACGGGCAGCAATGCATAATTGATATTTCAGTAATTTTATAATAATTTTTTTATTTATAGTAATTTTTGATCTAATATTTCATAAAAAAAAATCTTATAAATTTATGCAGAAAATGAGAAACAATACATTTATTGAATATATTTTGAGAAAAAGGTCTTGTTAATATTTTTCAGTTTCGTTCAGATTAAGTAATATTAAAAAATAAGTTATTTGTGGGTAACACCCTAATTTTGTAGCTTAAAATAAATTTATTAGGTTGAAATAATTCATTTTTATTTATGATAAAAAATAGTACAAACTTTGCTAAAGTGATTACTTTGAGCAGGTAATAACTTGTATGCTATGCAAAACATATCACTTTAGCTAAATTGTATCACTTCTGGGAGACTTTTTTTTTTTTTTTAAACAAACCACTTTAATGATTTATTTGCCCACAAAATGTGTTGCTCCATCAATGTTTAATAAAAAAAAAAAAAACATGTATGTTTTCTGTAGTCATACAATATGCAAGTAATGAAAAGTACATTTTCCTTTAGCTCCGTTGAACCCTATCTATTTGTTATGTGTTGCATCAATAGATCACATATTGCAGATCTATCAAAATACGTTTAAAATCATTTTTAGGCCTACATTATGTCATGGCTGTAGTTGTTTAACGTCCAGGCCATTATACATGTATTTATGAAGCCTGGAGTTGTGAGGCTGTGTATTATAAATACGTGATGCTAATAAATGTATTAACTTTTGAGGATTCATTTTGAACTTGAAATCTGCAGTTTATCAGTTGTGTTCATGTTTTTATTATTAGTGTCAATGTAAATCGTGAACACTAGCCAATATCTGAATCAAATAAAATAATCTGAAACAGATTTTTAAATGTTTCTTCACTATAAATATCAGATTTCTTTTAATCATCAAGGCAGGGCCTACAAAAGTATGACATTACATTAGATATGACATATAAAACCATGGCATCTCACAAAAGGTCAGAACTTTTCTCTTGACTAACTTCTGTTTTTGCAATGAATTTTAATCAGCTGAGCTCATGGTGTATTATGTTCCTATTTGTACATGATTTAAACTTAAAAGGCAATGACGTAGGCTGATGATACACAGGGCAACTTTGGGAAATATTGCCGTCAACAAGCAACCAGGTGAGACACGGGGCCCACAGCTGATCTGAAATATCCAGATAGAAATTTGTCACCCATTCCCAAAGGGAAAGTGCCCAAGCGACATTGCTCCAAAAAGTTGCCTTACCTAAATGCTACATATCAGTTCCTTCATGACCTTAGCGTACCACCCCAGTGACCTACAGCTTTAGTCTGAAATTGTTAACATTGCATGTCCTCAAAAATGCAATACTGGCTCCGTCCAGTAGGTGGAAACTAAATACTGTGCGAACCTTTCTGCACTTTAACCTGATACGTGCATGTACCGAGTTCTCAGAAATGGCAACTACTTGCTACACAAGACATTTATATCATACCTAATGAGATGATTTCAGATGATCCCATAATCTACCCCTGCGTATTTGATCTTTAGTGCATTTTTTTTAGGTTGACGTATTGAGTGTTTATACCTATCAAAATATAATTGTTTCAAATCGAATCCTAAATTAGTTTAATTCGATATTAATAATCAACACTTCAAGTTGTTTATTAATGATAATCGACGATATACAGCTCTATATGTTTGCATGAGAACACCAACAGCAGCCTGTGATAAAAGGGAAGGGCCCCTGGCAGGGAACGTCGCCAAATATATACATAGCATCATATAGCGTATATATATGCATGCATAGAAATACATATACACAGAGAGAGACGGGGATCTTAATGGGCGGCTTTTCTTAATGGGTTTCGATCATCAACACACCAGGCCTAAACGCAAGTCTTAAGCGCAAAGGTCGTTAAGCGCGAGACCCTTTGTCTATTTATTAGCGTCGAGTCATTTGTAGATGTTTCCTATAGAGTGGGGGAAGGCTGAGGCTGCCCCATTGATTCAGAGGTTTGGAATTTGCATCTGATTGCTGTTTGACAACCAATGGTTTGACTCGCCGAACGCGGCACCGCCTCAGATTAGATGCACATATGATGTTACTGCCAAATTAACCTCTATATCGAAATCAAATGAGGAAGAGAGAGGCGCTTTAGAGAGAGCACGAGCCATACTGTTTCTATAGGCTCTCGTGCGTTCGTGACTGTTACCAAATATTGACTGAGAGAGCGTCGCGAGCGGCTTGTTTTTACGGGGAAATCAGGAATGTTCCTTCCGCTTCCCAAGAAAAAAACGAAACGGAAGTTAAACTGGTAAGTGTGTCTTCTTTTTTTTTCCTCTTGGAATTTGCATTCACATTTTCCTGTTTGTGTTGACTCTATGGGAAGTAGATTACGTCTCTGGCGTATAATCTGGTTTTTGGTTGTTTTAAGCTTTGGTGATGCAGTGTCGGTGTATTTTACAGCCATCAGAATAAACACTCGACACAAACACATACAGTAACTGCCTTCATGCACGCGATGTGTATATGCAAATAAGTGTAACTTAAACCCCGGGTTGTTTCTGTATGTATGTATTTATTTATGTATTTTACGTCTTCAACTTCTTGATGTAGTTTTAATAAGGTATGTTTTAAAGACCTTTTTTGTATCTAGGTCGATTATCTGTGATCCTGTGGAAGTAGTGTATTTATTTTATTGTAATCATTTTTACTTAAATTTGCCTTTTGAAGTGTCAAATAACTAATATGCAGAACATTACTTTTCTGCTGACACCGTAATTAGGCTACTAAAAAAAAAAAAAAAATCTTGGTCATTAGACTACAGCAATTAGAAACCACTGAATAATTTGTTATTAGTGATAATAGTAACAATATTATAATATAATCAATGCCATTTTGTTTATGTGAAGTAGTTTGCATTCTAAATGTACGCCAATGTTCTTCCTTTATTTTAGGTTAAATAATTTTGAATTTAAAAGGTTGCAATTTGCTCCTTTCAAAATCAAGTCTTTAATTATAAAATAACAATAAACGGAAATATTAGAAGATGTATTGGTATAATGGTGTTGTTGTGTAATATTATTTTCGTCTGGTGCCTTTTATTGATAGAACTGATGAATAATCAACAATAGGAAAGTGTGAATCTTATTTCTTACATAATTGTGGTTGTCACTTCGTGTGTTTGTGTGGCTGATTGTGTGAAAATGTTGATTGTGTTACTGTAGTACTGCTATCATGTTGTTGTTGTTTTTTTTTTGTTTTTTTTTGTTTATTCTTCTTGATATTTTAAAGGGTCCTGAAACATCTTGCCAAAGGACTGCAGTTGAAAGTTAAGCCAACTGGCTAACACTGGCACATTTACAGAAATGTTGATTAATGTGTGTTATCCTTATAAATTATATATATATATATATATATATATATATATGTATGTGTGTGTGTGTATGCATAAGATATATGAGTTATATCTCACATTATAAAAGTTAAAACTTTTATAATGTGAGATATAACTTGTACCTGAATTGTGCTTTATCTCAGTATGCATTGATATATGGATTTATCTCTCCCAAAGAGTCCTGTTGGAAATATGGGTTAAGACTGATTTGATTTCATTCTCTCCATGAGCAGTTTAAATTAGCGCAGAGCAGATACTCTCCAGCCTTAATTAGATTTATGTTCCACATAAACAGAAAAGCACATTTGTTTGCGTAGACTAGACATAGCTCCATAACACACTGTACTGAAACACTACACGTGCATGTGCACGGTATGACTTGCAACAACAGCTGGAAAAGATATTTCATTCAGTATCCACCCACACTTAATCTTGGTATATATAGGCATTTAGGGGGAGTTTGCATTACATTACAAATGGGAAACTTTTTATATGTCGCTTATATGTCAACGGCGTTTTGGGGGCTTAATAAAGCTAACTTTGAAAAATGGGTTGCAAAGTGAAAGTGTTTGAAAATGATACGGTTAACCTCCCCGTGCAAAATGCAAATTTGTGAAAACAGTGATGTGCATGACTTTTACGTGTTCAGGTGCATAGCTTTTTTTTTTTACAAAGTGATATCGCCACCTACTGGCCTGGCGTGCATAATACAGCATTTTTAGTCAGGATCCGAGTGAACGGGATCGTTTTGACAACATTTGTAACTTTTAGAAACTTAAGGGTAAAATGTTTCTGTTTTTTAACTACATTGAATATATTTAATTGGAGGACTCTGTAATCAAACATAAAAATGGATAATGTTTACTTTTATATCAAGGCCTATAATGAATCTTGGACGAGACAAGATTTCCTTAAAGATTCCATAGAAAGTTAAGTGAGAAATGTCCATAATTTGCGTGCTCAAAAGCAGGACGGAAGACAAAGTGCGTGTTATTTGAGGCATTTCATTTGAAACTTGGGACACATTGGACAAATTTTAATATCCTACACTGCTTTCCTCATATTTTCCTTTGGAAAAACGAATACTGTGGCTTGTTTGTCTGCTGTCAGGTGCTTTAGGCACTATTAAAAATCTCATGTGTTGGTTTACGGGGCCTCCTGCTCAGTGCCCTTTGGCCTGAGAGGGAGTGCAGATTAGTGTTAAAGACGTGTTTGGTGATATATTTCAGGTCTTACAGACCTAACAAGCTGAGTCTAAGAGGTGGCATTGTCTCAAACTTGTGCACAGGAAGCAATGTTCACAATGCAGACATGCATTTCTAATAATGTGGTTCAGTTTTCAATGTGCCAGACGACATGTTTCCATACCAGTCCTGTGGCTAGAGTAGAGATAATGTAAAAGAGTCTGTTTGTCAGCAGATTTACATGACATGCATATGGATAGAAGTTAGCTGTAAAAGAAACAGAAAGGGACAGCACCAGAAGAGGAACTGTAATGCTTGTTTGGTGCATGAAAGGTCATAAAAGTTGTTTTAATTCTAATTCCCTGTTTCTATAATTAATGTGCAAGTGCCGTAAACACTAATTCTTTGCAGTTGCATTCTATGTATTTCGGGGGCGTCGGTGACTTGCATATGTGACCCTGGATGACAAAACCAGTCTTAAGTGTATAAATCTCAATTTTGAAAAATTGACATCTTCTGAAAGCTGAATAATAAGCTTTCCATTGATGTATGGTTTGTTAGGATCAGATAATATTTGGCTGAGACACAACTATTTGAAAATCTGGAATCTGAGGGTGCAAAAAAATCTAAATATTGAGAAAAACGCCTTTAAAGTTGTCCAAATGAAGTTCTTAGCAATGCATATTACTAATCAAAAATGAAGTTTTGATACATTTACAAAATATCTTCATGGAACATGATCTTCACTTCATATCCTAATGATTTTTGGCATAAAAGAAAAATGGATAATTTTGACCCATACAGTGTATTTTTGGCTATTGCTACAAATACACTCCAGCGACTCAAGACTGGTTTTGTGCTCCAGGGTCACACATGTGATGTGTAGTGAGTCCTGGGGTTGTTTGTATGTGAAATAAGTGGGTGTGGGTTTGAACTGATAAGGTGGGGTACGAGGAATGAGGCCCTGCATCCTGTCACACCTGTCCTGATCAGAAAGACACAACCATATCAGCCGTCATCTTATTCGCAGGTTTTCAGGTTGGCAAACTCAGCTCTGAGCTGGCCAAACTGGTTTCAGCTTCGCGTGTTTCTAGGTAGTGTTGAGTGGGATCAGATATCTTGTGTCACAGCTCAAGGAAGGAACTGCTCTGTTTTTAGATTAATCCATAAGCGTGTCTCGGCGTGGCCATTTCAGCACAGAGCTCTTGAGCAACACTTCACTCAAGTGAAACAGAAAGCATCGTTTAAACAAAAATGCTGTATAGCTAGTGTTGTCATGGTACCACCAACACAATTCCACGGTTCTCATTACCAATTTCAGTGCCATATCAATTTTTTTAAAAATTAAAAAAACTTTTTTTTTCTATTTTATAATAAAAAAATATGAATAAAACGAGTTAGTAATGCTATTAATACATATAACCAGTGCTGTCAAAAGATTAATTGCGATTAATCACCTCCAAAATAAAAGTTTTTGTTTACATAAATATACACAGCATACACACATATATTATGTATGTACACACACACAAATACAATATATATTTTGAAAATATTTTCATGTATTTTTATATTCATATAATTTATATTTAATATATAAACATACTTTCTTAAATTTGTACATGCATGTATGTGTATTTATATACAGAAGTATACACAATTTTAAAGCACTACATATAACTAATTAATACGTTATATATTAATATAGTCTTTTTTTTCTCTTTTTTTTTTGTCTGTTTTTGTCCCGTCCGTTGCTGTGGTTATTATATCAAACATCACAATTTCAGATACATTTTAATATGGTCATCCCTCCTGTACATAGCTGCATGAAAAATACAATTTATTCAAATTATGAATGGGTTTAAAGAAACTGAGCAAATAGTGCAATCAAGTCACTTTTCCACATAAAACTCCACAAGAATATGCATCTTTTTTTTTTTTGCTTTTTCCTGTTTTTATTCAATTTATGAAGGTGATGTAAACTAAATCGTTATATATTCCATGGTAATTATACAATGATATTATATTTTGTATGTAACAGTGTTATTGTACATGACATTAATTTCAGTAAATTTAATGCCGATACAGACACTGCATATCTATAGTCTTTGGCTGCATCCATTGCATCCAACGTGTTTTTTCACTGACTAGGAACTAGGAAACTCTGGGCTTAAAGAAAAAAAGAGTTTTCCGGTCATAAATAATGACATTGTGGTGGTGTTAATGTGCGTTCAACTCGTATGATCTATCCGACATGACTTGAACACACCATTAGGACCCACATGCCAGTACTTTTGACAACACTAGAAAACTCTATACAAACTGTGAGGTAAGAAAACAAGTCGACATTATACACGTCACATACTTTGTGTGCACATTTGGAACTGGATTTTGTGTGCTGCATTCACCGATACACACTGCCTTTAAATGTGCCTATAAAAAGGCAGAGTTCATTGCTTCAGAATAGTGTTGGGAGGAGGTTGTGTGGATTCAGTTGAGTGGCTTGGCTTGGGTTCAAACTGTGCCTTTGCCAAAAGCCACATATTAAAACGTTTCTGTGGTGCACTGCTGTTCACCTCAAGCACCTGCCAAAAAACTGATGATTTCACTGTTTGGGAGTGTGCCATAAGGGAATCCCAGCCAGCTGATCTTCACTTTTTTTCTTTCTGCCCGGCTACTTTTTGAGCAACTTGGAGGGACGTTCTTGTAACAGAAAGTGAATCCTTAGGTCCTGTGGTTTGGAGCGTTTTTGGTCATTGTTTAATTTGGTTAACAAACCATTCTGGCGTGTTAAGTCTGGCAGTTTGCCATCGTAGTTGCACGCAAACAAAACCAACAGACTTGATTTGTTGATTCACAACATTAATATTATAGGCTGTGTATTATACAACTGAAAAGACTGGATTCCTTGAGTTATAACACAAAGCAAAAACATACCCTTCACTCACAATATAGTCCTATGTCACTCTACTCGTTCAGCCAGTTTATTTCCATCAGGCACGTACTTTACAGGCTGGAAAATTGTCAGTCTGAATGAATACTAGAAAATGCACATGCAAATGCATGCTTGGTAGTGAAAGTTGAAAAGTGTCAGTGTTGTCTACAAAGCGGTCTTTCTCTCCGAGCTCCGTTGTTGATGGGGATCATAAAGAGTTAAAGAACAATAACTATATTCACATGAAGATTCTGGAACGCAGAGACAACAATTTAACAAAATGCGGCTATAGACCCGAGCAGTGTTGTTGTACAGTGATCTCAGTCAGAGCTAGAAAAAAAGATAGTAATAATGCATATATATATTTATATTTGGTGGGGGGAGTGAATGTCCAGCACTGGCCTCTGCTCCGTGTGTGTGTGTGTGTGTGTGTGTGTGTGTGTGTGTGTGTGTGTGTGTGCGCACTTGGATGGGTTAAATGCAGAGCACAAATTCCGAGAATGGATCACCATAACTGGCCACACGTCACTTCACTCATTCACTTCACCCGGCTGTAGCCTATATTGTGTGGAAAAAATGTTACAGTATGTATTGTTTTACGTGAGCATTCTGTATGTATCGGATATAAAAGTTGGATATTATCTAGAGAGCTGGCATTCAATTTGTGTTCTGAAATCAGATTGAAAAAAATGAGTGCATGTACAATGTGATTAAAAAAAAAAAACTGCTGCATGGAAACTTTTTTTTTTTTTTTTTTGTCAACTAGTTGATCTGTAATCAACTACTAAACATATCAGAGATGCAGTAAATGTTCATATGGGGTAATGTACATTTCATAGTTTAACAAGCGTTTCAGTATGGTGCAAGTCGACTTGCAACACATCTGTGGAGTAAATACAGGAATATCTCTCATGTGATGTATCTGCTCACGATTTCATTCAGGTTTTTCTCCATTTTCAATAAACATCTAAGTGTTTGATGTTGACGGTCTGTGCGCCGTCACTGTAAGGGTGAAAAGAATAAGTGCTGTGGTCTTTTTTCAAAGTAATATATTTTTAATATCTGCTGATGCATTGAGATTAAGATTTTATAGTACTGTAATATATAGTGCAATTTGATGAGACACAGAATGGCTGAATTTAACTCAACATTTATTCACTTTATGAATTTTTAAATATTTTCAATTTGCTGTTCTCTCAGAAAAAAAGGTACAAAAGTCTCTTTGGTGGTAAGAAAAAGAACACTTGCACCTTTTTTTTCCCTGTGGAGTGCATATTAGTACCTAAATGGAACGTATTAGTAACTTTTGAAATGGTACTGCCCCAGTGACAGCTTTTGTGTACGTTAGGCTTGTTTGAGATGCGCCTCGCCTGAAATGTAGGCGAGAGTAGGCGGCTTCAGTGAGGGGAGGAGTGAAATAAGCGCAGTCAAGACGGACAGTTCTGAGCTCTCGAAGTGGAGCAGATACCTACGAGATCAAAGGCGGATATCGCGTTATTCTCACTCATATGCTGTGCTGCTGATAAACATGATATCATTTCAGTTCTGTTGCTTTTATATGAATATAAAAAGGATGAACAAGACATTCAAAGCGCTTGCTATTTAATTCCATACGAAAGGCGTATTTATCATTCATTTTTATTTTAATTCAAACATGTATTTTAGATTTTTATAGAGACTATGACAAGAATCACATATCTCACACAGAGATCGCACTGCCATAGTGTTTGGCAATATTCAAGCACAATTTAAAAACATAATAGCATGAAATCAGATTTTAAAAAAATTAAACATTTTAGAGGAGAATGCAGCATCACGGTTGTCTGAACCAATGTGTCGTCAGTCAATCGTTTCCCATCATGCTTTTGATCAGCGCAGTCGGTGGAGAGCAACTGCGCGCGACTGCTCAATCCGACACAGCCGCCTCGCGGAGGTAACTCAGACACTTTTCTAACCGGTGTACCGACAAAACATGCTACCTATCAGATTGTGCTGCCAATAATATATTTGCATTGTTTTAAGGGTTAGTTTAGGGTAAGGGGTAGGTATGGACATTAAAAAAAGCCTCAAACCACATGAACCACATCTGATAGGTAGCATTTTTCGCTATCGATTTGTGCTACCTATCTTTTTAATGGAAGGTAGCACAATCCGAGCAGGTAGCACAAATCGTCAGAACACCGGCATGCATCTCGCGGTGATCACCGGTGATCGGTTCTGCGCAGATTTTTCTCATCTCAAACAAGCCTCTTGTTTTCTTAGAGTAGGCTATGTTGGTAGGCTACTAGTCATGTGACATATAAGCAGCATGTTATTGGTTTCTTTAAAAACTGTCATTTTAATTCCAGCATTGCGGTTTGTTGTGTTTTTGCAGATTATTGTTAGTGATTTATGCTTTTAGCTTCTTTTCTTTAGTAGCTAAATCTTGACAGTATTTGTGAGAGCTGCCTAGAAACACCAAAAAAGGACTTTGGAAACACGATTGATTCAGATTTTTACTTCCTTTACATGGCTTGCTATTTTAATGTTTGCCCTACACATTAATCATGTTTTTTAAGCTTTTATCCAAAGCGACTTACAAATGAGGACAATGGAAGCAATCAAAATCAACAAAAGAGCAATGATACGCAAGTGCTATAACAAGTCTCAGTTAGCTTAACCCAGTACACGTACTGTAGCAAGGTTTTCTTTTTGTTAATTATATAATAAATAAAAAGAAAACAAATAGATAGAATACAAAAAGATTAGAAAAACTAGTGTTAGTTTTTTTTTTTATATAAAGAAAACGAGCAGTAAATGAATAGAGTGCAAGTCTAAGGGATGAGTTTTTTTTAAGAATAGAATTAGACTAGAGAGCGCTAGAGTTAGGGTCAAATAAAGATGGAAGAGATGTGTTTTAGCTGATTCTTGAAGGATTCAGCTGCTCAGATTGAGATGGTTAGCGAGTCACGGTAGTCAGTAGAGAACCAAACCGTTTAATCCTGAACGATCGTTGATTCCAGAATAAAAACTCAGCTTTTTGTGGGTTCAGTAGTGCTTGGTGCAAGTTATGTTCACAGGAATGCTAAATATGTTTTCTTCATGAGCCGAATGAATGAGTCTTTTGCATTGGCCGCATATCTTCCAGACTTCCGCTCGCTGTTGACGCATGTTTTTGGTTGTTTGTTTTTACTACAATAAGATCTGGTTCTTGCGTCATATTGGTTCCTTTTGAAGCTGTAAATCTGAGGTGTGTTGTTACATCCTGCCCCTTGAAGAGAACGTCTTGAAGACTTTGTTTTTAGACTAGAAGAGCCTTCACTATTAAACAGGATTACAGTTTATTACTTTTGGATCCCATCAGTCCACTGCATTTCGATTTGCTTGCACTGTTTGTTAGGAGTACCGATTCTTTCTCCTTATTTTAAGGAAGAAACTCGTCTGTGTGGAGTAGATGCTTTGCCCTCTCATCGGTTGTGTCAAGTCTTCTCAGTGGCACACTATCCTCAAGAGGTCAGGTCCAGACACATGAAATCATGTGTGCACTTCTGTTCTCGTACCCGTTCTGAGGAAGGAAGTGTCATGTATTTGGAGGCCCACGCTTTCGCCCTCAGATTTGCCCACAGCCCTTATACACGCCATCGTCATGGGAACAGCTTAAGAGATGGTAACGAGGTTACGCAATTGGCTCACCTTTCTCTGAAACACTGAAAATACAGTTTCAAGAGACATCAGATGGACACTTGAGATTTGAGCTCAGGATCTCTTGCTGTAATTAGATGTGAAGTGTTTTTCTCTTGCCCAACACCAGCAATGAATCACACTCTGATTACATCTTTCCCCTCAGGTAACTCTATATATATATGTGTATGTGTGTGTATGTATATAAAACATTTTGTTTTTTTACACAAAAAAATAATAATAATTATATATATATATATATATATATATATATATATATATATATATATATATATATATATATATATATATATATATTAGTGGTGGGCCGTTATCGGCGTTAACGTGAGACTCTTATCGGGCTATAAAAAAATATCGCCGTTAATCTATTCTCAAAGTCGGGTTGGGAGCTGGGTCTATACTACGCAAGCTATGATGACTTTCACCTTGATATTTTAGCGCGGATGTATATCTAGCCGAATTGCACTGTAGGGGCGAGAACGAGTCTTCGAACCTGTGTGTATGCCTACTGTGAAATTACCACATCAAACGTGACGTGCTAACATGGATGCAGCTACGAAGCCGCCGGGTTTGCTTCAGGGAAAATTTATTAAGAAGCTTCCCAATAGAAATCGGCAAGTCATTTCTGTCTCTACGTTACATGGTCGCGCTCTCTGTATCGCGCGCACAGCGGAGTTCCGCCCCGGTTCACACACACACACACACACACACACACACACACACACACGTAAGCGCACACACAGTGAGCACACTCCCACTCCTATTTGTAAATATCAAGCCGCAAAACGTCTATTTAAATATGACTTCTGTGTGTCACTGTGTTAATGTATGGCGCAGACGCACAGGTTTGTTCACTACTCATACAGAAGCCCGCGTGACGCTTGCAGCGATATTAACTTCTGTCTTCTCACTAAATGAGGACATAAATACATGAACAACATCTCCAGAACTGCTCTGAGAGTCACTTCATGAGCATTCGAGCATTTCATTTGAGAAAAACTATCCTCACGGCAACCCGTCAAAATAAAAGTTCGGTTTCACTTGAAGACATTGGGCAGCTACTACTACTAAAACTATTAAAACCTTATCTTTAAGGAATAATCATACAATGTCTTCAATGTTATTATCAATATTAAATTCTTGATGAGTGCTGGTTGTTTACTACTAGTAGTGAACTTATTCTGATCTACTTGGCAGAATTCAAATGAGCCATTTTAATCTAGATTAATTCCAAGATTACAGTGAGATTAATCTAGATTAAAAAAATTAATCTATGCCCGCCACTAATTACAGTCAAAGGTTTTTATAGAAGGCATTTTGGATTTCTTTTTTTTTCTCCATAATTCTGAAAATACTGTCAACAGCAAGAAAAAGAAATTACAATGAAAACAGATTGGAATGTTATGTAAGCGATTCTAAAGTGGATATTTCTGTCTTAGTGCAGAAGAAAATATTTAAAGATGTTTATTGAAATTGAAATCTACAAATGCAAATAGATTAAGTGCAATGAAAGCAACACTCGAAAGTGTATTTTGAATGTTTTCTTTCCACTAGTTCAAAACATTTTATGAAAAGCCAAACAGCCCCAAATCTCAAATATGATCAATGGATGAAAAGAAAAACAGTGTTTTTGCCTGTCACGTCTTACCTTCGATAATAACTTAATAAAATTAATAAAATAATGAAACATGTCTTCCATTTGTCAACAGTCAATTTGCATCTTTAAATTGTGTAAAGAGGTTGACTTTTTACAGCATAGTTGTGCACACTTCAGTTTTTACAATAAAACTACATTAGCCTATGTCATATTTTTCCACTATATCAGTCACACTGCAGTTTATGTGTTTGCAGCATCAAACACGTAAACCCTATTGATTAACCACTGCAGAAAATCTTTATAATTATTTGTTCTCATAATCTCAACCTGATCAGTTCTCAGCTGAGCTAATATGTTGATCCAGGTGAGACGGTTTGTTTGTTTGCCTCCTTTTAAAAGTGAGAATTATCTGAAAATAAAAAAACCAAGACGGTCAGAAATTTCCAGCTAGTTTTAACCAGTTTCTGTGGTCCTGTAGCCACTTGATCATTGAGCCCGACGCCGTGGGAATCATTTTACAATGATGCACAAAAATTCCCCTTTAAGATTCCACTATAGACATTTAGAAAGCACAGAGGTTTGAGTGTGTTTTACCTTGGTATGTATCGTAGCGTGACAACTGATCTGCCATAACCAGTTTGATTAACAGGTGTCTCGTTCTCAGTCCCCATGAGGAATATTTAAATGTTGCTGATGTGAAATTGCCAAATATAGTTTGGTTTCTGTGCATCACATTGGATGTTTCTTATAGATTAACTGGATTGATGCACATTCATATTAAACCTAGATTTGGTGTTATTCAGTGGTAATAAATGCTTGGCAACCTATTTTATGTTTGTGAAGTGACATTTCTGTGTGACGTAAAGAGAAAAATATCTAAAGGGACTTAATTTTATGCACCACAAATGGATAGTATGGTATCCGAGAATGTAACCAGACTGAAAAAGGTTGATAGTTTTTATTAAATGCTTCTGGAAATGGAATCTATTTTGACTTGATATTATGAGAAGCTTCAAAGTGGCTTCTCCAAATACAGATCTGACGTTTATAATTATCCTGAGAGCTCAATGCTGGAGTAAAAAATGTCACCAGGCCAGAACGTCTCGGTTTCATTTCCATTACTTCGCATTGCACGTATAAAACAGGCTGAGTTGGTCTGTGCAGTCATGCATTATAATAAAGTGTCAACCTTTTTGACTTGTTTGTCTTTTAGTTACACTTTTTACTCTGTCACACGCCTAAAAGAAAAAGCAGTAATCGCTATTCTTTGTGCACATTCACCATGACGTATCAGTTTCTGCTCAGCCAGGAGTAAGTAATAGATATTATATTGAATGTATGGTTTAAATGCACGGGTTTCAGATCCCTGTGGTGAATCTGGATGTAGGCCAGCTTGACGCTCGTTATCAATGTGGAATTAGACCCTTAGTGCTGCCTTTATCTCCACTGTGTTTGCTCAGACTTCACAATCGTCAGCGCCACCATCCAGCTCTGTGGTTTAACCCATAAACTCCCGGTGTCGTGCAAGATACCGTCCTCTCCCGCTGAATCCTCAACAAATGCATTCTATTGGTTAAGGTCATTTTTAAAAGGACAGTTCACCCAGACATATACATTTTGACTTTATTATTATGGAGAAAATTACTGTGGAAGTCAATGGCTGACTAACTTCTTTTGTGTTCATACAAACTCATACAGGTTTGTAACAGCTTGAGGGTGAGAAAATGTTTTTTTTTTTTATTTGAGACAACTATTCATGTTACTTACAGAAGGGGCTGCATGATAATTCATATTTTAATAGCCGTTATGATATCTGCCTCTCGATTTATTAAGCACAATCGTCTGTGACATTTGTCCACTGGATATATATATATATCCTAAAAACGTTTCTTTTTAATTTGGCATTATCTTGTATTGGTTATGAGCCTTCACAAGCTTTCATAGTTGCGGTTGCCAGATGTCAAGAGTTTAAATCTCCAATCAAAACTTTTTTTTCTTAAATCGGTAGATTTTCTGTCTTAATCTTCCCAACCTGGCAACCATGCACTCACACTCTCTCTGTAGTGTGGAAAAAGTGCTGATGAGCTGAAAACGCTGGCAAACATTTAAGGTGAAGATTAGCGATCTCTGAGTTATTCTGCTCAAATTCTCTCTGTTCTCTATTCTCTCTGTTTGATGCGACTAAATCTGCCCATGCAGATTGGACGTAGACCATGCAAGTTGAAGTTCTCGATTTGTGCTTATGTGAAAGTGCAAAAAAAAAATTTTTTTGAGTGAAAAATCATGCAGCCTAGTTAAAGGGATAATTCACATAAAAATTGCAATTCTGTCATCAACTTGCCCCCATATCAGTCCACAAACCCATTAGAATTTCGTTCATCTTTGTAAAATACATTAAGAGTTTTTTTTATGAAACCTTCAATGAAGGGTCATTTTTTGACCCTTCATTGAAATATTAGCGCTTTAGTAGTTCATAAAAATACTTAAACCTTACTGGATCTGGAAGCTCAAACATGATTGCGTGATGTGCCAGAAAAGCCTTATACCGTTTCTCCTGTGTTAACATCCGGAGCAAAATATCACAATAACATTTTATTGGACATTGATAAAGAGGTATAGTTTTCTGCAGGGGAATAGGATCTTGCATGACAATGAGAATGTCATTCTCTGCAACACAATATTCTCAGTGTTGAAAAGTTTTAAATGCTGGTTTACAGCCACAGGGCCTCAAATGCACAAGATACCAGGGGAAAATAGACGGATTTGAGAAGTCTTGAGAAACAATGGTAAAAAGTGTTATTAGGGAGAAGGACATTCTCATTGTAGAGATGATTTGATTAAACAAGTTTAACTTTTGAAACCATAAACAATGAAATGGAGTAAACGGGAGTAATTCAGGCAAATATCAAATTTAGCACCCTGCCAGCACCTTGAGCATCATAACGTGACAACTCCCAATATAGTCAACGAAGCATCACATGAAGTGTAGACACTGTGTCGTGAAGATGAAGGGTTTACAGATGGAGTGAATCGACTAAGGTGTGGTCATGGCTGATGACAAATAATGAAATGCAAATGCGAGGGGGAAACGGATCATTTCCTTATAACACAAGATCACACTCCTTAAAATGATCATGGAATGTGTGGTGTATTTCTTGTTTCTAAAATTGTGAAGACGCTGTTTTTGATTCACACTTCAGTTCAAGCTGCGTTAGAGTTGGTAAGTTTGTTTGGCTTCCATGAATCAGTGCAAACTGTGTTCAGTCTGTTATTCTATTCATGCTGAATTCTGATTCAGTGATTTACTTTTGCATCATCACTCAAAAATGTTGACTGAAATGTGTGTGCCGTTTTTATGTATTTTTCAAGTTTTAGTAAAGAGGTGTGTATTGAACCTTGAAAGTCCGATTTGAATTATTCAGAGCAAATTGTTCAATTTTATGAACCGAATCAAAAGCTTCACCTATCATTTTAATCTTTTTCTCATGAAAATCTATTTGTTGGCTTTCCCCCAGAGCAAATGCATACATTTTGTTATCAGTGATGCACCTTAAAAATTCTGGGCCAAAATGATGGAAATGCTTTTTAATAATCAATCAATTAATTGATCAAATGTATTTAATAATCAATACGGAGTTATGCAAACATTTAAATTGCACTTACCTTTTTTGTGTCAACTTATTTAATAACAGGATTTTTTCTACTCCAATTTATTGAACTATAAACGTGATTAAATTATGAAGATTATGTATGTGTCTCTTCATTGTGAAGAGTTCAGATGCAACCGAAATTTTCTTCTAAAATTAGCATTTTTCTTAGGCTCCTATGTTTATGTTCATTTATCTCATTTTAATGGCAATGAAAAGAACATATTCACTGCTATTAAAGTGAAATTACTGAACCTACACACAGGAGCCTGATTAAAAATCCTCATTTTAGAAGAAGATTTCAAATGGCACTTAAAGGCTTTTTCTCACTTAAGCCAATAATTGCTATTTTGGCCGAAAGTGTGTTTTTTTTTTTGTTTTTTTTTGGTTGCTCAAATTTCAGTGCATAATAAATTTTGAATTATTGAATATTTAAAAAAACAATGTTTATACTTTTTCTTTCTCAGGTAGGCCCCTGTGTGTGGGGGTCATCTTCCCCTTAGCTGTTTGCTGGTGTCCGTCGAGTACAAGACCAACACTTCCTGTTTCCTGAAGCCCTGCCTTCTGGATCAAGCTCACGGAAAGTGGTGTGGGGGAAAACTGAAGGGGTTGGAATCCCAGCGTGTCCTGTTTCCCAGGCAATGAAGCTGCAGGCGGTGATGGAGAACCTGCACAGACAGCAGAGAGCCAAACTGCTGATGGAGCAGGCGGGGCAGTCGCACAGCCCCGCCCCTGTAGGGGAGGAGCTAAAAGCAATCTCCACCTCTGACACAGAGCAGGCGCAGATGGCAGCGCTGGCAGCAATGCGCGCGGTAGCAGCTGGACTTCAAAGGGCCGACAGCCCCATGTCTGAGCGCAGCAGCGGAGGAGACGACGAGGATGAAGAGGAGGATGAAGAGGAAGGGGAGGAGCAATACAAAGATATGATGGGGTCTGAGGAGGAAGAGCAGATGTAAGTGAGCCGTCATATGCAAATGAGATGCTGCTTGAGTTGGTTGTGCTGAATTAGTGACTGTTGCATATGCATGTGTTAATAGGAGTTCATTACATACAGTACACCGTCAGAAATGTAGAATGTTGTTGTTTTTTTAACATTGTTGAAGGATGTCTCTTATGCTCACCAAGGTTGCATTTATTTGATAACAATTAATAATAATGTTTTCTATTATAATATATTTTAAAATGTAATTTATTCCTGTGATCAAAGCTGAATTTTCAGCATCATTAGTCTAGTCACAGTGTCACATGATCCTCCAGAAATCATTCTAATATGCCGATGTGCTGCTCAAGAAACATATAATAGAATTCAAGAAACATGTTGAATATTGATACACCATGATACACTACCATTCAAAATTTTGGGGCAAGTAAGAAATAAAAGGAATTAATACTTTATTAATGCATTGAATTGATCAAAACTGACAATAAAGACGGTTACAAAAGATTTATTTCAAATGCTGTTTTTCTGTTCAAATTTGAAAAAAATCGGAGTTTTGCTTCGTTTTAACAAAGCAATAAAGATAACTAAAAGAAATAAGTCTATTGTGTACCTGCTATATATTTAATGTGTGGCTTTCTGTAAATTACTCTCTCATTTTAAACCGAACTCGCAATTTGGTATTTGGCAGTATTTCATCGTTTCATTATTAATGTAATTTGCCTGAATTAATAAGCGTCCCTCTCTAACGTTTCATCTCATGTGTTTCTGTGCAGAAAACAGAAGTGGGATGAAGATGACTTTGAGGGTGAGATGGAGGAAGATTATGATGATGATCTAGGTGATGAAGGGCTGCCGTCGGGCCGTGAGGCCGTCACCCCAGGCAGAGGCATCCTCCTCTTACCCCACCGCCATTTACACCCTCACTCCCAGCTGCTAAAGGCTCGGCCCGGTTCTGAGAGCGAGCCGCGGCCGCTGACTCACTCCGCTCATTCATCCCACGGGCCACTCCATGGACAGGACCACGCAGACTGGACCTATGAGGAGCAGTTCAGACAGGTCAGAAATTAACTTATACACTAAGGGGGCAATATTTGCCTTCTGGAACTGATTTGGGGCGTTTTTTTATTTTTATATTTTATACCTTCGTAAAGGCAATTTTTATAATACCCAAGAATTGTCATCATTTACTCACCCTCATGTTATTCCAAACCTGTCTGAGTTTCTTTCTTCTATTGTACACAAAAGAAAATATTTTGAAGGAAGTGGGTAACCAAACAGTTTTATGGGAAAAAAGATAGCATGGAAGTCAGTGGCTACCAGCAACTGTCTGTTTTTTTTATTCAACAGAAGAAAGAAACTCGGAACTGGTTTGTAACAACATGAGGGTGTGTTAAAGATGGCAATGTTTTTATTTCTGGCAGAACAATCCCTTTAAATTTAGCCAGTTACTTCAATTAATCACAATACTTTAGATTGTTACCACTCAAATTTTTTTCTTCTTCAAAATCAACAAAAGCCATCTGCAAAGGTGGAACAGAAGTTGCATCTGACACGTTGCATGATGTAAATGGCTTACAAATTAAAAAACAGGAACTCAATAGAGGATGAAGCTGCAATGACAAAATCATTATTGCTCTTGATATTGTTGTAATGATTAAAGTCAATTAATAGTATTTTTTTCTGGCTACATGCATTAGGTTTCTTTTTATGCATTAGAAAATCACACTGATTATTTCAGTAGCATGAAAAACAAAATGGGAGTAAATTACATAAAGAAAGCCAGCAAAGAACACTGAAGGGTTCGAAGAGTTTTTCAAAAACTCCTGTTATAATCACTTAAGCTGTCTATATTGCAAAATGACTCTTACTTTATATATTTTCTGGATTTATTGTTTGTAATGACTGCGAATGCACTGATCAACTCTAGCATTCTCCACGGTGATGAATCAGAACGCTTCTGATTGGCCATTGCATTTACAAGCTCAACAGAAACGTGCGTGATTGGTTTTAACGCTCAATGATGCAAACTGAAATCTGATGCAACATGAGCAAATTTCCTGTAAATGTAATGCCACCATCGACACTTTTCATTCATGTAGATCTAGATCATGTGCAGGTTTTTTTTTTTTTTTGCCTTATCTTAAATTTTGAATCTTTGTATCCTCCTATCTTGAATCTTGAAATGGCATTTTTGTTGATTTTGGTGGCGTTTTTTTTGCCCCAAGCATTAACTTCAGACTGTTCTGGCAGACATGGTAATTCTAACCTAAAACAGGTCCTGCTACATTGATGTTAGTCTAAAAAAAAAATACAGACCAAATAAACACGCCTCGCACACCTGGATGGTTGTAGGTGTGTAGGATAAATGTTGTGTAAAGAATAGAATTTGTTGCTTTCACTGGTCCTAATGCAAATATTTATCTGCAGTGGCAGTGTATTACTTTATATAGCAGCGTTACGGTCGGATGATCTTCTGAAGGGATTGTGCCTGGAGAAGTTTGTTGAAGCAAAACAGTCTTTCAAATAAATATTTGCAAGCAACGACAGCATGCAGAACATGAGGAAATAACTTGGCTAATTGATCTGGGGCTGAAGCTGCTGTGTTTTATGCTGAGGGTGAGATTTTGTGAAGTGGGTTATAAAAGCAGAACTCGTGAACTAAGCAAGAGTCATTGAGTTCATCTGACCAGCACTGCTCAAAAATACACTACATCTAAATGCACAAATTTTGTAGCTCTCAATTATGTTGCAAGCTAGATGCATTATTATTTCCAAGATCGCAGTCCTACCAGCCTGCAGCTGTGATCCTGAAACTGTGGACACAGTAATTTTATTACTTCATGCATTTACGTGTGTTGTTGCTATATGTTAAACCTGAACCATATATCAAACACTGACGTTCCCAACACACATTATCTGTCACACAGCTATATATTAGCTGTGGTCGTTTCGCTTGTAAGAGCAGGCTGTGGCTTGTTATGATGTCATGTGAGCTGAAATAAAGAAAGGTTTGAGGCGTAATTACAGATTGTCTCAGAGCATGAAGCCAAATGCCAGATCATGCAGAATCCCATGCGTGCATATTTGTTGGTTTCAAGAAATGAGCTTTGAACATTGAAGGATTCACTTTAAATTAGTTCCTAGAGACAGGAAGAGTTTGGTTGCCCTGCTGTTTGAGCAAATGAAGAGTCTTTGTTTGGAGCAGCGGTCATGACAACAGCAGTGTCAATAACACACTGAAAGCTTTATTTATTTATTTTTATTATTTTTAATTTAATTTTTATTTTATTTTAAATACTAAGTAGTTTTGTCACAGTACCAAAATTTCAGTCGTACCAGTAAAATATGAGTAAAATTCCATATACCTATTTTATTTTAATATTTCCAAAATTAATTATATGAAAATGTATTAAAATCATCGCAATTTCAGATTCAGTCCTGCATTTTAATACGGTTGTCATTCTCAAAACTTAACCGTGTGTACATAGCAGCATGAAAAATGAAACTTGTATTCAAATTATGAATGAGTTTGTAAAGCGAGCAAAGAACGCTCCTTTTATAATCAATGAAGCTATCCACCTTTTTCCTAACAAGCCTACTTTGAAATTATGGGACGAAATTCCAGTTTGAGGGGTTTGCACTACAAATGATCCTCATCCGTCATTTAGGACTGAATGGGGTGTAAATTTTCTTTCACTTTCTTTTTTTCAGAATCAGGAGAATAGCGTTATGTTTCGTATAAAAATGTGACGCGATATAACAACAATATCTATAGAATAGCTCTTTTCAGCATTATTTTCACGTTTCCTTTGTATTCTGCTGCAAGTAAATGGAAAAAAGACAGCATACAGTGCATGATATAATTCACAATATATACCATGAATAATTCTCTGGAATGCAAGAATCTTTCATTTTTCTCCCCAAATTCTGGTGTCTTTCCAGGCCTGTTTTCACACGGATGCTGTAAAATGTAATTGTAGTGAAATACAGACACACATTACTATAATGATATTTAACTCGCCTGTAATATTGCTGCGTATAGAAGGCGGAGTTATACTGGTATGTTGAAAATAATTTGTTAATGCTTTTACACTTTTAAATTTCCTTTTTAATGATGCATTGGTGAAGGGTGAGTAAAATAATGCCACCTCATCGTTTTTGAAAATGCTTACTATTGCGTTCACAGAGGGAACCTTTTGCTGATTGTTTACAGTGTAAATGGAAGTTACTCCCATAATTTGTGCAAATCGTCAGGGGGTGTTGGGAAAAAGTGGATGGTTCAGCCGTGACGCAAGCTCACTGAGTGAAAACTCCTGTTTTCCTTTTGTCAACACTAGTCAGTAAGATCATTTGTGGCTGATTTATGGAACTGAAAGGCACCATGCAGTAGCGCTCTTGTGAATATGTTCCATGCCGTTGTAACACTTCTTTCCCATAATGACTGTTTCATGTGCTCCAGAAGCCCTCTGACCGTCTGTACCATTCCTGGGGAATTTTTAGACCCAGATTTCCGGTTACGGAGCACAGCAGGTTATTTTTCTTTTAATAATCATGTTGGATTTGGACATTTTGTCCCCTGCTTTTGAGAGCAAGGTCACGTGACGTACGTATGCTGGGCATGTGATGTGCTGAGTGAAGCGTTTGCAGGTGTTTACAACTGTTGGTTAGCGGGTGACAGAAATGCTATCGGGGCTTTAGCATTCAGTTCAAGCTTGATCTTCATATCAAGTCGTTGCCAGAAAACGTGAATATTGTGGGCAGTTATGCAATCAAGACGTGCAGCACTGTCTGTACGTTGAGATGTTGCACAATGATTGGGTGGTAATGAATGGTTGTATAATGAATACTTTACACCTCTGCTCCGTTCTGCATGTGAAACTGGATAGTTGCAACAACACACTAATGGTTTTAGAGCATTTTTTTTTTGGCCTGTTGGATTATAACACTAGTTTGTTTGGTGTAGTTTGTGCTGCCGTATGTGTGGAAAGGGTTAAGGCCCGTAGTTTATTTTGGGCAGGTGGGTGGGGGCAGTGAGGAATGTGCCTGAGGGAAAGTGATAATCTGGACCCTGGCAAAAAAAAAAAAAAAAAAAAAACGCCAACGTCTTTATCGGCTGTCACAGCTGGAACCTTTCCAAACTGAACTCTGGCACATTTTTAACAGATACAACCCATGACTCATTTCTACAAGTCTTAATTCACCCTTCCGCAAATTCCTAGTCTTAAATCCGAGCTCAAATACAGAAAATCATCGTTGCATGCACCGCAAAACATGAATCCTCCAGTATTTTTGTTTATTTTCCAATCCTTAAATCAAGATGCATTTAGTTAAGATGCAAAGTGAAGTCTTGTTTTCTGAGAAATTGAACAAAATCACAAATCGTTCTGGTTTTAAAGTAGATTTTATTTTGGGCCCACTAGCAGATAATTGTTTATTTTATCACACACAGACTAATTTTACAGAAAACATTGCTTTTTGTGTCATTTTGCTTCAAGTAAATGTATCTTGATTGAAGAATCTTTAGATATTTGCACTGGAAAACAAGACAAATATACTGATGATCAGAAGATTCAGTGGTTTAGAGCTTAAGCTGCTTTCTGTAAAACGTATTAAAAAGTAACTTTACTTTACTTAAGGTCTTTTTAAAAATGTACCTTCATAAACCTGCAAACGAGCAGGCAGCGTGTCCTCCGGCGTTACGCAGAGCATGTGAAAGGCTGACAGCTGCTCTCTTTCCTGAAACAGCTGGGAGACGGCCAAAAAAATGCAAAGCCACTGTGTCTCTGATTATGTTTGATACAGATATTAATTAATCGTGTTTTAAGGCGTGCTGCCAAAACCTCTAACACAACTATCTGCGCCTGCCATAAAGCGAATTGAATAAAGCAACAGATTCATTTAGTGGTATCAAAAATGACATATCGTAATCATTCACAGTGTTTTGTCTGCTGCTGGCCAAGTTTGTGGTTTTAATTCGTTGGAATTGTTCTGATTTGCTTTTTTTAAATTTTTTTTATTCTGTGTTGTTAAACTCAGTTGTAAGAAACATCCGTTGCAGCAGATTTTGTCCGTATGCAAATTGTCCTTTCGGTGCTGGCAGGTGGTCACTGTTTCATCAACAACTCCAAGAGACATTTCTGTTGAACTAAATCAGTCTCTGTGCAGAATTTTATGGACCTCATATATGTTGTATCTATATGTACCCACTGTCTGGGTGGTTTTGTGCAACTTCCTCTTCCTGATAACAGAACTAACAGTGACAAACACTACTTAAAAATCTTTTGTAGGCTTTACGGAATTCAGCCGTTTGTGCTTGAACTACACGTAACTTGTGTGTATCTCTCTATATATTTTATACACTAGTATCAAAAAATTAAAATATATACAAGTATCAAAAAAGTATTAGTTTAATACAGCTTTAAATTTTGTTTTTCTTTCCGTACATTGTGTTATGTATGTGTATATATTATATACGTGTGTGTATATATATGTGTGTGTGTGTGTGTGTGTATATATATGTATATATGTGTGTGTGTGTGTATATATATATATATATATATATATATATATATATATATATATATATCAAACATTATTATTAAAATATAAAAAATAAAATTGCACATTAATAATTACATAAATATAAAATTAAAAATAAAAAGTGGACTCTACTCTATTTCTATTCTATCTACTTGTTTTCTAATAAAAACTGCTTTAGACTACCTGGGACTCTTTGGAAAGAGGTGTCTGGTAAATGATTAAATGAATATGTCAAATTAAACGGGACACCTACACAAATAAATTTAAAGCTGTATTATTTATTTAATATAAAAGAAGCGGTTCTAAATCTAGCTTCTGAGTGGATGACATTATTTGGAGCCGTTATTCATTTGAATGCCTGTCACCGTGCGCACTATATTAAAGTGGCAAGTTGCTACAGTGCGTGGTAACCCTAAGCAGTCTACAGTTGATCGGATTTCAAGGGGAGTGTCTCTGATTTCATCATTGTCACTTACTACATCAATTTTAGCGCTGCAGGGTGATAAAGAGCAAAGAAAGTAAAACCAAATATAAAGAGACATTACTTCTACGCATTTACATTTTAGTGCAAGCATTCTGTTGTGCATAATTGTGTTATTCTAGTTAAGTAGATGCATTAACTGAATTTCAGATGTGTGCTTCACATGACATGTGTAAATGCATATCAGACATACTAAATATATCAGACATACTTTATTATTGTAAAAACAGTAATTTTCATTTAAAGAGTATTTATTGTCACCTCATGTTGTTCCAAACCTGTATGACCTTCTTTCTTCTATTAAACATTTGTTATGACCAAATATGATAAATATAGTCATGCAGGTTTGGAATGACATAAAGGCGAGTAAATGATGATTCATTAATTCACTTTTAGGTGAAACCTGCAGTTTAACTGTAAAACCACCGTAATGCGCAACCTTAAGTGTTTTTTGCATCAAAATGCATTCATAATACTACTGCATCTGGTCAATTTTGTTGCTCTGTGGTTTAAGGTGGGACTAGCCTTCCCATGCAGCTGGATTTGATCATTTACTTTTAGTTAATTTCGTCATAAACCAACTGACGTATTATTATGTAAGAGACTATCATGACATCAAGTGTGAAGAGAAAATATTTCTCATTTTGCAGCTCTATAAAATGTTGCACTTCTTCCTCTCACACAAACTTCCTGAGAAAAAGAGAAGTTTCCTTTGATGTCCGCTGTAAACATGAACAGCAGGGCAAATTGAGTCCAGATGGACCGTAAAGAAAAGAGCTCTTTAAAAATTCATCACACCCTCTACAGGTCGGTTGCCATTTAGTGGTTTTAACATTAAACATTGATTTGCTCACTGCAAATTGAGGGAGGAGAACCTTTTACATGCTCCGAGCTGAAGCGAAGCTTGGGCTCTTATATATTTTTATGTTTTAGTTGCAGTTTTGATTCATTGTTTCCTCAATGTATCCCACTAGCTTCGACGATTTCACTCCTTTTTTTTTTTTTTTTTTTAGAATTTACATGCACTCTTGTTAATTACTTAGTATTGTTGCAACTGTTAATATTGATTATATTGCTCAAAAATAAAAAATTATATATATATATCACTTACTGGCATTTTAGTTTTTTTAACGTTTCATTAGAATGATCTAACTATCTAGAATCGATAATCAAGGGAATATCAACTCACATTGTTTGTCATTTTGTTTGCAGCAAAAAGTGCAAACGATCACATGAACGAAAACAGACTGGCTGTATTACACTTTTATTTGAGCAGAATATCTCAGTCGAGATCGTTAAACTTCAATTTACATGTTAATACAGAGAGCGTGTGTGCTTTATGGTTGCCAGGTTGGGAAGATTAAGTAAACCACTGGACAGATTTATGAAAAGCTCTGATTAGGGGATTTTAACTCTGGACATCTGGCAACCGACATGCCAAATTAAAACGAAACGTTTTCAGGATAAATATCCAGCGGTCAAATACGGCAAACAGTTATGCTTAATAAATCGAGAGAAGCAGGTAATGATTAAAATGTGATTTATCGTGCATCCCTGCGAATTCCAGGTTTGTGTAAACAAATGAAGCTCTCACAGCTAGTGATGTTTAAACGTATCAGTGCCTGATTTGCCTAATTCACAAATTTTATTTCACCACTGACCTATTATCAGTCAACCGTTTAATTATTCCTCTCTCAGGAAAAACACGGTGAATGAATGGTCTTGTTAATGTAGACATGATGTCATGTATTCCTATTTTGTTTCAGACTGACATGTCCCATAGGCATTCTGCCATTCTAACAGCTTTAATTGCTCAGACGACTCGCTCATGTCCAAGCAGGAAAACGAGCACTTGAAGACAGGAATTGCTGTTATGGGGAGTAGTTCATAGCTGGATGTTGTCCAGGCATTGCTGCTGCTTCAGAGCTGATGTCAGGCTTGGGCTTCTAGACATCGGAATGTAAACAAAGATGGACGAAAAGCTTAGGCTAGCACTTTTCCATTGCATCACACTTCTCTCTTAAGAGTCATTCTGTAATTTAGAGTACATTTGACATCAGGAAAAAGGTGTATAAACGGTAAAACAACTATTGGTTTCAGTTGATCTGTTTTATCAGCGTAGCTTATTTGCAAGTTGCCGAGTTTAATCATTTTCATAGTATCTATTGTGTAACACCATTTTGATATTAGAAAGAAAAACAGTTCAGGTATTTGGAATCTGTAAATAAATTTAGTGCAGAAAATCTTGACTTTACAAGTTTTATTCATTATTTTGAATTCACCGATTCAATAAGCAGACTTTGCAAAAATTGTAATTTAAGGGACATAAAGGCAATTTCTAGCAAACTGAAAAACAATGCACAAAATATGTGAGGTTACAGTATGTATTCTAATAGATAAAATATGGTATTTCAGAAGAAAATTGTTAGAAAAAATATAATTATCATCAATGAACTTGAAATATACCCTAAAGTATGGAATGACCCTGAAACTTTTTGTCCATCATCCTGGAGTAATATTCATCTTTAAGGAGTTTTCTTCCCTTTAATGTAACTGTCTAATTCAACCAAGAGTTGGGTTTTTTTAAGCACGTGTGGTTTGAGTTGGTTCCAAATTTAGCAAAATGTGTACATTTTATTTATGAATCATGTTTTCTGTGTGAAACCATTCGCCCACGCAGGTTTTACACACTAATGTTTGCACACGTGCCGTTTCTGAATGAGACCCGAGGAGAGGGTTGCTAGACAAATCTGTGATCAGAAGTCAAATGTTTGAACACGTTAGTTTTAACATGACTTTCATGTTAGTTTTAGTAATCTTATTGTGTTTTTGACATTTTTGTTGTTTTTAAATATGTCAATATAGTTAATAGTCCATCGAGAAAGGAAAATGAGAAGTGCATCCTTGGAAACTAGTTGAAATAAAATAAGTTTTATTGTAACTTATTTTAATGGTATTTTGTGGTTTTTAGGTTTGGTTATATAACCCTGACAGGAAGTGAGCAGGGTTCAGCGTGCAAAAAAATGACTGGAGCTGTTACAATGCCAAATGCAACCTGCTCTCGAGCTGATGATAGTTCCTCCCTTTTTGCTCCTCTTTATTTCTGTCAGAGCAAGTATCTCAAATTTAAAGTTAATTGTGTCGTCTGTGTTGTGCTTTGTGCAATTTTTTGCCGTTTCTGTGACTTAAATCATGACTCATGGATCCAATAAATTGCTTTGTTGTGGTGTATTAAACAATTTAGATTATGGTTTGTAAATGTGGTTTCTGTTATCATTAAGATCTTTCACACGTTGTCAGAAATAATGCCTTAATTTAAAACCATAGATCCAGTTATTTTGTTACATTTTTAATCTCCTAAATCTCGATCAATTTTTAAAAAAATTTTTTTTTTTTTTTTTTCACTCATTTGATTGTCAAAAATTTAATTGGCAATTTTATTGGCAAAATCACAAGTCGATAGTGATGCTTGCCTTAACAAACACATCTAAAGGTATTTTTTAATAGAAAAAAATCATATTTTATTTGTGGTCACTCCTCTTGATTTATTAAGCATATTCATCTGCAAAATTTGTCTTCTGATTATTTATCCTGAAAATTATTTTATTTTGGCATTTGCATTATCTTGCATTGGTAACGAGCCTCCATATGCATTCATGGATGCAGTTGCCAGATATCAAGAGTTTAAATCCCCCAGTCAGAGCTTTCCTCATGAATTATTTATATATATATATATATTGTGTGTGTGTATATGTATATGTATATGTATATATACACACACACACAATATGTATGTATATGTAGAGAGAGAGAGAGAGCACAAAATAACAGTTTAACCATTATCATGCAGGGTTTTTCATACTATCTATTCAGTGTATTCGAAACTTTGGACTGTCTCGCAGCCCACACAGATTTCAGTACTGGTTAAATTAATAAATAATTTGAATAATTTAGCCTAGTTTCGGGTTTCTGAAATCAATTTCTCATTCCCTGCAGGTGTTTCTGGTGAGGCGCTCTTTAGCTAGGGACACTGTGACCCTGTAGTTTCTCTCAGTAATACAGAAACCACATTCTCCTTTGCCCTCAATGCAACCCCACCATTCAAATGAAGTCAGATCAAGGCGTCTGAGAACAGGCGCCTCTGTGAGATCGATACTGTTCTTATGTGCTTTCATAGTTACCCTTCCCCCATTTGGGCCTCGCTCATTTCCGGCCCTTCCCCCGTATTGTCGTTTCGCTTGCCTCTTGAGGTGATTGGCAGGTGTGAAATGTTGCTGCGTCGTTTCGAGGCCAACCGCTCACATGTCATCGAAACAATGTCAGACCTTCTCAGTGTCGATCCAAGGTATCCAATTCAGCATTCATTCACTCGCTCGCTCCTGAAAACCTTTTGAGATGTACAACTGACCCACAAAAGCATTACACACCTTTATTTAGTTACTTGTAACTAGGGCTGCATGATAATGGTTAAACAGTTAATCATGATTATTTTGCTCAGAACATTTCATCAGAGTTATTGTACTTTCCCGTAACCACAAATCAAGAAAACATCAACTCGCATGTTTGCTCATAGCAAACATCAAAAATGAGTGCATAAAGAAAACTCTGACTGTATTACACATTTATTTGAGCAGAAGATCTCAATAGCGATTGCTCCAACTTACATGTTTGTCTGTGTTTTCAACTCATCGGCGCTTTTTCTGTAATGCAAAGAGAGTGTGTGCACACGGTTGCCAGGTTGTGAAGATTTTGTAAGCCTACGGACAGAAAATGTATCAATTTATGAAAAAACTCTGATTGTGGGATTTTACCTCTTGACATCTGGCAACCCCAACCATGAAGGCTTGTTACCAATGCAATATAATTCAAATGGCAAATTAAAATAAAGTACCTCTAGGATAATAATTCACAGACAATTATGCTAAATAAAACGAGAAAAGCAGAAATCGCAATCATGATTAAAAATAGGATTTATTATCCTGCAGCCCCTCTAGTAACATGATTGCTAGATATGTGTTACATGTGTGTGTAATTATTTCTGTGCCCATTTCTTGGGAAACTCCTCAACGTATCGGTTGTTTATTATGTTTATTTTTGTTTTGCTGTGATGTCAGTCAGTACATCTCACTAAATTTACCAGCAATTTACCACCAAATTTTTTGATGCCACATTTAAGGCTTAAAATCATTTGAAGTAAAACTTTCACATCCAACCGACTCTTTACTGGTACGTTTCTCCACCCTGCTTTTGAGGTAATGTCAGATGGCTCTGCCTCCACCCGCTTTAAACAGATAAACAGATGTGTTTCTAAAGTATGAGGGAGGGGGCTTAGGGTGTATCAGCAGAATTTGGGGTAAAAGGATCTATAGCTTTAGCCATTGTTGAAAGCTAAAGACCGTTTGGGGGAGGTCTCAGAATGAGAGTTGGAGTCATAGTGATCGGTCCCTCTTTACCTGATTTATTACATACACACACACACACACACACATATATATATATACATAATATGCATGCTTGACTAAGGGCCACACAATGAATCCTATTTTAATTATGATCATGATTTCTGCCTCTCTCAGTTAAGCATAATCATCTGAAATATTTGCTCACTCGTTCCTTATCCTGAAAACATTTCATTTTTAATTGCGGTTTGTGTTATCTTGCATTGGTAACAAGCCACGACAACCTTTGCGGTTGCCAGATTTGAAGAGTTAAAATCCCCAACCTGAGCTTTTTTTATAAATCGATACATATTCTGCCCAGTCGTTTACTTAATCTTCCCAACCTGGCAACCATGCACACACCTTCTCTGTACATTATGGGAAAAAGTGCTCATGAGCTAAAAACACCAGCAAACATGGAAGTTGGAGTTTAGTGATCTCGAATTAAATAATCTTGCTCAAATGAATGTGCAATGCATCCAGTTTCCGTTCATGTGATCGTCTGCACTGTTTGCTGCGACTAAATCTGTAATGTGCTCATGATTTGTGCTTATGTGAAAAAGCAATAATTCAGATGAAATGCAATAAAAATAAAATTATAACGCTGTTTGACAACAATATCAGAGTCGGGAATCAAGATTTTCAACAAAAAAAAAACTTTTTTTTAAATTTTTTTTTAAAACCTGTACTCAACCAATGCTGTTAAAACAGATGTTTGCAAGAGGTAAAAAATGTCACCCACTTTTCTTTCGTGACATCAGATTAAAAAAAAAAGTCAACATCTTCAACAATTAATCACACATTTTTACATTTGATATCTCATTTTATAGCCGTGCGCATTGTTGCACTTTCTTTATTTTCCACTACGTCATTCACATCAGAATATTCATTGTGTAATTATGGTTTATTTACCACAATGTGGCTTAAACTCCTCTAATGGTGTTTCTTGCCGATTTATTTATTTTAAATTTTTTTTTAAATGAATCAATCTGAAAGACTCAAGTTGTTGGTGTAATATCAGACTGGCTCATTCACACAGTCTTCTGATAATCAAAGCATTAATTTTGTGATGTCTAACTTGAAATAAATAATATCCTGAGTTCTCAAAGTGTTTTTTTTTTTTTTTTTGAGACAAATATATTAAATTGCCTATGATTCTTCCTTTAAGGATTACACTGAGGTAAAAAATGGCATGAAGTGTCTATAATCGGCTCCCTGCTGGGTGACTGGTTTTGAAGGGATACTGAGGGTAATATTATGGATAAAAAGAAATAAGGGTGGGGACTGAGTACTCTACAGAAAATAGAGAAGAGGCAGGTCATTTGAGAGATTTACAGTGTGGCACTCCTCTAAAACACATACATCCTGTAATTAACCCTCCGCTGGCCCCCAGCGTTACCTTTACTCTCCCTCAGACCTCCCCCTGAGTAAGAGCTCCCTGCTGCTAATGAGAGATCAGGAACACTGGAAGAAAGCAGGAAGGAAAGAGAAAGGAAGAGCAATTTAACCTGTTGCTCAGCTACCAGCACTGTTTTTCTGGCTGTGTGTGATTAAATAGCGTGACCTTTTTGGCACGTGAGGCTTCTGTCATTATTAAGATCCTTCAGCCTTTCACACGTTTGTTAGAATTAAAGATCCAAATTTTACATTACATTTTTTTTTTTAATATGATAATTTATGAATCATCATAAAACTAAGAGTTCTGGTCTTCAGGAACGTTAGGGCCTCGCTTGCTCAACACTGGCTGCATATTGCATGCTTTTGCATTATACAGTGATAACTGTTCCAAAGTATAGTGTGCTTATCACTTGGCCTCACGACAGTGGCCTGCATTTTATGGGCATTATTTTTGAAAATAACAATTACAATAAAAATAGTAATAATAAATAATTACAAGATTTATTTATTATTTATATAGCACCATTCATATGTAATATATAATATTATTTTTCTTGTTAAATATTGTTTTTATATGTGTTATGTATTTATTAACTTGTTGTGTAGTGACTCTTAGCAATAATGCACTCAATGCTAATGAATATGTTTTAAGCACAGTTCTGTTTAGCCATGACTTTTTCACAATATAGCACAGGCTCTTATATCTTATTGCCGATACGTATAATGCAGTTCCTGATCAGGACGTGAAGAGTGATGAGAATGCAGTTTTGTGCACTGCTCTTTTTAACCTTTTTTGTCTGTCTGTGTTTTTCACATGCAGCTCTATGAATTAGACAGCGACCCGAAGAGGAAGGAGTTCCTGGACGATCTGTTCAGCTTTATGCAGAAGAGAGGTATTTATAAAGAAATCACTTTTTATGGATCAAGATATGTCCACTTATAAAGACCTTTATGACCCTGACCTTTCCAAACTCTGCCCCAATGCGCTCACATCAACACCCAGCTCCTCTTTCACATCTCCACGGTGATGTTTATGTGTATTTATATCGGAGCGCTGCAGTTTTCTCTCTTCATATCATGCTGAAGCAGGGCTGTGGCTCCCACAATCACATGTGTGTGTGTTAAACGTGGGAGTGCGAACACATGTCCATGTCATGATCTGGCCTTGAGACTGAAGCATGCGTTCCTGTTAAACCTGCTGCGCTGGCTGTGGAAAATGTCCTCCAACACCTGTTAAACCTTCTCCTAATGAATAAATTAATGATCTGGGAGAGAAATTTTATTAGCTATGGTTACTTATAGCACAAATGCACGTGTACGACAATCTGCTGCCAAGAGAAAAGCAACTCTGAAATTTTATATATATATGTATATGTGTTTATGTGTGTGTGTGTGTGTGTGTGTGTGTGTGTATGTGATGCATGCTGATCAATAGTTTGGGATCAGTAGGATTTTTAATGTTATTTTGAATGGAGTCTCTTCTGCTCATCAAGGCTGTATTTATTTGATCAAAAATACAGAAAAAACAGTGATATTGTGAAATATTATTGCCGTTTCTAATTATTATACTTTCCCATTATTATCATTTAAAATATAATTTCTGTGACGCAGCACTGAATTTTCAGCATCATTACTTCAGTCTTAAGTGTCGCATGATCCTTCAGCGATATAAGTCTTAAAAGTATTAATTGCTTTAAAAATGACTGTCCCCATGCTTTTGAATAATAGTGTATATTGTAACACAAAACTACTTTTTGGAATAAACACTGTTCCTTTTATCTTTATATTTATCAAAGAATCCTGAAAAAAATATCACAGGTCCCAAAAAAATAAGTGTTTTCAACATTGATTATAAATCGGTATATTAGAATTATTTCTGAAGGATCATGTGACACTGACTGAAGACTGGAATAATGAAAACTGTTATTTTAATTTGCAATAATATTTCAAAAATGATTTCTGTATTTATTTTTTTTTTGATCAAATAAATGCAGCCTTGATGAGCAGAAGAGACTCCATTCAAAATAACATTAAAAATCCTACTGATCCCAAACTTTTGAACGGCACTGTATATATATGTATACACATTCATACAAAATAAAATTATTATTAGGTATAGTTTAATATATAATTAAAAAGGAGTGTCTGATTTATAGCGGATACATTCAAACTGCTCTGGCGCTCAACACAGCTGTTTGTTTTTGTGCAGGGACGCCAGTGAACAGGATTCCTATCATGGCCAAGCAGGTGCTGGACCTCTACATGCTGTACCAGCTGGTGACAGAGAAAGGGGGGCTGGTGGAGGTCATAAATAAAAAGTTGTGGAGGGAGATCACGAAGGGCCTGAACTTGCCGACCTCCATCACCAGCGCTGCCTTCACTCTCAGAACACAGTACGTACTCAAAGACACCTTCACAGGAGAAATGATCTTTACTGTATTCTACAGAAATTCATTTGGAACTTATTTTATAGTGTTTCCTAAAGTGCACTCAGATGCTCAGTATGTTTATTGTTTTTTTTTTAATCAAAATGGTCATAAATTAGATGTAAATGGTTATTTTCTACCCTGAATTTAAAAAGTTTCACTGTGTTTTTACGGCCAGCTGTCAAGATGAACTGATAGTGAAGTGTTGATCATAGCATTAGATTTAGAGCTTCTCCGCAGGTGTAGGTTTATTGTTTTCATGTTTAATCAGTAAAAGCGTTTCTATCTTCTTTTTATTCATCTACAGCGATAGTTGGATTTCCTGGAGCGTCATAACTAAGTTCTATTACTTCTGTGATGCTCATTTTTAATTTACAGTGAATGCATAAAAGGCTCATATTTCATATGAAATGCAAGGACTCTATTTTTGATTTTGCATACCTTCTGACAAAAATTAAGAAATTACTATCACAGATTTGTATCATAATAGTATAATATTTTATAATAAAACCTTATGATGTATTATAGGCTAACCTTTTTGTAAAATAATATTTTTTTCTGTAAAATAAAATCATTATTGCTATTATTTTCCAATTATAATAGTTATATTAATTCTTAAATACTTTTTTTATTTTTAGTAATGTGTAATTACAATATTGCAGTGTAATTACAATATTGCATATATATATATATATATATATATATATATGTATATATATATGTGTGTGTATATATGTATATGTGCAGTATTTCTTATTTTGTGTAATATTTTTATTTAACAATAAGAATAATCATTAGTCATAATAATATATAAGCACAACATTTTGATCCAAATTGTGCAGCCCTACAAACAAGGAAAACAAACTTGGTGTTCTTTATGCATCCCCCCCCCCCCCCCCCCCCATTTTTAAAAATAATTGCATTTTATCACAAATCACAATTATACCTGCAAAAATCGCAATTAGACTTTTTTTCCCAAAACTGTGCAATCCTATGTACTTTATCATATCCTATATACGTTAATCATAATTAACACCGTGAAAACATGAGACACGTTGAGCAATGTCAATTGTGATGGGAGTTTTGGTGAAAATGAAGAAATCAATAGATTTGGGTTTTGCATGAATTGACCGCTCCAGTGATTTGGTCACTGTATATAAAATAATCACGATGTAAATAACCAGTGGTTTTTGCATGACCAACAGTTGATGGTTTAGTCACTGGCATGAACCGCAGTAAACTGTACAGGAGCACATTACACCGATCACAGGTCATGCACATGAAATGCAGTTTCAGATTTTTCTATTACATTTCTCAAAATAAGTTTAGTTTGCAAAGTTTTTTTGCATCAAAACGTCTTTCTTTACCTGAAGCAGTATAGCTCTTGCACTCGATATACAAATGTTTAAGTTTAATTTTGCACTCCTCTGCAGATACATGAAGTATCTGTATCCTTACGAATGTGAGAAGAGGTGTCTCAGCAACCCCAACGAGCTGCAGGCGGCCATCGACAGTAACCGGCGAGAGGGACGCAGACAGAGCTTTGGCAGCTCGCTCTTCACCTACTCGCCCAACGGGACGCCCACAATGCTCTCCTCTCCCAAACTCTCCATGCCACCCATGGGCATCGCCCTGCCCAGCAACGGAGCCTCGGTCTCATCCTTACAGAAAATTAAGAAAGGTAAAACCTTAATGCAGTGGCTCATGGTTACATAGTGAAGGGTAGTAACTGATTACATGTGATCCAGATTACATAATCATATTCCAAAAATAAAGTACTTGTAATTAGATTATATTACATTTTAAAATTAGTTACTTTTTTTATGGCTTACATGATTAAATCTTGTTCAAATAATAGCAGCAATTGTTTCTAATTCTTTTCTCTTTAAAATGTATCTTTTTTCTACTTTGTGTCATACGATTTAGATATATGGAATGGCCATGTAAATGTAAAATGTAAGATTGCAAGAAAATCTCTTTAATGACTTATGGTTTGCTTAATTTCAGCTGTGTTTTGTCGTTCTGTGTTGTAGAGGATGACGGAGTTCAGGCCCGCCTGCCAGTGTCTCTGGCCACTCATTCAGTAGCTGCGGCTCAGGCCCAGGCCCAGGCTATCGCACAGGTAGCTGTGCTGGAGCAGCTGCGGGACAAGCTGGAGTCCGGCGAGCCCCCGGAGAAGAAGATTGCACTACCACTGGAGGACCACCAGCGGCTACTGCAGAGAGCCCTTCAGCACAACCTGCTGGCCATGACGGCACAGATCCCCATGAACATCCGCATCAACAACCAAGGTACTGACACTTTAACATTCTGGCAATAGTAGGGATGTGCGGTCACATTTTAAAACCGACTAGAGCAGTATTTCTCAATGGTGGTGGTATCGTCCCCCAGTGGGTATTCAGCGAGCATCAGGAGACGCTGGAAGCAATTTTTTTGAAAGGGTGTTAAGGTAATCTTGTTTTAAGACTAGTTTATGGCCAAGATTCACAGCGAGACGAGCTGAAACATTGTAACTACTTGCACAAGAACATGGTTTGCAACATTCTTTTTTTTTAAACATGTTTTAATTGTAATAAAGTCATGGAAGATAACATGAAAATATTCATAAAAAATACATTTTTATATCTTATCTCCCTACCCTCCAAAAGAAGTTGTTATACAAAGGCTAAGATAGACACACATTTTCACATACAAAAGTGCATATATCAATCAGTAGAGTGAGAGGTATTTGTTGCCATTTTACAGAAACTGTATAAACAAATCCCAAATTATATGGTGGTCCTTTAGCTTGCTGTAGGTTAGTCTTTCCAATACAATATAATGTGCCAAATCTTTCAGCCAATGGTCAATGGATGGACCTTCTGTGTTCTTCCAGTAGAACGCTATCAAACGTCTTGCAATAACTAAACACGTCTATAATTTTAGTGTGATAACCTGGTAATGATAAACTTACAGGAAATAAACCCAAAGCACATATTTCAGGGGTATTGAATTGGTTTTGAAATAATTGAGTAAACTAGTGTTATCACTTTTTGCCAGAATATCTTGATCACCACACATTCCCAGATACAATGAAAGAATGTTCCCTTATGTTTTTGGCATTTAAAACACACATCTGGGATGTTTGGGTTAAATTTATTAAATTTTTCAGGTGTGACAAGTACGCAGCTGTATTGGATCCGTTTAAATCTAGTATTAATTGATCAATTCTTGGCTTTAACACACATCTGGCTCCATTCTAAATCTGGAGGTCATATTGCAAATCTATACCCTGAGCAACTCTCGTAGATTCCGATGATTCTTTAGAGCTGTTAACAAAGTTGCAATAAAACAATGAAATTTGATTTGTACTAAGATCCTCATGAAACATAAGCTTTTCTAGTTCTGTTTTGCTTGATATTGAGATAGCTGAGAATTTGTATTTAAAAAAAAAAATGCAGTGTATCATTGGGATTCCAAATTTTTGGACATCAATGTATCTCCCGGTTTGCAACATTCTAACACAGTGTTACACTGTGACACATCAAAGCAAACATTCCAAATCTATTTGTTCCGCTGCTTTAATTATCTGCTTTGTTTCTGCTTTAATTATCACAATATAATTTTCCTTGATAAAATGATAACAAGTGTTTGATAAATGAAACGAACCAGCGCTACTCAATTAATCCACTCGGCTCAAAGTTCAAACGGCAGCGCAGGCTCACTAGAGCAGATGTCTTTACACACTGATCAGACTTGAGCAACGCTGTGAGATTTGAATTTAGTGATACACATACTTAATTTAAACTAGTTTAAAGCCAGATTGAAACCGAGAACCACTGCACAACGATACAGCCAGAAGGCTTTCAATCTACAAATCACCATCATTTACCATGGATTTATCATAGTAACACTAACTGCACCATGATATTGTGGCAGCAATGTGCGATATTCATACAGAACATTATTATATTATTAATGTAGATGTATTAAAGGAGTAATGGAATATAATTACAGTGTTTTTTATGATTAAGCTAGTGTTTGTGTAAACTAAATGTATTTAGACTACTGTTTTTTTATAAAAATACCTAGAAACCATGTAGTTACATAAATTTTTACCATCGTATTAAGGTGCTACATGTGTGGTTTTAACTGTGAATTTCATGATCTAAATGTATGCTACTAAGACAAATGGTTAATTGTAATAAAACTCAAACAGTCAGAGTAATTAAAATTCACCATATAAATTAATTTTTTTTTTTTTTTTTTACACAAATATTACTGTTTTTGATAATGAGCATAAATTTACATCTGCATCCTAACTTAAGTGATGGCCTAAAAAAGCTTGAGAACCACTGGACTACGGAGCCTTCTAAAGAGACACAATCACTTCATATGATAAACAGATTTAATGTTTTATTCGCGTGTAAACATCGATCGGCGCACATACAAAAAGCACATCAAATATTGTCAAAGGAAGCTGTATTTGTCTGACATGCAAAAACATCTGTGTGTCAAGCAAGTGGATTAAACCACTCGAGTCATATGGATTTCTTTTACTTTAGAGCAAGTGTTAGAGTTTTGGATTTACAACGGAGGGACAAATCAGGTTTCATTAAAAATATCTTTGAATATGAAAGTCTTTTGGGTTTTGATTGACGTGAGGGTGAGTAAATTTTAGAATTTATAGTTTTGGGTGAAAGTTTCTCTTTTAGACGCAAGTTATTAGTTTCATCTGACTCTACACACTTAGCCTACATAGAGTTGCCCCAATTTACATTTTTCTGTGGTTTTTTTATTCTTTCCCATAAACACCGACCTGAGAAAAAACACCGTTTTGATAAAATTTCTGATGTTTCAGGGAAACCTGCGTGTGGAATATCCAACCTTTGGTTCCTGAGGTCATGAAATGAACTCAGTGTGTTTTCTAGTGCAGTGCTGCAAAGCCCCTCTTACATCATCTTTCACTGGTACCAGCTATTTTGTAGGAAAGGGTGTGAAAATACTACCACAGCCAGACTAAATTACTGGCATGTGTGGTAAGTGCACTTTACAGATCAGTAGTTGTCAGGTGGAGATGTCAGCAGCGTTCTCAAGGGTGAGTCATTGCAGCTCTCATTATCCCACAGTAGCACTCTAGTACTGTTCTTACTTAACACTGTTCTAATGAATGAGGAAACCGTATGTTTAGAAGTGCTCTGATTAGATCTTATCAGAACTGTATAGTTGCATTGATGTTATTAACTTTAAAGAATGCTGGCATGAGGGATCTGACTCATTAGGAGACTGGAGGTGTTGACCACAATGACAAAAAGACAAGGCGAATAGCTGTGCTGTGTGGGAAACCCCAGCCTCGACACAGCATGACTTCCTTTTCTTGGTCAGAGGTGTTAAATACTAGAGGTTTCGCCTTGTGTATTTTATCGGAAGATGAATAAGAGACCGAATAAATTCCCCCTGCTATAGCACATTCATTGTTTTTAATTATCTGAAGTGGTTAAGGCAGCGCCCCCTGCTGGAATGACTCTGTCTGAATGCCCACAGATGAGTACTAGTAGCTTTGTGAGCACCAATATTAATAATTCTCACACTTTGGGTTTAATGATTTGTACAAACCCTATCATTTATTAACTGCTGGCACATTTATAGCTGAGCCAAACAATGAAGATTCTGTCATTATTTACTCCCCTTCTGTATGAGTTTGTTCACAATTGCATTAATATTAGCCCTATAAACTGAAAACTGTTTTCTTTCAAAGATGACGATGCTGAGTTATTTTCTAGGTGAGCAATTTTTTTTTAAATAATGATAATTAGACCTTATTTTGCCAAGTGTGTTTTTGAGATAGTACCTTGGTTGTTTTATGCTTGTAGTGGATGAATAAATATGAAATGAAAAGCGCCAGTAGGTGGCGGCAAGTTCACGTCTTAAAGAGTGATTCATTGACTCACTCATTCAAAAGATTTGTTCAAACAGCTGATTCATTTCGAAACGAAGCTAGTGAAAGAGTCATTCGATAACAAAATGCATTGTGTTGATTGAAGACAAATGTTCTGCTCCGTCTTTGTTAAAAACTATTTTTGTTGGTGAAACAGAGCAAAAACGGACAACACGGTGACTGAAATTTTACTCTGTTAATACTAACGTTTGTCCCGATGCATGACATCAATGCAAATAAATGAGCAATTTGTTCCACATTTAAAAAAAAAAAATTAAAAATTCTTTAAATCATTCCATTGGCCAGATTGGACACCTTTGTGGGCCGTATGTTTGACCCTCCTGGGTTAAGTTAATAACAAACGTATTGGTAACAACAAGCGTTCATGGCTGCAGTTGCCAGATTTCAAGAGTTTAAATCCCCCAATCAAAACTTTTTTTTTTTTTTTTTCATAAATCAATGCATTTTGTACCCAGTGGTTTATTTTAGGGTATGTTTTCTTAGGGTCACCATTTTTATATCTATTGTTACACCGAGACGACGGTATCGTTGTCAAAATCTTGCACTGTTTTCAAAAGTTAGCATGTTCAGGCATTTTCAGCTGTTGACATTTAAATAAACGGCCAAATGCATAAAAAGTTTTCTGTTTTTGGTAAATCTAAACAATGTTGTGTCAACAACTCCTTAATCTCCCAACCTGGCAACCATGAATACGTGCTCTCTCTTCATTATGGAAAAAGCATTGATGCACTGAAAACACGTACAAACACGTATTTTCTTGACATGCAAACATGCACGTTTATGTTCTCCTCTTGATTTGTGCTCATGTGAAATGTAGTAATTCTGATGTAATGTTAAAAACAAAAACAAAAAGCAAAATAATAATGATTATCTGTTTAACCGTTATTAAGCAGGGTTTTAATGTTGTGAAGTGAATAAGCTGCTCTTTGAGAAGAGGTGTGCTATTAATTTTCCAAAGTGTGGGGAGAAAAAAAAAAAAAAGAGACTTAAACTTTTTTTTTCTTTCTCTCCTGTCTATCAGAAAGCAGGCAGGACTCCGCCATGAACCTGACCACCAATGGCCTAAACAGCATCAGCATGTCTCTGGAGCTCAATGGAGTGGTCTACACCGGTGAGGAGCTGACAGATTCTTTCTATTCAAGTTCTCCTCTTTTTCAATTGTGACTAATCTTCCTGTTTTCTCACAATAGGTGTTCTCTTCGCCCAATCCGCGGCGCCGACCTCATCTAACAAATCTTCTGCAGGCAACAGCGGGCCTCAATCAGTTCACCACACACCTACCTCATCCTCCTCCAACAACCAATCGCCTTAGCACCTCAGCACCTCAGACTCTTCCTCAGTCTAAAACCAAAGCCAAAAAACCTCAGTTAATACAGAAGATATGCCAAAAAAAACAGTGCAGGAATAACTGAATCGTTCTCAACTTGAAGTACACTAGCTCAGGTCTTTTATTTACACTCTCCTTTGTTCAGGAGTCAAAGAAAATCTAAAATAACAACAGAGTTTATTATAAAGATAATGAAATAATGTATATGCAAAACCTGTGAATAATTTATTTCTCTTTCTGTGAGCACACTGTTTGGCGTTAACAAGGCAGTAGGATTCTGCTTTTTAGGGTTTTATAGTCTGACACAAGCTTTTCGTCTATAAGCAAAACCATAACAATAGTATTATTGTTATAACGTGTGATGCAAACAGCTTAAGGGTCTGAACTAATAATATATTGTAGATTTTATTTTCTCTGTGTATGTATCTGCAGTGCCTTGTGAAGGTTTTTCCTTAGCACAGTTTGAAAGCGCTGTCGACAGGCCCACGTCTTCAGCACGATCACAGTACAAAGTGCGTTATTGTTGGAAGTTTTGCTGTTTTTTTTGTGAGCATTCAACCGTTTGGTTTCCTAATATCAGTCAGTGAAGATTCAGGATAGTTTAGCCAAAAATAAAAGCACCCTCAAGTTGTTTCAGACCTGTATGAGCTGCTGAACAGAAGAACAACAACATCTTTTGTTTCCAGCAGAAGTGAGTAATGTGATTTTTGGGTGAGCTGTCTCTTTAAGGAGCTGATTCACACATGCATTTGTAGACATGCGTTAGACATAGCCTGTTTGCATCTTACAAGTCCAAACGTATCTGGACCTGCTGCGGCCCACAAACTTATTTTCTTAGTTGCTCTAAAGTACAAGTGGAAAGAGTTCAGTGGTCATTTTCGTGTCGAATTTTGCCGAGCTTTCTCTCAGATCAGCAAAATATTTACAGTTTGACTCCAAGCATGACCGTGTAATAGATTCATTTTAAGATCCGAACAAACAAATCATCTTGTGTTTGAATACTACACTAACTGCACTCTCAGAAATAAAGGTACAAAAGCTGTCACTGGGGCGGTACCTTTTCAAAAGGTACACTTTTGTACCTATTAGATTAAAATATGTACACTTTAAGTACTAATATGTACCTTTAAGGTACCAAAATGGACTCTTTAGGTACAAACATGTACCTTTTGAAAAGGTACCGCTTTTGTACCTTTATTTCTGAGAGTGTGGAGATCTTTAGTTTGGGGTTTTAGCTTAATCGAATGCAGTTTTGAGGGGTCCAACGATGCAGCCGTTTCTGGTTATGTACAGCGCACATCAGAGGAAATTCTCATTTCAGTGGCATGTTTTAAAAGTGTCTTGAGAAAACGAAGGGATTTGAAGGATGTGGCTTCCTGTGTTTAACAGATCAAACTCTTCAAGGTCGTTTTAAATCATCTCATCAACTCTTCCGGGTCAGTCTTTTATCAGCATGTAGCTACAGTTTATGAATTATGTCAAGCTCTTCTAGCATTACACTGTATGCAAGTGAGCATCGAGAGGTGAAACGTTGAACTACTGTCTTCGTTCATAAGAAGTCAAATCATTATTTGGAGTTTGATAGGCGAGAGATGCTCCAGGCTTTATGGAAATGGGGTTTCCTTAAACTGAAAGCCTTATTTTGATCTTGCAGGTACAACTCAGGCAACTTAAATGCCTCGATCCCTCATTTGGGATCAAGCGTGCAGCCTTTGCTTTCGCAGCCGAGATCCTTAACCGTCACTCAATGCATATAACTCACAAGAACCACAGTTGCTGTACAGAAAACAGTCTTCAGAAAATGTTACCGTTTCTGTCTGTATTGTACAATATTGTAGTTTTTTCCTGTTTAGAAAAGGACACCTCATACTTCAAAGTCATTACTGCCAAAATCTCTACCTCAGAAACTCATTTATCAGCTAAGATCTGTTTGCAAGCTTTGCCAGTTTGCCATCATCTTCACATGGATCTACCGGCTGTGAGGAACAAGGGGCGTTTTATTCTGTGAATTTGACTTCTTAATGTATTAGCCGTGATATCCAGCCCCTTTTTGCTTGAAAACTGTAAAAACGGCACGTTTTTCTTCAATGCACAGCTGTTCTCGTTTCATCTGCAAGCCCGCCTTTTACAATCAAATCCTTCAACTTTTAAGTGACACGTTGATGTATAACAGTAGATCTTTATTGTAATGACCTTTCCCTAGTGTGCTTTGTTTTGTTTTTCTAAGAAACGATACTGTTACCACACAGAGTAAGACAGATGCACGTAACACCCGTTTCAAGCTGTTGGTATCCAGGTCTGTTTTTACTCTGCTGTATGCCTTAACGTATGCAAATTTGAATATAGCATGCTAATGTAGTCAACTTTTATTGCAAGGACAACCAAATTGCTGTACAATAAACCTTCGCTATTATTGCAGGATGCCTTATTCTTTGATAATTCTTTGTTTGCTTTTGTCTGTGCAGATCTTAACGTTACACTAAAAAATCAAATCATTCACTTTCCATTTCTTAGACAGCTGTGGAGTTTAGGTTTTACGTTATAAGGCATTTGTCGTCTTCTCAGGAAATACACTTCTACCTCTAGTTACACAGATATGTTCATCGTAGTGCTGCGGTCACAGTGCACATAACATTTATTTGACCCTTTTATAATGGTAATGCTAAATGTTTCCACATTGACTCGAGGATTATTAATGGCAAGTATATGTATTTTTTCCCCCTTTCTTTTTTTATCTAATATCTCCTTCTTTCGTGAGTGCTTTTGAGTTTTGGCTTGCTTAGGTTTAATCTGAAATTGCTCCTAGGAGCGACCAGGTTGTGGTTACAGTGCTTTGCGTATCGCTGTGCACCAATTCCACTTTTTAAAACGTTTGAATTGCGTCGTGTCAACCTCTTGGCCGCTTCTATAGGGGTGAAGGACAATCCTAACCTATTTAATCTAATCTCTCTGTTTGTGTGGATAATTAACTTTTATTTTGAAAAGAAATGTATCGATATGTAACTGGGGGGGTGGATACGGGATCCAAAGATTATCACATAAGTGCTGTTATGGCCAGATTATTTTGGATTGAAAATACTCTATAATCTATATTTTGGGAAATCATCGCACCACAGCTGTACCTCTCTCAGTGTGAATGCTGATAACCCAGATACTGACACAAAAACACCTCAACACGCGTTCTAAAACTTTTTTTTTTTAATTTTGCTTTTTTTTTTTAACTGAAGTTATTTGCATTTTTATATGTTGTAATGTAAAGGTAATTCCGGAGCTCCAGTTTGGGTGTCTGTTTTCTGTTGCGTTCAGTACATTATTGCCCTGTTTAAAATAAAGGAGAGAGAAAAAAGAAAAAAGAAAGTCGATGTTGATGAGTTTTGTTGTTCCAGAGTTTGCAAAATGTTGACGTTTACATTTTATAATTGTCCAGCATCAGATTTTTCAATGTTTGATTTTTCAAAAATGAAGATCTTCAGCTGTAAACAGACACTGAATACAATAAAGTGTAATTCTGACAAAATGTTAGTGGTTCTTGATTCATTTCAGTTTAGGATTTTAGTTAATGTAGAAAAATGTTAAAACAATACTTTTCTACAGTATATAAAAAGTGTTTTTTGTTCAGAAAGAGAACTTTTAGAGGAGGTGAAGGGTTTTTTTAATTTATTTTTATTATTAAATCTAAATGACATTGATGTATTAAAATGCAATTTCTTTTGTATTGTAACCATATACATTTATATACACAATTTTATTTTTAAAATTGTAGCAAATGTAACTCCCACATAACTTTTTTTTTTTTTGTCATAATTGTAAACTTTTTGAAATATCGTTTCACAAATCACTTAGTATATGTAAATTTGTTCACTGAAAAAATTAAGTTAAATTATTGTGGTAATTATGGCGGTCTGACTAATTAATCTCTACTAAGTTGTCCAACTGAAAACGTTGTATTGCAAAGAAGGAAAATAGATCCAGTTTCTAGACATTTCTCGGTGCTGTCAGAAACCTAGCATTGACACATTTTAGCCTATTAAAAACATTCCACTAAAATGTTAGAATATCATACAATTAGTACAGCATTACAATTAATACAGCAATTGTTTGTCGCCCTAATTTTACATTAATAAATGACGTGTTTCTACCATTAAACGATGTTTTGCCCTCATTGCTGTTTTAATAACTATGTAAACAATGTGACTTCCGCATCACGTTGCGCCATTGTTCTTTGAAGCTCCGCCCACCGCACCGTGTGTTCTGATTGGCTAACGCTCGATTGCGTTTGTTCATCAGTTTAAACTGAGGTCGGTCCGTCTCTGGAAACAGCGAGACGAATCTAATGGATCGAGTTAATGGAGATAAACGCGACGCTTGAACGTTATTCCTGAGAGTTTAAAGTCCACATGTCCGTCGAATACGTGTTTTAATCGGGGCTCCAGCAAAATGAGACTTCGCTCGAGAAATATTTTAAATGAAAACCCGACGACACCGTGCCGCCGCCGCCGCCGAGCCGCTCCGGAGACCCCGGAACCGCAGACCCCGCTGCTCCAGACCCAGGTCAGTCTTTCTGTCTTGAACACGACATATGAAAAGCAAACAAATCTTCTGTGTGTGTGTGTTTGGTGTGATTGAGCGTGTGATTCCGTATTGTGAATGATCTGCACAGGCCTTGTTAGCATGATGCTAACCGATTAAAGCAAGAGATCCGGTGAGCGGAATTAAACAACGTTAATATATTATTTTTATTTAAAAAAAAATCACATCACCATTAAAAAAACATGTTATTGTTCATATAAATAATAGTAATTTGTGTATTTCTGGTGAGTGTCGCAGTGCTGCTTCAGCTGTTTATGGGCGGGCGAATTCTCACAGTGTAGCCAATAAGAGTTTAGTATTTTTGAATGGCATTTGGGAAGTTGTATCTCGTCCAATCAGCGTCTCTGTGTATATTGTCGCTGAAGAAGGAGCACATGGATCTTGTAGTTACTGTTTATTAAAACGTAAAGTAAATTGATAAATGATATTCTTTGTAAGATATCCGAAGAATTTAATTGCACATTTTTATATCAAAAATACATTTCTTAATCACAGGTTTATTAACTGCCCGGTTTGTTTGCCCTTTAGGATGAAGTTAAAGTTCTTCAAGACCGCTTGAATCTGGACCCTGATGATGTCCCAACAGTAGCCAAACGTCCACGGAGGAGGAGAAAAGCTTTATCAACTGTTGACAGTAAAGGTACATCATTGACTATAACAGTTGTTATTTAAGAGTCTGCTAATGATGATACGGTATTTATATCATGCTCCCCTTTGTATTTTTAGAGTCAGATTTCAAGACCCCAGTCCGACACCTCCGGGAAAGGCATTCGTCATTGAATCCTGCTGCTCGAAGCCTCTACTCTCCTTCAGTGCACTTTCTCACACCCCCACGAGACAGTCAGTCTTTTAAACAGTTCTGATCATTTATTCCTCTTGAAATAGTTTAAAGTTTTTGCCAACATATTAGCAATTATTAGCATGTAATCATTTAAGTTAAATCGTGGCCACTTTGTACTAATTTGTTGCTAATTGTAGGCCTGGTTGCACAGACTAAGCCAGGATTAGGCCATAGTTCAGTTAGGACATTCAGTGTGCCTTAGACAATAACATTACTGGTGTCCATCTTGAGACAAAACAAAGGCATTGATATATTTTACAATCAAGTTTCTTTCAGTTGAAACTGCTCAGACTTACATTTTAAGCCTTGTCTGTGAAACCGGGGGTTAATTTTGTTATTTTGGGGGATATGTACATTAGCTGTGTCAGTTACATTTATAGCTAAATTGAGGCATATACAGTTATATTTACAATACAGACGTTTTTAAGTTAGGTTTATTAAAAAAAGATAAATATTTCAAGTAACTTTTTTTTTTTTTTTATGGTTTCAGTTTGTTAACATGGCAGTTAATGAAAAAAATCTATAATGAACAACAATATAGTTCAAAACATAACATGTTCCCACACTACAGATATCTTTAAAAGCTTTAAAAGTGACATGTACTACATGTAAACCTAAACTCAAAGAATCACGCCTAAATGTTACATTTTCTCTGCTCTTCCCTACAGTACAAATCCATTTGAAGTGTCTGACCTTTACTATGAAACATTTTGTCTGTACTCTATGGTTTTAAACTGAGTTTGGCACTTTTCTGAATCTGTGTGCTGCATTTTTTTCTAGTTAATCCGATTTATATAATTCCTGGATCAGACTTCCAAACAGCCCCAGATTTCCATAGAGTTCCATTGAGGGGGTGATAACTTTTATACACAAACCCCGTCTTATTGCTGTTATGTTTTTGCATCTACTTAATGAGATTTGCTAGTGATATGTTTGCAACATGCTCTGACTGATTTGGGATTTAATCTGGTCATGGGTTGTTGGTAACAGCCGTTGTTTATTTTAATAGGAGAGCAGCCAAACACAAGTCCCTTGTTCAGTCCTGAACACTGTGTGTTTGGCTACAGTGCTGCCAGCCCTCTTTCAGAGGATGAAGAGAATGAAGAAGTGTTCAGCCCGTGAGTCTCTTCTACAAAGGATTTCATTTTCTGCACTTCGGACTGATTGTGGTTTAATTTGAAACATTTGTTTTTTTTCCCCCTCAGTTTTACGTTTATTAAGAACATTCCGAATCGTTCGCAGCAGTCCAGGCCCGTCTCAGCCGTGCGGGACATTCCGCCAAAGACCAGGAGCACACCTGCTGCTACCCTGGTGCTCGATTTGGTAAGTTATCCTCCTAATAGCCCGCTCATTTCAACATTTTGGTCTGAATGTGATTGAACTGATTGAATTTGCATGGAGTTTTGTGACTGGAAACCAATGGCAAGGCCATTAAATCAGAGGCTGATTCTTTGTATTTTATTTTTGTATGATTCTAGGATGAAACCCTCATGTTCAGTTCACTCAATGTGATTCATGATGCAGAATACACCTTCAATACCCGCTTTCAAGATAACAAGTACAAGGTTGGTAAAACTATTAGTTAATGTTCAAAATTAAACATGCTGAAAAAATGCGCTCACCTTCAGATCATCCAAGATGTAGATGAGTTTGTTTCTTCATCAGATTTGGAGAAATGTAGCATTGCATCAGCAATCCATCAATTAACGTCATGCGTGTTTGTAAGAAACCAATCCATCATTAAGACGTGTTAACTTTAAACCATCACTTCATGGCAATATATGATTCCATTATCCCTTGTTGTCCTTCCACATCAAAATCCACTGTTTTGATTGTTAGACTTGTGCATATTTCTCGCCTAATTCAAACAAGACATTTTCACTGGAGGAAGCAGTGTTATGGATGGAGGACTCATATTTTATAGCCAGAAGCAATGGATTGAAGTTAAAATCATCTTTTATGATAGATTTGTTTCTTACAAACAAGCAGCTTTTGTCTTCAAGATGTTAACTGATGGACTGGAGTGGTGTGGATTATTGTGATGTTTTTATCAGCTGTTTGGACTCTCGTTCTGACGGCACCCATTCACTACAGAGCATCCATTGCTTTAAGCTTCTCATACATGCATTTGTTGCAATAGCAGTCAACATCCTGCAACTGTCGTAGAAAAGTCTTGCAATTGTGTTGCTTCTGTGATTTATTAGACATGTTTTCACAGGTTTACGTGATCCTCAGACCATATGTCAAAGAGTTTCTGCAAGCCATGACCAAACATTTCGAGGTAAACATTATGAAAAAAATTATTTATTTATTTTTTTGCATGCCATCAACCAATCAGATTTGTGCTTTTGGCTACATGCCTAAAGCTGCTTTTGTTATATAAAAAGTGTTATTTAATTAACACTACATCAAATGCAGAACTCTGAATGGCTGTTTGGAAGATAATATAAATGTGACTTAATTTCTTCTCCACGACAAGCAGGTGTCAGAAAGGTGTTTCTGCTTCTATCGTTAGAAAGTGACATTTGCATTTTCAATCCGTCCGTCTACTTGTTGTTGTTGTTTTTTTGGTCTGAATGGACAAAATAGTATGCAAAAACCTAATCGAATTTTTGTGCTGAATGTTGGTGTGAACAAGCCTTAAATGTTGCCAGTGAATTAATGCATTAATATACCCATTCTGTTTTTTTTTTTTATGTTCCAGATGTTTGTTTACACCTCTGCAAAAAAAGAATACGCAGAGAAGATTGTAGATATATTGGACCCTAATAAAAAGCTCTTTAGGTGAGACACACGTTGAATCCCATATACCCTAAACCTGCCTCATAACACTCACATTCTCACTGACCTGAGAGCCAAACGATGGTCTAACTGACTACAACATTAATGCACATGACTGCAGGTCTTTCAGGGTCATTATAGTTAACTGTCTAAGACTGAAAACAAAATGAAAACCATTAAAAAACTTTTAGTTCAGCTGGAAAATGCATGCTTACAATTCTAAGCTGAAAGCCTCTGCTCCATACAGCCAGGGATGCCAGGTCTGCGTGACACAACTACCCCATTCCAGTCAAAAACAGCTCAAAGTAGCATAATGACCATATCCCAAAATTCATAATTCAATGTCATGTCCATAGCTAAAATACATATTTTCCATATATACAGGTCACAAGCTTTGCTTTGAAGAAAGTATGAATATTTAACGATGTGGCTTTCTTTGTTTTAAAGGCATCGTTTGTATCAAGACGATTGCGCCTGTGTGCTCGGACACTATATTAAAGACTTGACCATTCTGGAGAGAGACCTGTCGAAGACGGTCATCCTGGACAACGCCCCACACACCTTCCCATATCACGTACACTCATCTTTACCTTTTCTATGTACATGGGTTCGTTAAACATCAGCTCTAACCAGTATATGAGTGCCATGTTTTTATTGGATCTGTGTTTGTTTGTTCTTTCTAGCTGATGAATATGATCCCCATAAAAAGCTGGATTGGAGATCAAGAGGACCGTGAGCTTCAAAAGCTCATTCCGTACATGGAGAAACTTGTGCATGCAGTGAGGGTTTTTTTTTTTTTTTAAGGCATTAACATCTATGCAATTATTTTTTTTATTTAAATTATGATTACATAGCATAAAACGTAGTATTAGTAGTGTTTTAAATTAACTCCAAATTTCCTACCCAGTTCAAAAAGGCCATTTATTGAAACTAATAATGTAACTAGTAAAGCAGAGAGTAGAGAAAACAGGCTAGATCCTATTGTTCCTAAACAATAAATAATGATTTAAGAGCTAAACATGGGGAAAATTACCCATATATAGAGAGAGATCAAAGTTTTTAATTAAAGCAAGTACTCAGAACTGTGTGAGCAGTATTTATTAAATTGCAAGTAGTAATTTTTTTTTTAATTTTTTGTGTTTCTAGGATGACATCAGAAATGTTTTGAAGAAGAGAACCGATCACTTCCACAGGCTGCTTTCTGAAGACTAAACCCTGTATTGAATGTAAATAAATGTAAAGCCGTGCTTGTAAATGTCAGTGAAGTTCCCATGCTCCATACTATACACAAGGCCAAATGTGTAGCATGATTTTATACTCTGGTATAGTGCTTATAGGATAGAGAATAGTCTTAACAGTTCACCTGTAATCATCCTGGTCAGCTGGTGTTCTGACCCTTCTTGAAGAATAGGACTAGATTCTTGCCTTTAATTTATTGATAAGCCTTGAGATATTTGTACAGGTTTGTGCCATTGGAAGAATGCTTTCACACTTTAATCCGTTAAAATTCAATTTCAATATGCATTGTACTCAAAATTCTATTTTTAGTGGATGCTTAGCCAGTTTTCAGTAACCAATAAAGTAAGAAAAAACCCATTTGTGTTTCTGAAAAACTTGGGTCTGTATTTTGGTCTGTTCATTTGACAAACACGAATAACACTTTAGTTGTTTGGTTTTCTAAGAAAAGGTGTGCCGTCACTTTTATTAAGAAAGTCTTAGTCATGCCATTAAATGTTGCATGCACTACACAAAATTTTACTTTTTCTTTTCTAATACAAATATCTAAACATTGAAGAGATATTTATTTGATATGAAAATTCTGGCAATGTTCGCTAAAAAACCAAGGTGTTTAGGCTCAGATCAATTAGTCAAGCCAATTACAGCCAATTAGTTCTAAAACAAAATACAAAGCCCGTGCTGATCCTGAAAGAAAACAAGCTGGCACTGAATCCAAGAGCATAATGAGATATTTGGAAACGCCAAATTAGGTAAAGCATTTTCAGCGCAGCACAAAGGTTGAATTGTTAAAACTTGGTGTACTGATTCACTTTGATTAAATCACATCCCAGGTTAAATTAAAATAAAATGAGGAATAAATTAGCATAACATGGCTATGATTTAACTAAAATGAAGGAAAGAATTCAATAGGTCGTGGGAATTATTATATATATTTTTTCTATTTGTGAACGCAGTATCTAGTTATTTACCTTTAGTACCTTTTGAAATGATTCTGCCCTAATTTTTGCAACATATCCGTTCACAAACCCACAATCTCAGCAATAATTACAGTACAGCAGTCATAATTACTTTCAAGCCGATGAACCTGTAATTTACTGAATACAAACATGTTAAAATTGTTCTGTGAAAAGACTAGTTTAACATGGACCAGCTTTCAAAAAGTACACATGAGCCGACTCATACAACTTTGTCAATGAATAGACGTTTCTGTCGCAATTTTAGTGTAGTAATTATAGAATTTGGTTACAAAAATAATTACATATAAAAAGAAAAATAAGTCAATTTTGTGGACTATAAATAACCATTAATATTGATCATAGCGTCTTTGATGATACTGAGCGCGTGGACGTTTTAAGTTAATCTAAATTTAATAATTTATTTTATTTTGTACATTTTCCTATGTTATGTGAATAACTTAAATGCAAGCGCTCTAATTTGCATTGGATTTTGTTTTAAATATTTTTGAGCGCGATCAATGGACTTTTATACACCGTGAGGAGTCGCTGCGCCACCGGAAGTAGATGGTTGGCAAACATGGCGGCGTTGATGGGTGAGTAAACGAGCTTGATCCTAGGAGATTTAAAATCTCTGGATGGCGCAGTATTGCTGTCACTGCATTATATATATAGGTGGAATGCTTTAGATGTAACTAAACTACATCGTTTCCCCAGTTGTTGAAGGAATTAGTTCGTGCTATGAGGGACTTTGCTCGCTGACCTTGTTACTCAACATGACTGATCTGAGACTCGTCGCTAGATGCAAACAGCTCTCATTATTTACAGAATAAAGTTGTGCAAATAAATGTTTTATCATTCATGCCTTTCAAAGTCAAAAAGCCGCTCAGACAGGCGATATGCAGTGATTTTTGTAAATCACTGTCATAAAGTTGATAAGTTATCTAACTACTACCTTAATGACGCAGAAATTTCAAGAATTAATTTAGCGGATTATTTATCGCAGTTTAAAATGTGTAACCAAATACTGAGCATTGATTTAAGCTCAGTAATTATTGCAATGTTTTTAAGTATTGTTATGGTTTCATTAAGGGTTTTTTTGTTGTTGCGCTGATATGTGCAAATTTGTTTTTGAATGTGTTTATATTTTGAGATTGAAAAAACACTACTACACATACATAAATACATACATATATATATATATAACACCATAAATGTCTATGTTTGTATATGTGTGTGTGACCCTGACCCTGGAGCACAAAACCAGTCTTAAGTGTCAATTTTTCGAAAACTGAGATTTATACATCATCTGAAAGCTGAATAAATAAGCGTTTCATTGATGTATGGTTTGTTAGGATCGGACAATATTTGGCTGAGACACAACTATTTGAAAATCTGGAATCTGAGGGAGCAAAAAAATCTAAATACTGAGAAAATTGCCTTTAAACTTGTCCAAATGAAATTCTTAGCTATGCATATTACTAATCAAAAATTAAGTTTTGATATTTACGGTAAGGAATTTACAAAATATCTTCATGGAACATGATCTTTACTTAATATCCTAATGATTTTTGGCATAAAAGAAAAACCTATAATTTTGACCCATACAATGTATTTTTGGCTATTGCTACAAATATACCCCAGTGACTTAAGACTGGTTTTGTGCTTCAGGGTCACATATATATATATATATATATATATATATATATATATATAATAATATGTATGTACACACACACACTTATTTAACTTGAAATAATGTGTTATTTCAGTTCCCCGCCTTCCCACCCTTGGCTCCTTTAATCTAAGGTAAATTTTGAATTAGCTTTAAGGATTTTATTTATTTATTTAAATATTAGTTTATCTTTTTTCTTATACTGTACAAATTTTGTAAAATGTTGTTATTCATTTTTCAAACTTGATATTGTGTTTGTAATGTAGGGCCATTTCATCGTTTTCTGCTCATAAGAAGGTTCCTTTGACAGACAAAAAGGATGAAAACACCTCAAGGTGCGAAATGGATGTTTTTTTTTGTTTGTTTTTTTTTCTTTTTGTTGCCTGTCCTGGGCATTTATAAAATTACTATTATACTGAGTAGTAATTATTAAATGAGCATACCCTTCTTTCCAGTCTGGTCCCGTTCAGAGAGAAAAGCACAGCTCTGGCCCCAAAACCGGCTTCAGCGGTCAGCAAGGGTGAATACATCGTCACCAAGCTGGACGATTTGGTCAACTGGGCACGTAGAGTACGTAACTCTTTACATGTTTACAAAAATGTGCTTTAAAGACACCAAATACAAACACTGTCTTTCAAACGTTTGGTGTCAGTAGATTTTTTTTTTTTTTCAATGTTTTAAAAAAAAAAAAAGTCTCTTCTGCTCACCAAGGTTGCATTTGTGTGATCAAGAAATACTGTAAAAATAGCTAAATATTATTGCTATTTAAAATAACTGTTTTGTATTTGAATGTATTTTAAAGTGTAATTTATTCCTATGATGCATTCAGCATCATTACTCCAGTCTTCAGTGTCACATGATCCTTCAGAAATCATTCTGATATGCTGATTTGCTGCTCAAGAAACACTTCTGATTATTATCAATGATATTAAAAAAGTTGTGCCGCTTCATATTTTAGTGGAAACCACAATACCTTTCAAGAACAACATTTATTTCTTTCAGAACTTTGTCTTTACCGTCACTTTTGATTAATGTCATGCATCCTTGCTGAATAAAATTGTTAATTTCTTAAAAAAAAAAAAATAACTGGCCCTAAAAAAAAAATTGGAATGTAGTGTATAATTTTTTTCCTGTAAAAATGGAGGGAAAGTTAAAAATGTAACATGTTTGTATTTCAGAGCTCCCTGTGGCCCATGACCTTTGGCCTGGCGTGTTGCGCTGTGGAGATGATGCACATGGCGGCTCCTCGGTACGACATGGATCGGTTCGGGGTCGTGTTCAGAGCCAGTCCCAGACAGGCTGATGTCATGATAGTCGCAGGCACATTAACCAACAAAATGGCTCCTGCACTGCGTAAGGTAATTGCACCATATCAATAATAATAAACTCCCCTTTAATATAAATGTTTAGTACTAGGTTTAAAAGAACAGATCAAATTGTCATTATTTACTTGTCCTCAAGTCGTTCCAAACCTGGATGATTTTCTTTCTTCTGCTGAACACACAGGAAGATATTTTAAAGAATGCTGGGTAACCTAATTCTTTAAAATATAATCTTTTGTGTTCACAAGAAAAAAACTCAGGGTGAGTAAATAATGACAGATTTTTTTTGTTTTTGTGAACTATCCCTTTATTATTTCTATTCATGCTTTAGTGTAATAACGTTCTGCGTGAATGTCTTGTTAATGGCAGGTGTATGACCAAATGCCAGAGCCCAGATACGTCATTTCAATGGGAAGGTGAGAAACACTGATAACAAACTAGTTTATTTGTATCATACTTCTACTAAAACTGTCTTGTTTCTTTCTTCCTGGTAGCTGTGCTAACGGCGGTGGCTACTATCACTACTCTTATTCAGTGGTCCGGGGTTGTGATCGCATCGTTCCAGTGGACATCTACGTCCCGGGTGTGTTTCATTTAAACAACCTATAACATGTTCTGTGTGAATAAGTGGTGCGGTTTCGTCTGCTACACAAACTCAAACACACGTGACGCTCGCAGTGTCTTCATATATGAGACATGAACATGAGAACTTCATCTCCAGAGATGCTCTGAGAGTCACTTCACCACTGTTTAATTTGAGAAAAACTACTGTCAAAGACACACAGAAACTCAAACATCTTCACGACAGACCGCCAAAATAAAAGTTCAGTTCAACTTGAAAAAACTCTGACACAAATGCATTGCTACTCTCAATGTATTATTAGCGTTTTTAAAGAATATCATGCAATCAAGACAGTACTTCATCCATGTTTTAATTAATGCAGTTCTGTTGTAAATTAATTATTCATTTGATTACTTTTTAAAAGTTATTTAAATAGTTGAAGATTTAGTATAGGCACTGTTTTTGATGATAGATTTGTATTTAAGGGATACTCCACCCCAAAATCTTACCCCCATGTTGTTCCAAACCAGTAAAAGCTTCAGTTTTCAGAACACAAATTAAGATATTTTTGATGCATTCTCACAGCTCTCTGACCCTCCATAGACAGCAATGTAATTAACACGATCAACGTCCAGAAACGTAGCGAGGAGATCAGTAAAATAGTCATGTGGCATCAGGGGTTCAACCGTAATTTTACGAAGCTACGAGAATACTTTTTGTACACAAAGAAAACAAAAATAACGACTTTATTCAACAATTCGTCTCCTCCGCGTCACCCTAGCGCCATTTTGGAGGGTATCCAATGAATGCAAACAGCATATGCTAAGTGATTAATGAGACAATTTTCATTTTGGGGTTAAATAATAAAAGAGAATCCAGAGAAAAAATTTTATGGTAAACACAGAATTTAGAGGAAAATAAAAAGGGCCCTAAATTTAAAAACTCTGTGGAGTTTGTGTTTATGTTCATCCTCAAAGTCTAACAAACATGTGGAAAGCATTTCTTCCCCATTGTAAAGCAATATTATGGAAGCCTGTTTCCGCCACCGAATTAAAAAATAAAGATAATTGCGACTTTCATCTCACAATTCAGACCATTTTTCTTGCAATTGCGAGTTTACATCTCACAATTCTCACTGTATTTCTCGCAGTTGCATGTTATAAAGAGTTTATATCTCGCAATTCTGACTTTAAAACTGGCAATTGCAAGTTTGTATCTCGCAGTTTTGAGAAAAAATTCAGAATTGCGAGATGCAAACACGCAATTGCGAGAAAAAAAGTCGCAATTACCTTTATTTTTAAATTCAGTGGCAGAAACGGGCTTCCATAAAATATCAATATTGTATGATATGAAAAAAAAAAAAGTGTAAATATTATTGTCCATATTGGCCAACCCTGCTATAGAGAGAATTGTTTCTAATGCGTGTGTAATAAGATCATCTGTCTGTCTGTCCAGGTTGTCCTCCAACAGCAGAGGCTCTGCTTTATGGAACGCTGCAGTTACAGAAGAAGATCAAGCGAGAAAAGAAAATGAGAATATGGTATCGCAAGTGAGGTGTGATTGTGTTTGTGTGTCTGCTCTGAGATGTTTATTTAATACCGGTCATTTGTTGAGCTCAGAAGGCTGATTTCTCAGGAGCTGCTCTGGTTTGAGCTCAAGCTCCTCCTCTTTGTAGCTACAATAAAGACTTTCTGCTTCACCGCTGAGTGCATTGACTTCTGTTTGATGCAGATATTTGTGTTTTGTCATGGTGGTGCATTAATTATCATTTCTGCATTCGGGTAAATGAAGCCCATTTTTATGTAACATGTCATTTTAATCGACTATGCATTATTTTATTTTTACTAACTAATGAAAAACTATTTTTCTAAGCAACTCAAAATTAAAATAAAAGTATCATTAAAATGTATAAATGCAGAAAAAGCTTTTTTGGTTTTATTATAAAACTTAATATAAAACTTGTTTTAGCTGTTTAAGGCAACATTTCTCATTTTCAATCAGTTTAATAATGTACAAAAAAACTTTAAAAATAAAACCTATATAGACCTATTTAAAAACAGCTCATAAAAATTTCAAAAACAAAAATGCAAAAGCTAACTAAAATGAACATGAATGCAGAAAGTATAAAAATATCTAATTTAAGATATTAACAAAAACTATTAATAGTACCTCAATGATAGTAAACAACACTGCACTCTTTATCTGTGAATACATTCACAATACTGATATATATATAAAGCACAACAAGTAAATTATGTAGTGTTTATTTTGATGTAGTATAATCAAAAAAAAGAAATAAAAGTCTTTGAATGGCACAACTAGTCATTTACAAAACCTTTTCTATCTATTTTGAGAGAATTAAATGCAATTCACCCTTATAAAGAGACACTTGACAGTAGAATGATTTATATACAGTTTGTTTTTCTTATTCTTTAACAATAGTTGGTGTGATCATCTTATTAAAGGAATAGTATTTGCAATCACTGGGAGGACTGATGTCCATCAATGTGGTGCTGATCTTCTCCTTTTTGAATCCTGCTTCCACCAGCTGGGGAACTTGTGTCTCCTGGACAAAAAAAAAGAAAAGTAGATTTCTCATCATAAAACCACGGCACAATGATATGGGTTTAGTTGGAATGAGAGCGTCAGGAACTGAGCTACTCACTTGGAACATTTTGTCGATGTCGTTATATTTGCTTTTCAGCAGCTCGCCCCAGGAAGTGAGATTACAATATGTGAGCACCCCGCCGGGCTTCAGCAGTCTGTTAGCATGACCCTGACAACACAGTGCACTGTGATTAGGAAACCCTTCGACAAATCACTCGCAGCAAACATCAGCCCAAATGGCTTTAATGTAACTGTCTGCCAACCTTGATAAAGTTGAACTGATGTGTGTGCCAGGTCTCCTCTGACAAAGGATATGTGTCATAAAGAATACCTGTGATTGGATGACAAATATATGCAGAGTACTTCACACAACTGTTACAAATTTCCTTATATGTGACCTCGGAGCACAAAACCAGTTGTAAGTAGCACAGGTATATTTGTAGCAATTGCCAATACATTGTATGGGTCAAAATGATCAATTTTTCTTTTATGCCAAAAATCATTAGTTTATTAAGTAAAGATCATGTTCCATGAAGATATTTTGTAAATATATCAAAACTTCATTTTTTATTAGTAATATGCATTGCTAAGAACTTCATTTGGACAACTTTAAAGGTGATTTTCACAATATTTAGATTTTTTTTTGCGCATTCTCAGATTCCAGATTTTCAAATAGTTGTATTTCAGCCGAATATTATTCAGCTTTCAAGTGACGTATACATCTCAATTTCAAAACATTGATGCTTATGATTGGTTTTGTGGTCCAGGGTCACATATAATAATCATTTTCTGTCCAGTGCAATTTAATACATATATTATTAGACAAAATTTACACTACCGTTTAAAAGTTTGGGGTCAGTAAAATTTAAAAGTCATTGCAGCAATTATGCAAAATATTAATACAATTTAAAATAACTTTTATTTTTAAATGTAATATATTCCTTTGATCAAAGCTGAATTTTCAGCATCATTTCTGCAGTCTTCAGTGTCACGTGATCCTTCAGAAATCATTCTAATATGCTGTTTTGCTACTTAAAAAAAACATATCTTAACCTCACAAATGTTGAAAATAGTTCATATTTCTGTGAGAATGCTATAACAGCACTTCTTTTGCACTATAACAATTCATTTAATGCATCCTTGTTGAATAAAAATATTAATTTCTTTAAACACTTTTGTTTTACTTTTTTTATGTAGTCATCAGCAAGTAAACAGCACATTTCACCTCTTTTGCACTGAAGGTTACCACTATGCATGTGCATTTAAAAATACATATTTTGCTTGCATTCTAGAAAATATTAAAATGATTTTACCATCAAAGTGATTGTCGGGTAGGGTCGGCACCACATCTTCCCACAGGCCTTTCAGAGGAACGACCTATGCAAGCATAACCAAAATAATGAACAGTTTAAGAAGTCATAAGCTGCTTTGTAATAACTCGGCACAATTTGCAGATACAGCTATATTTTGTTTACTTTATGTGGTTGACTTTTGGCCCATTCCTGCAGCTTCTGGAACACACCATCATTGCACTCAATGATCCAATGCTCCTCAATGGGGTACGACTCCACTTTAGTGGCTGCTATGGCCATTCCAAAGCCGATCTCGAGCACCCTTCCACCTTCATTCCCAAACAAGAGGAGATGAGTTGTTTATGCTTTATACGTGTTTTCTTATTCATAATTTACTGTTTCTTCTCACTACAACTGCATTCTGTCCATTAAGTGTATATGTTTTACTATGCCAGATGGTGGTCATGGGGATCTGCAACAGGTGGTATTTCAGAAAGGTAAAAATAGGCATGTGAGGAGTAATGCAGAGGTCACTAGTGTCCTGCCCTTCTCAATGAATGGCATTTCTAGAAATTCCGTTTGTAACCGTTGCTCTGTGGTCTATGAAACCATGCATTTTACGTTTAAGCTTTTAAGTGAGAAATAACTGAATCTAGTGTTTTACTTCTACAGTTTGCGTGTGGAAGTGTTGCACCTGTCGTCGTGGCACAAGCACGTGTACATAGATTACGAAATCTTATCTGACTGCTCTGTGTTCTATGAATTCTACGCAAGTGAAGGAGTAGGTACTTAATATTAATTAGGTAACGCCATTGGTCGCACCCATAGACTGTAAAAAAAAATGGACGTAGTGTCCGTGACGTCACTCGTAGGTTTCTGAAAAGCATTTTTGAAGCCTAAAGTGGGCGGAGCCGACCGCCGCCATCTTGGAAACGCGTCCCCGCGCGTCACTCCCGGATAATCGAAAATGGGCAAAAAGGCGGGACGTGGGTGAAGCTGAGCTGAAACCACGCCCCTCTGTAGTGACAGCAGTGCTGCCGTGCAAAGACAAAACACTATAACTTCGTTTTTGGTCGAAAATGAGTTATTGATCATTTTGGGACATTATGACCTTTATCATGTGTTAAGTATCATGGAGAAAAGCCCCGGAGAAACCAAGGCAGAACACAGTATAACATCAGTTACAGCTCTTTGATTTTGTTTTGAACGCTCAAATGAAGTTATGGTGCTCTGCATTTGTTTGCATTCGTTCGTCAATACTGTGCCAGCCTGGAGTTATACGGTATTCTGACTTTGTTTTACTTTCCAATAAAGTCTGCCACGTTTAAATTACAGTGTAACTTGTGTACTTTTATACATCTGTCGGCACTTCATTAGACAAACAAATGAGAGAGATCGCGATCTCACCCTTTATGTTAGCGAACATTGCAAATGGTTGCAAAACGGTATCCACTCACGTTTAACTATTGGTCTGGTTGTTATGGTCAGAAAAAAAAAGAATCACATTTCTAGATGTTATAGCCTAGCCAATGATCACTAGATTTTATCCAGATGTTACTAAAATGATTCTGTAAATGGTGATCAGCACCATATATAATGTGGAAGTTACTGCCTTTTGGCGTGACATCTCATCGCAGACAGTGCAAAAGCAGAATACAATATCAATATAGCGGTAGAAATCAAGTTTGAGATCATTTTCATTAAAACATCCAGTTGCCAGATTCCCAGTGTCCTACCTATAATAATTTTTTTTCTATACAAATACAAATCTTTTTTCTAAGTTTCACACTCTAGCGAGTTTCACACTCTGGAGCAGAGCGGCAATCCACCTGTCACTCAAGTGGCCACGCCCTTAATTATGCAGAACTTTAAGGCTTAATATAATTTAAACGGATGAGTTATAAAAAAATTCACCCCCCTCACAGTTGTCATGAAGGGCGAAATTAGCTATATAGATCAAAATCATTTTTTGCACCAGGCTGTAAACATGTTTTTTTCTGCTGTAAAGTTGGGCATTTTAACATGGAGAGTCAATGGGATTGACTCCCTTTTGCAACCAGCCTCCAGCGGCCAGTCGATGAATTGCAGTTTTAGTCACTTCCGTGTTGGCTTCACAAGAGAGAGCGGGAGGTTGCCGCTTGGTCGCACCGCAGCAACGTCAGCGTTGCTACATTAATATTCATTAGCGACGTCTTCGCCATAGTAGCGCGGGAAAGTCTCTGGCAAGACTCGTTACTGGAATCGGTTCTTTCGAACGGATCTTTTAGAACTGATATAGCGGTCTTTCACGCCATCACGTGGTCACCCTGGCGTGACGTATGTGTTGTAAAATAAAAAATAAATAAAATAACTACTTGATTAATTTTAGAAAAGCCCAGTGTTGGAACATACGGGTGACGGTTTGCTACATAATTTATCAATTTATTAAGTTATTTAAAATTATTGTTATGCGAAAGATAAAGCAAGAAAGGCCCTTGCTAATCAAACTCAACCCAATTATTAACCCTGATTTGGATGTATCCAAAAAAAGACTTCTTTTAAATAAATAATAAATACTGCATGTTCAGACATCCATTTTTTTTAAAATAGTTATTAGGTTAATAAACGCATGCTCGGTTCAAAGAGTCGATGAGTTGATGACCGATTGAATCGTTTATACAGGTTTGTTCAAAAGATTCGATTCAACTGAAGTATTAATCCCTTCGCCATAGTAGAATGCTTCATTTTACAGTGTTACTGAGAACATGTCTCGTTTTAAAGGTTTTTCACGTCTATTATTGACACTTTTAAATATATAGGACTGTAATAAACTCACTTTCGACGAAAACGTAACGCAACTAATCGACTTCTTTGACTCACTGTTTCAGCCGATCAAGAATTAAAATGGCACAATACCTTTAGATGCAGCAACTGTTGCAAGAGAGTGCATGTATGGAGTTTCCCAGCGCTCCATAACGGGTTTCCCCATGATCTCCAAGTGTGTGTCTGCCTCATTGTAGTCAGCACTCGCGTCGTGCCACACTTGTTTGCAGTTTTCTCCCTTTGAGAAGATCGGCTGAGCGGTGGTCATGGTGGATTGTTGAATGTTGACAGATGTGGTGTGGTGTTGTATCAACGCGCAGTGGCTGAAGAGATCGTCTCTATCGTGGCTTGAGTGTTATATATTTAAAGAACTGCTGATTGTGCAAGTATCAGTGTAGTCAAAGAGTGAGTGTTGATAAGGAGTGCACTGAGAAGGGGGTGGTCTCTCACATGCATTGCTCTCTAGACAGACAACTGGAACAGCTTCTGATTCATAATGGTTAACCCAACAGCTGTAACCCTCACTATCCTTTACTATTTAAAAAGTCTGGGTTATGCATTGCATGGTGCAGGGACTGTAGATGACAATACAGTGATAGCACTAAGTTACCCAACAGCTGTCAGATCATGCTTTATCTATCCTTTTTTTGCATGTCCTATTTGTGTAGTTGTATTTTATAGTAGCCTATATTTAATCTGTATTTACCGTTAGTGTTTATTTGTATGCACCATGAGAGTAACGCAGTTTCAATTCTCTGTATGCATGTGCTATACATGTGGCAGAATTGACAATAAAGCAGACTTTGGCTTTGACTAACATGGATCATCAGCATGAGTCATGCCATAAAAGCAAAATAGGGACAGATCAAATAAGTTACTGTCAAATTTTCACACACATTGTTATAATGCAAATATATATTGATCTCAGACTTGGACTCCATCTGATACCGTGGTACTGAGTGATTACTATATACATATATCATGCATGATACATGCCAAAAAACATGATATTTCTGTGATCCTTGTCCCACCAAAAAAAATAAAAATAAATAAAAAAATAGTACTACTGTGGTGCGTTTGCATGTGCGTTTATGTATGCCTGCAGTCTAGCTATTAACTCTAATCACGTAAGCCTGATAGTTAAAGTTGTGCAATCGTACAGAACAAGTGGACTTTCTGAACTATTTACATGCAGAATGGACACATCAATATTTCAGTTAATAATTCGTATACTTGCATACCCAACATTCCCGTGTAACAAAATAGTTAAAAAATAATATTGTGTCAGAATTGTGTGCTCTGCTAAAACATCTTAATGAATTTCTTTGCATTTTTTCACATTCTGTGAGCACCAAACAAAACACTAATGGTATATTGGAATTAATTCATTTAAACTGACTATTAAAAACAAATTCATTTGTCCTGGTTAGGTTTTGTGGTTGTATGTTGTTCAGTCAAATAAAAAATGCATAGGATTTAATCACTAATTAATGTGTCTGTGACAGTCCTCTTTGCTTTTCATACTCTATCCTGCAAACACTGATAAGTGCACCCCCAACCGTGTATTCATGAACCTGTTGAACCAGGTTTGCTGATAGAACATTCTAAACAACTTATTACTGAATCACCGTTAAGCATACTCAGAACTGAAATTTCTTAAAGAGACAGTTCACAAAAAAGGATTCTGTCCTCATTCACTCACTCAAGTCATTGCAAACCTGTACGATTTTCTTGATTTTTGTGTGATTTTGAAATTTCAATAATGCACAGGCCACTTTTTCCATGCAATTACATTAAATGGGAACTGCATTTCTGCGTTTCAGAAGGGACCGTAAAATATTAGAAATTTTGTAAACACAGTTCATGCATTCTATTTCAAGCCTTTTGAAGTCTTAGTGTGAGAAACAAACTGAAATATGGAATAAACCTTCCCTCCAGTGAACTAATCACTTCAACCGGGTCAGTGAGTCATGCAATGAATCAGTTGGGCTTGCAAACAAATCATTCAGACCTGTTTTGTGACCTGGAACAGCCAAAAAATTATGATTCATTCCCGAATTGGTTTTTGCTGCTTTTCTCATGAACTTTCAGCTGGATCATCAGTGGGACAGCCTCAGTCCTCATTATTTCCCACTATATTAAAAGCCAGAACATTCTTCAAAATCAAACTTATTTCTGAGTAAACCTTTTTGAACGTACTCATGCTAATAGCTATCAAAGTTGCTATTGTTTACTTATGCTCCCAATGCTAATGTTAAGTTAAGGGGAGACACTGCAGGCAAAAACACTGTTTTTTCATGCATCTGTCAAGTTTGAGATTCTGAAGAATTTTGAAGCTGACTTCATGCAGTTCATTTTTGTACTAGACGTTTATGCATATTAGTGCATAATTCATTAAATAATGCCTCATTTGCATATTTAAAATATTTGCAACTGTCAATGTAATCAGTGAACTGTGTAAGTAAGGCGATAACTATTAGTTTTTTTTTTTTTTACCCTATTCACCTGCAGCCTTAATAATTATATCTAGGCTATATTTACTGAAATGAAATAGATAAATATGTAAGTCTCATATTTTTAACCGTGTCAAATTCTATTTTTTTCTTGATACTCTCCTGAGACCCCCCCCCCCCCCCCAAAAAAAAAATAAAGCTTTGTGAATTTATAATTTTTTCATGTCATTACATTGTTTAGAACATAAGAAAAAAAAATGGAAAATAAAATTTTTGAAAAATTATATTTTATTCTATGTCCTCTGTAGAGGACACTAGGACTCAGTTTTTCTAAAAATAAATAAATAAATAAAATGGCATGAATAGACAACAAAAAGGCAAAAACATTTTTTTTTTTTTAAATCACCAATCAATTTTTAGGTTTCAGGATTTTTTTATACTAAACTTTGTTTAAGGATGATTCTCAACTATGTTATAAAATATATAACAAAATGATTTGACATACCATTTCGTTTTATGCAATATGTGTGTAAAAATTCCCCATTTAGTAATGGTTTTCCCATTAAACACAGTGTATCTATACACTGTATCTAATTTGCATATTAACGTGTTGCTGTTGGCACAGCATGTTGAAAAAGGAATTGTCATAATGGGAGTAATAATTGGCCAGATTTTCATAATAATATCTAATATTTCATAAGAAAATGTATATATAATTAATTTTCCTGTTAAATTATTATGTCTCCCAAAATGCATAATAATCTTGCTTTTAGTCCTGGTGTCCTCTACAGTGGACATGCATGAAATAATATCCTGTTTCATAACAGGAAGTCATATTTAAATTTGAAAACCCATTTGAAAAAAACATTTTCCTAAGATGTTGCTTTATGACAAACAATTTGAAAATTATTCCGATTTAAATTACTATTACAAAATATGAGGATGTACCATTTTTCACTCAATGAAATTTAGCCATCTTTAAAGACCTAAGAAAGGATGTGAAACTACCAAACATATAGTATCTATAAAAAGCCCTGAATGTGCTCTGAACAGGACATCCAGGCTTAAAACTGTGACATGTGAGGTCTCAGAAAAATTCACTAAAGTAGAATGTCCACTACAGAGGCAGAAACTCCATAGCTGGGTCTCAGGAGGATTCTGTCGCTTAGTGGACTCCATTTCCCATCATGCAACGCTCTGATTGCACCGCCCTTGCTGGGGCGCCCCGTGGCCCGCGTCAGTGTTGCGCAGATTCGGTTTGAACCGAAAGCGGAGTGTGACCTTCCCTGGCGGCGGAGACCGGCAGGAGACCGAGCGAGCGGACCCATGTCAGCACTCCCGTCCACGACCCTCGCCACGGAGATGAACAGCAACTTAGCTGGAGATGAAATCGGGTAAGACACGGTGTGCTTATATGACAGTGTTTGGCTGTAACGTACTTGTCCCGTTCCAGCGGAGAAAGATGCGCAGCGGGCCGACCGAAGGACAGCAGATCCCAGCGAACCATCCTGCCGAGCTCCGCAACTCACTCTGGTGCACCACTAACCTCCTTAAATTTGACAACGACGTGTTTATCCTTTAATTGAACTGATATAATGCTCCAATAACGAAGCTAAGAGATAGATTGACAGAAAAAGATCAGCTGTCAAACTGGAGGCTCGTGCCACTGTTTTTATGCTGCAAGTTTCTTATCAACAAACTATTTTATCACTGTCTTTTTTATAGTGTAAGTTTTATAAACACTTGCATGCCGCTTTCTTTCATATGTGACCCTGGAGCACAAAACCAGTCATAAGGGTCAGTTTTTTGAAATTGAGATTTATGCATCAGCCGAAACCTGAATCAATAAGCTTTCCATTGATGCATGGTTTGTTAGGATCGGATAATATTCGGCAGAGATGGAATAATATTTGAAAATCTGGAATCTTATGGTGCAAAAAAATCTATTTAAAATTTAAAGTTCTTAGCAATGCATGTTACTAAACAAAAATTAAGTTTTAATATATTTACAGTAGGAAATTTACAAAATATCTTCATGGAACATGATCTTTACTTAATATCCTAATGATTTTTGGCATAAAAGAAAAATTGATAATTTTGACCCATACAATGGATTGTTGGCTATTGCTACAAATATACCTCAGCGACTTAAGGTTTTGTGGTCCAGGGTCACATATAGTAAGTTTTATAATCAGACTAGCGGCTTATATGTGCTCTTGTTATGCTATAAGTTTATAATCACAAACTGGAGACTTGTATCACTGTATTTTTCATGCTTTTTTTAATTTTTTTTTTTTTTTTTATAATCATATTGGAGGATTTCATCCCTCTGACTTTTATACTATAACATTCATAATCAGACCTGAAGAGAAATTCATGCATGCCCGATGCACGGTGTGACCCAGCCTGCAGTAGTTTGCATCAGCCAGGTTGATTTGTTAAACCGGCTCATGTCTGATATGGTTTCGGAGTGGATCTGGGTTATTTAAATGTGTGGCTGGTTTCTGATTATGACCCGTTAGACCGCACGGATCAGTCTTTCAGTGCCAAGGGCAAACGTGTTTCTCTCCTTCACCTTGACTCATGTTCCTTTCTGAATGAACGCAAATGCATTTTGACGTTCCCTCATCTTTGTGTTTCAGGAAGCTGTTTGTGGGTGGACTGGATTGGAGCACCACCCAGGGTGAGTGTTACTGTCCTGTTAACCCTCATATAGTTTTATACAGTAACATTAGTTGCTCTTAAATAATGCAAGTGCGTGCACTGCGAGCCAGTATCACTGTAGTGTGCTTTTCATTTTAAAAGCACCGTCTCTTTTTGCATTGCTGGCTTGATGCATGCTATAATATTCTCCATAAACGTATATTTGCTCGGCATGTTCTCAGAGTAAACCAGGCTGTCACTCTGGGGCTGAGCTTGCCTTTTCAGTAAGTGGGTGCAAGTGAGAGAGCCGCTTAGACGCAAGCTCCAGAAATCGGATAAAGCCTGTATCAAATAGCATGCGTAAAATGCAATGAGGAAATCAATGGAAAATAATCTAATATTGTTCATGGTGTTTCTTTTATTTATTTTTTTAATGTTTTTTTTTAAATATTTCATCATTTGCGTGCTGTACTTGTTATTCCCATCATATGATCATGTGACATTTTTAATTGTCATTCTCATTGCTGCATATAAAACAGAATTGTGATGTTTTGAATTTTGACCTTTGGGCCTTCGTCTAGTGCATTTATGAAGCGTGCATTTATAAGGATACTTTAGTTATATCAGTTTGCTCAACTGAGATGTAGTGCATCAAATGTATTGCGCGTTCAAAAGTTTGTCGTTGCTAAGATTTTTTTTAAAAAGGAGGCTCAACCAGATTGCATTTTTAAAATAAAAATTCTAGCAAAAACCAATATTGTGAATTTTTTTCTGTATTAATATATGTTAAGATGTGATTAATTGATGTGCTGAATTTTCTGAATCATTACTCCAGTCTTCAGTGTCACGTAACTCTTCAGAAATCATTATATTATATTATGCTGATTTGCTGCTTGAAATATGTTTCGTATTATTATCATTGTTGAAAAAAGTTGCTTAATATTTTTGCAGCACAGCTAATGCATTTAAGGAAAACAGGCTTCTGAATGCCCCACAGTGCTAATGCAGATTTCTAATAACTGCCATAACAGTATGTAATAATATATATATATATAATACATCTGTGCTATCATTGAGCTGCTGTGCATGTGCTGTTGTACAATCTGTCAGTGTGGCATTGAAGAATGATGATCCGAAGCAGTGGTTCTCAGCTGGTGTTGCTTCAAAACCCAGATATTGCATTGGTTTTTAAGGTTGAGGGCATGTCATGCAAACCATTAATAGGAACATTATATGGTTAGTTTTTGAACTGACTTTGCAATTCAACCAACCAGTTAAGAACCAGAAATCTAAATGTGTCAAAAGTCATGTTGCTGACATACTTATTTCTTTGTGTGTTTTGTTAGAGACTTTGCGAAACTACTTTTCTCAGTATGGAGAGGTTGTGGATTGTGTCATCATGAAAGATAAAAGCACAAATCAGTCCAGGGGCTTTGGCTTTGTGAAGTTTAAAGACCCCAACTGCGTACGGACTGTCCTGGACACCAAACCTCATAACCTGGATGGAAGAAATGTGAGGAGAATTGCTGATAATCCCATTTTGCTCAATCATGATAAATGCATCACATTTTAATGCTGACTTAAAAACATAGGCATTATGTGACCCCCGAAAATCAAGTGCTCTAATGGCATGCCGGTTTGATTTTTTTTTGTTTTGTTTACTGAGTAAGTGCTATCTGTTTATTCTTGCAGATCGACCCAAAGCCTTGTACACCTAGAGGTATGCAGCCTGAGAAGACTCGGGCAAAAGACGGCTGGGTAAGAACTTAAAAAATATACTGCATAATAATAATTTAAAAAAAAATCCAAGTATGTTCATTAGGGTCTGAAAACTACATGGTTTATTTTATTAAAGGGATAGTTCACCCCAAAAAAAATTAAAATTAGCCCATGATTTACTCACCCTCAAGCCATCCTAGCTGTATATGACTTTCTTCTTTCAGATGAATCGGAGTTATATTAAAAATGTCCTGGCTTTTCCAAGCTTTATAATGGCAGTGAATGGGGGTTGAGATTGGAAGCCAAAAGCGTCCATCCATCATAAAATGTGAACACGTGTAGTTAGTGGAAGATAGATATTAAGGTTTTAAAGGTTTTATTTTTCTTACACAAATGCATTATTAACTGCCTTGTGGAGCTCTTTTTATGATGGATGGATGCACTTTTTGGGCTTAAAAATCACCCATTCATTGCCATTATAACATTTTATACATTTTTTAACATAACAACTCCGATTGTATTCGTCTGAAAAAAGAAAATCATATACACCTAGGATAGCTTGAGGGTGAGTGAATCAATGGATTAATCTTCATTTTTAGGTGAACTATCCCTTTAATTACTATAATTGTCCAGTCTTTGCCTAACTCAAATATTCTGCTTTTTTTATTGTGTGTGTGTGTGTTTTAGAAAGGAAGCAAAAGCGACAGCAATAAATCTAAGAAGATATTTGTGGGTGGAATTCCTCATAACTGCGGCGAAGCTGAACTCAGGGATTATTTCAACAGATTTGGAGTGGTGAGATGGACACAGATGCAGAAATGTAGCATTATTCTTTAATTAAATAAATCAATTCCATAAAGATGTTGAAATGATGTCAAACGATGCACAAATTAGCATTTACAGTGGAGTCCAAAAGGTTGCATGGCCATGTACATGCTTACTGATAAGTGACCTAGAAGTGCGAAATCTTAAATGTGTATCTTTTTATGAATTTTACATGACATTTTTACTTTGGTATTCTCAGATTTTGAATATTTTATCACACCTTTGGACCCCACTGTATGTAATATGTTTTATATATATGATGCTTCTCTATGTCCGTTTCGTCCTTCACGGGTCCTGTTCTCCCTTTTGAAGGTCACAGAGGTGGTAATGATCTATGACGCAGAGAAACAGAGGCCTCGAGGTAATCCACACATTCATATTTGCTCCCATTCAGTCTCTCTCTCACCTCATGCGCAAGACAAACTATTCCGACCCAAAGAGAAGAGAACATCACGCAAGCCATCCACCCCTCTCATGTGTGTGATGCTTGGTTTGGTGTGTCTCAACTCTTGCATTGTGGCAAGGCAAATCAGCAGCATCCACATGACACGCAAACATTTGCATCAAACATGCTCGGTCAGTTCAGCATCTTACACATCTGCTTGTGCCTTAAAGGTGCAGTTCACCCCAAGGGATTTTTTTTTTACTCTAATCAAATCTGTATGTTGTTATTGTTTCTGTGGAACACAAAAGGAGAAATTATGGAAGTTCCTTTGTTTTTTTATAACTGAATGCAAGTTGTTGTTTTTTTTTGGATAGATGCAGCTAAATATGTTTATTAGGGAGTAAATACTTAAATTTTAATCTGTTAACAAGACTTAATACATATAACGCTCGACTCATATGCGCTGCTTTTTAATAGTGTTAATATCAAGGGACATGCATTTAAAAAAGGCTGTTTATAGCTGTGTAGGTCACAAAAATCATGGAAAAATTGAACCAATTTTATTATCAGCAAAAAAGTAAAAATATTAATGTATTTTGGCTTTTTGGAGCTTGACACATAGGTGGTTACTACTATAGAAAGAAAATGTGAGAATTCTTCAAAGATTTTCACTTTTGTGTTCCGTGGGAAAATTAAATAACAGGACAAGGAGCGCGTGAACTATCCCTTTAAGATTTCAAAACGGCGTAATGCAGTTTGGCTGACACTTTTCAAGTTGAATAGATCCACTGTTTTATTATCTATCCAGTACCTGTTTTCCATAACAGCACATATTCAGACCAGTTGAAAACACACTGGCCATGACGTGGTCCAACTGAAGAACTAAACGAGAAACAAAGCCATCAAAATGACTGCAGAAAAAAAAAGACCAGCTATTTCATTTTAAAATCCTATTTTACTCTATGTTTATGGAAAGATTGCAGCGCTATTTACATTCACTCAAACCATGTCCTTCCATGTCTTCCAGAAAACTGAACTGCTTTTACTGTTCGAACTTAAATTGCTTTTCACATTTCACTCTCGTTGGGTAAACGTGGAATAGTTTGTCATTTGCAGTTGTCTTATTAAATTTCTTGAATCACATTTCTGTTAACCTTTAGACATTAAATAAGTTTTTTTTAATAATGAACATTTACATTTGATTGATCTGCTAGTGTTTATTGCAATGTAGTACATTTAAGTAAGCCCTTTCTATCTTTCTTTTTATGTCCCTGTTTTCCTTGTCAAGTGTTTGAATGCATTAACGTTTTTCCTGAGATATGTCTGTTCTTTCTTGTAGGATACAGTACAGATAGTGGCACCACACAGATTAAGGCCTGGTGTGAAACACACTCAAGCCTGTTTCTCTGGTGTAAACATGGTTAATGCTTCAATTTGTGCCCTACTACAGGCGGTGACTTGTCGTCGTGCTTTCTTTTCACTAAAACTGACTAATACACTTCCTGCTCGTCTCTGTTTGCGTTTTACTCTTCATAATAGAGTAATTACACACCGTCTCATTGTTAAAGTCAGGCTTGTGTTCTCAGTGGCTTTATGGCTCAGGATGGTTGACTAGTCCCATGCAAGTGCAAATGGGAATGAATTTATAGACGCAGCTTCACAAAGAGTGCTGTGCATTAGCATGCAGTACTTTCAGCATTGCAAAACCCTCTTCGTGAAGTTGTGTCTCTAAATTGATCTCACTTAAGGCACCAGTTGTCAAAGTATCGCTTGTGCAACTTCTCCACTCAAAGATGCGGTCCAGTGTGAACGGACCTGCTGGATGACAAATTTTCCAGACGGCGCAACAGCTAGTCAGTTTTGATAAGAAGAGACAAAAGTGCATTCAATTGACTTTTAAAAGCCTCTATAACTTTCTTCTTTAATGAAACCAGGCCTGGTGATGAAGGGCAGGTTGAGTATATTTAGTCCTCATTTAGACAGATGGTTCTGCTCCACATTAGTGTACGAATTCTCAGATCTCTTCGGTCTCAAAGGACGTGCAATCGGAATCAGGTTAGATCCCAAAGTGGAGATTCTCGCAGCCCAGTTCTGCCACAGTTATCTGATCTGACGGAAACTAGTTCACACTGGTGGATCTGGCGCAGCTAAACTCAGCTGCTGCTGGAGGATTGTGCTCTGTCTTATCGCATAAGTGACCTTGGAATCGCGCTCCGCTTTGATAGCCACGACTGCACGACCCCTGCACGCGTGGGTGCACACGGTTGCTTCTTTTCCGTTGTCTTTGAGCCTCCGAGCAGATCTCTGAAATTGAGCATTAACCAGGCTTACGCCACGCGAGAAACTGGGCTGCATTAAATGTTTCACAGATATCCTTATATCCTTGTGGTGCTTTTGTTGCAGTGTTACAATCTCTGTTCTCTTGGTTTGCCCAAAGTACTGTAGCATTTTGGGAAGCTTTGAGAAAAACCAGTAAAACCTGTAGTTGTAATGATCATTCTTGTTATGCATTGATAATTGTGGTTGCTGCTCGCATTTGTTGTGTAAGATTGGGGTGGTGATGAAAGTGAGGTTCGGATGAAACTTAAAAGGCAGAAAAAAAATAATAATTTGACAAAGATCCGCCATCGGTACCGTCGAGGTTGCATAAGACCTGACTTTTGTTATCGAGTGCCGTCTACGGCTGTTACTCATTAAACACGTTCAGGGTTAAAGTATTATACGTAACGCTTCTGTCCTTTCGGGCCTCCACCTGTGACCTTTCCTGGTGACTCGGGCCGTGATGTCATCTGAACCTCAGGTACCCCCCACCCCATCCCTCTTATGTTCTTCTAGCTGTTCTGTCCCAACACCCTGCTGCTCTGTTGACTTTTGGTCGTTGGCTAGGTTTTGGATTTATTACTTTCGAGGCCGAACAATCAGTGGACCAGGCTGTCAACATGCATTTTCACGACATCATGGGCAAAAAAGTGTGTAGTTGTAGTTTTATTTTCCCCTAAAACAGAAACTAAAGCTTGGGCGACCAAACATACGCATAAACTAATAGTTGGAAATTTGACATTTGACGTGCGAGGGAGTTCGTTTCTCATTATTGAAAACATCATTTCTCTCCCAGTGTGGGGTGAGCTTGCAATATATTGAGCTAAAAAATATTTGATTTTGATTGTGTTTGTGTTTTGTTACATTTTATGTATTTTTACATAAATTTCTGACCATGTTAGTCGCCCAAGGCTTGGTTCATTTGGACCGCTCCTTTAGGTGCTGTAATGCTGTATAAAAGTGAATAATTATTCAAATAAAGTGAACTATTATTTTTACATTAGAAATTATCACTGCATGCAAATGCTAAGTGACCTTTAAAGCCTTAATTGTTACATCAGCACTCACCTAAAGAACCGGTTGTTTTTTCTTTTTTTTTTTTTCCTTTTTTCTTTTATTCAGGTTGTTACTGTCAGGTCACTTATTATTTGAGTTCTATATTATCCCAGAAGGCAAAGAGAAATCTCAATTAAGTGACCTCAATATTCGAATCTCCATACTGTGTCTGTTAGTCTACTCCAAACGGGCTTTGGGCGGGTAGCAAACGTCTCTGTAGCGTAAGATTATTGTCTGATACCTAGGTGTATTAGTCTGTTTCGAGGGATAGCACAAGACTGAACAAGTCGCATGACGTGTTATCTCACCTCACCAGCTCTACTTAGTAAAATAGCACTCCCAGTGTGGCCGGTTTGAGGTTGATCTGCATTTTGAAAAAATATCTCTAGCATTTGGACTAATAGCCTCACGGAGGTCCAGAATGCGGAGGGGCCCGTCTCTACGTTTGATCTCCCGAGGCGTTTCCATGCGCCGTCATGACTGCAGTGTGCTGATTTAAAGTGAATAACCACTTCCAGCAAGTTCGTTCAAGACTCCAGAATAGCTCCGTAGTTTTTGTCCTACATTGAGTTTGTTCTCACCCGCCAACGTTCTCCTTGACTTGGGTCTGTGTTCCTGAAGGAATCAGGTACTACGGTACCTGGGCTATTGTTCTTCACATGACATTATTTCATTGGGGCTTTAAGGGAGGTGGGGCCATACGTTATAAAATTAGAAACTGGAGCATATCAAACTGTGTACCAAATCCCAGCTCTACTGTTGGACGCGAAGACTTGCGCGAGGCCTCCCATCACTCTGAGCGGTGATGCCCGCGGGAGTGGGGGGGGGTGTGTTGCCGATGCGAGGGTTGCAGACCACTCGCTCAAACTGATACCTAATTAGGTCGACAGTGAGAGAGGAGGAGAGAGAGACGAAAAGAGAGTCGTTACATTTATGCTGCTTTCCAACGGAAAAATATCGTCTCTCGCTCTTGATGCAAGGTGACCCCAATAACTCACCCCCTTTAGAGTCTCAGGTCTATTTCTGGATCTCCACTTTAACTGGAGTGAAACCTTCCTGTGTGCATTAAACCACGTTTGTCCATTTTGTTTTTGAGTGGCAGGTCATTCGCCTAATTGGATAATTATATAATTAGTGGTAATTGCTAAGGGAAGCATTACTTAGGTCCGTACAATCGTATTTTAATCCTGATCAAGATTTCTGCCTTTCTTGATTTATTAAACATAGTTGTTTACAATATTTGCCTTTTGGCTTCTTATCCTGATAACATTTCATTTTAAATTGGCATATGTGTAATCTTGCATTGGTAACACGCTTTTGCGGTTGCCAGATTTCAAAAGTTTAAATCCCCCAATCAAAGCTTTTTTTTCATAAATCAATACATTTTCTACCTTAGTGGTTTACTTAACCTTCCCAACCTGGCAACCATGTGCATGAATCTCTCTATGCTACTAAAAAGTGCTGATGAGCAGAAAGTGATCTCTGTTGAGATTTTCTGCTCAAATGAAAGTGTAATACAGCCAAGTCTGTTTTCTTTCACACAGTCGTTTGCGCTGTTTGCTGAGACTAAATCTGAGCAAACCATGCAAGTTGACATTCTCTTTTTTTGTGGTTGTTGTGAATTTTTTTTAAAATGACAATAATCATGATTCATAATCAAAGACATGAATGATACCTCAAATCATGTTTGGTTTGTTGAGGAGAGGTGTTTTAACACTTTGCAATTTAGGTCGGCATAAAAATGAGAATTGCAAGATATGTTTTCTAAATGCATATCATGCTATATGCGCTGTCTGTTTTTTGAGCATTGTCAGAGAGCGCGGGGGTATTACACAGAGTTATTTTTGCCACTTATAGGCCTTGAACGGTTAAATAGACACACACTTGTACATATGTGTCAAAATGCCCGTCTTTGTAAGTATCCTCATAAACACAGATATAGGTCTTGAGTGAAAGAAAACACGTGTAACAGTATATTGGATCCGGGCAGCTCTTAAAGTGACAGCAGTCTAATATTCCTGCTGTCTGTCATTCATATTAATCAAACAACAAAAGAGAGGAAATCTCTCACTGCTCTTGTCTAAATCACTTTTGTAAATTTTAATAAGAAGAAACATATGTTTATTTTATAGAGTGAAGAATATTTATTTGTTCTACTGTAGTTATTTTGTCCTGTTTCTTGTAATTACTTTCTTATTCTTATTTAATCGCTGACTGTTTACTTGTCTTCAGTGAGCTTGAGCTTTTTTTTTTTTTTTTTTTAGTTTTTTTTTTTTTATTTAGGCTAGTATTAGTTTTTTTGTGATATTGACAAGATTTTGGATCATTTTTAACCAAAAAATGTTACAGACTGCAGCTTTAAATTATAATTCAATTTATTTAAATTTCTATGGTATCAAAAATTGATATCATAAAGACCTTATGTAAAGCAAAAATAACTATATTGTGATATATATTGTTACCATGAAATAAAATTACTCATATCGTGATATAAGATTTTGGTTATATCGCCCACCCCTACTATTGTGAATATTCATACATGCACGTTTAAATTTTTACATTCTTTTTGAGCATTTATCAAAATGTCATATCTTGACCTTCCAGGGAAACATCTCCGGTCATTTTGTCTTCATAAATTTGCCCTTTCCTTACCATCGATCGCAAGAGCACATTGAGATCTGCTTCCATACAACCAACAACTCATGAATTATTCCAATTCGAATGTATGTAATAATACGGAAGAAAAAATTGGTTACTACTACCGTTACATTGCAACTTAGCAATAAGCAGTCCCAAGACGTATCTAGAGAACAAAACATTGTAGAGTCTTTGGGGTGGGATCTTTTGATTTGGCCCTGTAAGCATCCGCATAAACGTGCACTAAAAACACTTGAGAAAACCTTAGCAACCGCTTAGCCACACCTTGGCCAAAACACCTTACCTCACGCATAAGCTAGAGCAAACAACATTGCCTGCTTATTTTCTGCAGAAAATATATATTTCATATTTGACACAGTATGAAGATTCCTCTCTGATTAGACCTTTGTCTCTCCATTTTTATTATCTGCATGTTACTTATTTGGTACAATTAGATTGTCATACATTTAAACATCATTGACCCTTATATTTCTATTGTCGTATCTAAACTGAGGTTCTTAAGCATTAGCCAGGGGGAGGTAAGTCTTAATTTTCTATCAGCAGTTTATAACTACTTAAAAGAGCTGAGATGTAAGATATATGAAGGGACGGTGTTTCTCAGGTATGTCTGTGGTCATGAAAATTAATATTTATTCTCAAGTTTATGCAGAGCTCGACCCTGCTTGATCTGACCTATAGACTTTTAGACAACTTAAATGTCCCTTTCATACCCAAGTACCTCAGAAACATTGGTTTAAAAAGTTATCCAATAGAAGAGACCAAGTATATTCCATTCGATCTGGACTACGGTCATGTATTTGGCCTAAGTAAGAGTATCTTTTCTGAGGTGAGGGCTAAAGTTTCTGATAGGTGAGTGGGGGAGGTAGGCAGTATGTTAATTCTCCTCTTGCTAGTTACGACCTCTTGTCCTTTGTGCAGGTTGAAGTGAAGAAGGCGGAGCCACGGGACAGCAAAGCTCCCGCCCCCGGACAGCTGGGAGCCAATCAGTGGGCCCCCCGAGCCATCTTAAGCGCAGCCAATGGCTGGGCAGCACAACCGGCTCCGAGCTGGCAGCAGAGCTACGGGCCTCAGGGTGAGTGACACGGTGGGCCAGAACACAGCGGGAGCGTAACACGTCCCAACCTGAAAAATGATCCTAAGAGCCAACTGATATCAGTCACGCTTTGCTTTAGGTCAGCCTGCGCCGTTTGAGCCATCTGGCTAAACCACACTGGGTTTGTCCAGCGTGCGGGGGGGGAATGTTTTCATGTAGATCTCGCCTGAAATAAGCCTGCTCTGCCTGGTGTGAATCCAGAAATACAACACTTTAATTGAACATGTTCTGGCTTCGCGCTTGTTTGACGTACAGTTCTCATTCAGTTTGTAATTTCATGGTCTAGTTATTGTGAGTTAAAAAGTGTTTTTTTGTTTTTTTTTGTTCCAGGTGTTTGGGTGTCTACAGGTCAACCTCTTGGTATGTTTTGTTTTATTATTTGGTTGTCATATTTTGGCATTTGAACTAAAAGGATCACTAAAAAGCCAATTCACACCATTTCCCTGAATATACTTTATATTTACACTGCTGTTAAAAAAACAGTAATATTGTGAAATAATATTACACTTTAAAATAACTGTTCTATTTTCAATATATTTAAAAATGTAATATATTCCTTTGATCAAAGCTGAATTTTCAGCATAACTTCTCCAGTCTTCAGTGTCACATGATCCTTCAGAAATCATTCTAATATGCTGCTTTGGCAAACATTTTTTATTATTTCTTAATATTGAAAACAGTTGCATCCTTAATATTTTTGTGGAAATCATGATACAAATATTTTTTAGAATTGTTCTGATTCAAAAGCATTTATTTGAAATAGGAATCTTTTGTGATGTTATAAATTTCTGTCATTTTTATCAATTTAATGCAGTTTTGCTGAATAAACTTAATATTTTATTCATTAATAAAGAGAACCTAAACTTTTAAACACACACACACACACACACACACACACACACACATATATATATATATATATATATATATATATATATATATATATATATATATATATATATATATATGTGATCATTTAAAATAATTAATATATTTTCATACATATAACTTATATTATATATTAGAAATAATATATTTATTATTTTATTAATATTTTACAAATATTGTTTGTATGGTGAACAGTTTATTCAGTGATATTACATGGCATAAAGTTTGGTATTTGGTGTGCATAGTTTATTTTATAAATATTTTATTCTTGTTCAGTTGCATCAGACTTGGTGTGAATAGGACTTAACCTGAGTGTGTTTTGACTAAAATGTGATGTGTGTGGACCCCCTCTGTGTTTCAGCTGGTTATGGACCTCCTTTACCTGCTGGCCGTGGGGCACCCGCACAACCTCCTTCTCCATTTAATGCATTTCTAGTTGCAGCACCACCTACAGGGGGATTTGGGGCACCTCAGGGATACCCCCAGCAGGGCTTTAGCACGCAACCTCAGTTTGGTAAGTGAACAGTTTCTATATTTTTTACAGTACCATTTCTATATTTGACCCAAAGACTCTGCTCAACTATGTGATATATATTCCTGCAATAAATTTTAATTTGTTTTTCAACATAGGATATAGCTTTGGAACACCTCAAGGTGACCAGTTTGTAGCACAGGGAATGCCTCCCCCTCCCGCCACCCCGGGAGCAGGCCCTTTAGGTTTTGCCCCGGCGACGACTCCCTCTCAGGACCTGAGCAAAGCCACCCCAGCACAACCAGACTTCTCCTACAGCCAGTATGGTAAGAGTGCACTAAAACGCGACACCAAACCACTGCAGATGTGCTGTTGCCCATCACAGGGGTTCTGCTTCCTGTTCACACGGCTGAACGGGCATGATGAGATCACATACACACGCTTCCACACAGACCCTCAGTTTATTTACCCTCAACCAAGATATATGTGGTCTGTGGGGGTTTATTCAGTGGTATGTGTGAATTAGATCATCCTGTACTGCAATGCTGCTTTTGACCAGATGACGCTTCATCCTAACGCAGACAAGGGTTTTCATCTGTAGCTGTCGCAGCGTTGGATGGTGGGGGGTGATGATGGGAAAAGGACGCAGTGCATGTGAGATTTAAGTGACTTCGGACTTTCATCAAGTATAAGATATACAAAGAACACCTCTAAGTGCAGGTGCCGACACAATACAGAAATCTGGAGCATCCATTAGACTATAGAAAATAGAGCTGACCCTACAGAAATAGCCATAGACCCCTGGTTCATAGAAGCGACCCAGAGCTAAAAGCACCTGGAGGCCGGTGAGATGTGGGACACGGTACATTCAGCGGTGAAGCTGCTGTTACTGTAGCAATTATTACTACAACAAACATCCAACCCTAAGTATTATAATTCGCCACATTATTCATTCAGTTCCGTTTGTGCTACAAACCTGAATGATGCCTTCTATCAAATTTAACTCGCCTTCATTTCATTCCGAACCCTGCAGAAGCCAAAAGAAGATATTCTGAAGAATATTGGTAACCAAACTGATTTTTGTATGAAAACACCTTTCGAAATTTCTCTAAATATCTTCTTTTGTATGTTCCATACAGGCTTGGAAAGACATGAAAGTTACTAAATGATGACAGAATTTTCATTTTGGGGTGAACAGATCCATATCTAGGCACAGAAAATCAGCCATAGCACTCTAGCAATCACTCAGAGCGTAAAAAAACACCCTAGCAACCATTTAGAACACCTTAGCAACTACATACTTAAGAAACCACCAAGGACACCATAGCATTCACCCAGATCACATAAGCTATCATATACTTTAGCAACATGCTAACAACCACTCAGAACACCTTAGTAACTGAATACCTTAAAAACCATCAAGAACACCCAAGCAACTGCATAGCAACCTGCTTACATCACCTTAACAACCACATAGCAATATTTTGGCAACCATGCAGATCACATTAGCAATCATATGCTTTAGCAGCAGCAGCATAGCAAAACGCTAACCATCACTCACAGCATCTTAGCAATCGCATAGCAACATTCTAGCAACCACCCAGAATACTACAGGAAACGTACTTTAGCAACACCCAGCACACCCTAGCAACTGCACAGCAAAATGCTAACAACCACTCAGAACATGTTAGCAATCGCATAATAACTTTCTAACAACCACTCAAAACCACCCCAGCAACGTCCTAGCAACCTCTCAAAACACCTTACTAAATGAATACTTCAGCAACCATCAAGAACACCCTGGTAACTACAAAGCAACTCTCTAACAAGCACTCTCATCTTTACAGACGCATAACAACATTCTGGCAACCACCCAGATTATCTTACTGACTACAAAGCAGTGTCCTAGCAACCACCCAGGACACCTTAACCATTGTATACATTGTATATAGCAACCACACAGTAAAATGCTAATAACTAACCCAAAACACCCTATCAGTGTCCAAGCAACCACTTAAAATGACCACTTAGAACAACTTAGAAACTCGCTAACAACAATCTCACCCTAGCAACCATCCAGATAATCTTACCAACCACATAGCAATGTTCAACCAGCCACCCAGAACACTTTACAAGTTGTATAATTAAGTAATCACATAGAATACTTTAGTAACTGTACAGCAATATCCTAGAAACCACCTAAAACACCCTAGCAATGTCCAAGCCAACCACTCTGAACACCTTTGCAACCTCCCAGATCAACTTACCAGCCACATAGCAACATCTTAGCAACCACCCAGAACATCTTAGCAGCTGTATACTTTAGCAAGAGACAGCAAAAGCAAAATGCTAAAAAACATTCAGAACATCTTCACAACTGCAGAACAATGTCATAGCAACTACCCAGAAAACCTTAGTAACTGAATACCTTAGCAACCACCAAAACCCCGGGGACTGCATAACAACTCACTAACAAACTCTTTCATCTTTGCAACTGCGTAACATGCTAGCAACCACCCAGATCACACCTACCAACCACATAGCAATGTCCCACCAACCACCCAGAACACCTTACCAGTTCTATAATCAAGCAACCACATATAACACTGTAGTGACCAAGTCCTAGGAATCACTCAGAACATCTTAGCAACCACATTACTTAGAAACCATCCAGAACACCCTAGCAACCACATAGCAAATCATTACCAACCAGTCTAATCTTTGCAACTATACAACAACATAACACAACCCCTTCAGCAACCACCCAGAACACCCTAGCAACCTCACAGCAAAGTGTTACAATCACTCAGAACAACTTAGTAACCACATAGCAACATCCTAGCACCCTAGTAATGTCCTAGCAACCACCTAGAACACCCTAGCAACCTCACAGCAAAACATTACAGTCACTCAGAACATCTTAGTAACCACATAGCAATGTCCTAGCAACCACTCGGAACACCCAGTAAAGTCCTAGCAACCTCTTAGAACCCCTTAGCAACTACATACCTTAGCAACTTCCAAGAACAACCTAGCAACCGCATTGCAACTACTATCAACAACTCTCATCTTCGCAACCGCATAACATCCTGGCAGCCTTTCAGATCACTGTACCAATCACGTAGCAATATCTTAGCAACCACCCAGAACAGCTTAGCAGTCGTATACTTTAGCAACCATTCTTAACAACTTCCTAGCAACAGCCCAGATCACCCTGACACATACTTTGCCACCAGCAGCTGTCTAGTAATGTTCTGGCATGTTTTTTTATGTGCAAGCACCGGTCATACTTGCTTCACCAAATATACAGGTTTAGTTACAGTATAATGTCAGGCTCACACTCATTTCAGTCTGACAATAGGGGTGGGCGATATAACCAAAATCTTATCACGATATGAGCAATTTTATTTCACGTTAACAATATATATCACAATATAGTTATTTTTGCTGTAAATAAGGATTTATGATATCAAAATTTTTAATATCATAAAAATATAATTCTTGTCACCAGTGTCAGTATCACAAAAAACTAATACTTAGCCTAAATAGAGCAGTGAGAGATTTCCTCTCTTTTATTGTTTGATTAATATGAATGACTTTAAGAGCTGCCTGGATACAATATATACGATACGTTTTCATGAGCACGTAGCACAGCAAGGTCACATGAGCATGTTACCGTGATATAGAAGATAGTCCAAAATCTCTACCAGTTGATACATTTCTACCAGTATATCACCTTCCCTTTCTGAGAGGTAAATGTGAGTCATTCGGGGCGTAATAAACAACAGTCATTTTAAAAGAATGTCATGCCAGAACGATCGAGGATGAAGTCTTCAAGCCCGATTTAGACCCATCACTTTTCTTTGCCGTACATAAAGGGCTGTTAGCATGGGGTCAGGCTGTCTGTGTGGGCTGGATGTATGTATGGGTGGTCTTACAAGACCGTCTCATCAGCCGCTGTGTGTCACGCCTCCGCTTTGCTTCCATTCATCAGCACCTCAATGGCCGAGCAGCCTGATAAACATACTCATTTAGAAACAGCGCGGGGCCGATCCATCCACATGTTCTGTTCATGAGCCCTGAGAGCAGGAGAGGGCAGGGTTCACCTGGGTAGGAGCTGTAAGGTAGTAGTTAAGTCAGACTCTCTTTGGGTCGAGTCAACCTGGTCTCCTCATCTCCCTGCTAGGCTTGGGTAACTATCCTCAGGACCCCTCTGCCTACGGACCAACGCGTCCTTCTCACACTTATGTACAGGAAGAGCAGGGATATAGCGCAGGTAGGTGAGCAACTGCATCCTACAATCACTTAAACCCAATAGAACAAACATCAGCCTGTGGACCCATAAGGCTTCGGTTCTGTTTCTCATGCATCCCATGTACAATATGCATATGGCGTATGCATATTCTACATCAATCTCTTCAGTTTCTCATGGGATATACTAAAGTACAGCTACATGTCATTCGGAGAGCCTCAAAAGACGCATGTTTGAATGAAATGCAATAAATCCATGTTTGTGTTTTCTTCTGATCTGAATCTCTCAGGATTGTAACTCGTATGGCTTGTAGCTGTAGTTTATTATATGGACAAAACTGACGGCTTGCTTCAGATGTTATTTTTCCCATCGCTGCATTGCTTTGCTGCCAAAAGGATGATCTAATATTGTCTCTGCTGGGTTTTCTGTGGATTTTGTGCCCCTCATGCGGCGTGTGACAAACACAGCTGAACAAATCTGTGCGGATTCAGCGACCGCTGGCAATTCGATTCTTTACTCGACTCTTAAAAGTAATCCATTTCTCTTCATTTGTGTTCCCGTAGTCTTAACGACTCACTTTCATCTAGAGACTTTCGAATAAACTCTCTCCAAAATGCATTTCTGCCTTTTGTGTTTTAATTTTTCCAGACTGCTTTAAATGTGTTTTCATGACCTGTTTGTCATCATTCTTTTGTTTGTAGCTGTTTCCTATTCGGTTAATTATGTTTTGAGTCTTTCTTTAGTAGATGCATTGGACATACTTTGGCTGCATACACACCGCAAAGCTGCTTTTAAGAGTGAAATCACTTCATTATCAGTCTGCGTGTGTACAGAATTGACGTTGCGATAACCACAACAAAAAGAAAAATGGATGCCAACAGTTTAATCTGCAAGATCTACAACTACATGGAAATTAGTAAACCACTATAACATTTTTCAGGAGTGAATTTGGTTGTAAAATTATAAAATTGGACAGAACAGGACTGAACTCGTAAATCCAAAGTATACTTCATGTGTATGTGTACATCTGAGCGCATTCTTATTTCACACCTTGTCCAATTTCTCTGCAGAAGTTATTACTTGTATTATTAAATATCTCTGTACTGCTTTAAACTAGAGTTGCGTGCATCAACCCCTCAAACAACTGCTACAATCTGCTCTCAATATTTAAGCACTAGTTCCTGTCCGAAACATGCAAATAAGACCAGTTATCTGAGCAACTCGATCAAATCCTAGTTTAATTACTGTGCAAATCATTCTATATACCGCGAGCCCATAACCAGTGTTCTCCAAAAGCAGGATAGGATTTACGCGAGACGCTCCTATAACGACTTTGATTATAAAAATGTGCAATCTACTTGAATTCTACTAAGAATTTTCTATGTTTAAAAGCAGAGCTGTAACCACAATAGACATTGAGGGGTTCCTACCAATAATTATAAATTGCCAAATTGTCCACCCAGTATGTGATATTTAACAATATTTGACAAAAAGTTTCAAAAGTTACATTTTTATGCTAATAACAGAGTGAATTCCAGCATGATGCTTAATGGTGAAAGAGTGCGAGGCAAGATATAAGTAGCTAAACTCTTAGTATTTGACAACTGTTTTATAACAGAAATGTTCACGACCAACAGTGATATTCAATAATGCAGCCTACTCAATTTTTAGTCAAATTGTGCATTGAAAATATAGGTTGTTATGTATATATTTTGCATTGAAAATATAGGCTGTTATTTACATGATTGATATAATTTATAATCGGATGTGGTGTGACAAGAAGCGTTTTTCAACGTATTAGCCATACAAATAAGACTAAATGAGTGCATATTAAAAAAACAAACAACTCTGATTACTAAAATCAGTAATCTGATCACTAAAAAAAATCTTGCTTTTTCTCATCCCCTTAAATCCATATAAAGCCTATATTTATTTACTAAACAGTCTTTAAAAAAAGCTACCCCTAATGTTCAAGTAGAAAGTCAAAGATCATCTAAAAAGACTACTTTCGACCACCCTAAAATTGATCACGTTTCGTTGCAGCTACAGTGATAAATTTGGACAAACTTGTATTTTGTGAATAGTAATTAATCTGTTAAAGGGATAGTTCACCCAAAAATGAAGTTGTTGTACCAAACAGTTGACGGTAGCTCGCATGTTTTATTTTTTATTTTTTCAATGGAGGTCAATAGCTGCCATCAACTGTATATGGTTACCAACGTTTTTCGAAAACTCTTCTTTTGTGTTCAGTAGGATGAAGAAACTCGTACAGATCTGAGGGTGAGTAAATGATGGCTGCTTTCATTTTTGGGTGAACTGTCCCTTTAAGGACACAGTTAAAAATACATTTTTCATTGAGACAAAATTTAGCACAAAATAATCATATCACATGCACTGTGCAAAAAGCAAAGCATACTTTGGACTTAAGAGAAGTGTCGACTGGATTCATCTTGCGGTGTGTGTGTGGCCTTTGTCTTGAGAAGTGAAAAATCAATCAAATGCTGAGGGGTTACAAGAGACGTCCAGAAAGCCTGGTCGCATGCTGGCGCTTCCAAGTTTACTGGTGTTTAATATCACGTCCCATGTTTTCATGTCTGTTGAGACAGGTTATGGGCAGGACCTGAGTGCTTTTGGGCATAGCTTTGCAGACCCCAGCCAGCAAACTGCCTCGTACGCCGCAGCCCCCTCCGCACCCTCGTCAGGAGCCCAGCCGGCCGCCAGCAGCTTCGGACGAGGACAGAACCACAATGTACAGGGCTTCCACCCCTACCGGCGCTGAGCTGCTCTCCCACCCCCAATGCAATACACATCGTCAGGGATACAGACGTTTTGAGCACGAGAACTGGATTCGGGAGCAAATAAAAGGGGTTTTATTGTGTGTAAATTCTGAACAGGGGCTCTACTCCGATAATAGGAGACCACCTTCTATATTTTGTAGTAGGACTGAACTACTGAAGTATTTAGCAATAGATTCGGATTGTCTGGTCAAACATCAGCACAGAACAGACGCACCAGACGTCAGCGACAGGGTCTCCCAATTATTCAGCTTTAACTATATTAGCGGGGAAATGTTTTTATTTTCAATTTTGTGAATTTTGTTTACTCTATGAGCCTTTTACCATTTTATTTAAGTTTGAAATAGATTACAAATGTGTATTATACACCTAAACTGTGCAATTTTTTAAAGAATTTTGTACTAATATATGTGCGCTTTTCTTGTTTTTTTATTTAAGGATGTAGACTTCCCTCAGGTGGCTGTTAGTGCACTTTGCACTTATGCAAAAAAGAAAAAAAAACACACAAAAATGAGAGTTTATTTGAAATAAATGATTTAAATAAAACGTGTTGTGCAGATTCATTGAGGTGATGTTTTAATTGCTTTTAAATTTACTTTCCATCCATCTGTTTCAGCATGAACAATATTAAAAGAAGTGCAACGTCTACGGTTTTGTATAGTACGGCATCATCCCAGTATTATATTACAGCTCACGTATAACGTGTCCTGAATGTATAAGGTGTTTTTTAACACCTTTTTGACCTTACTAGGTAATATTTTATATGGTCTAACAATATGAGGTCATGAAAGCTGAATGCATAATAATACTAGCCAAGTCCGAAAGTATTTTATGTCAACTGCATATATTATTTAGGCTATATATATATATATATATAAATGTGCATACACAAATGAAATTTTTTTTATCAAGGCTAATATAATGATTATGCTTATATATAAACAAATTGCATATGTACCAGGAATCATAAAACTTGAGTTTACCATGTAAAAGTTTGGGTTTGGTAAGATTTAAAAATAATAATAATCATTTTTGAAAGTATGCTCAAAAGGCTGCATTTATTTGATCTAACTAAGTGGCTCGGGGAACAAAACATGGCCAGGAAGCTCCCCAGACCTCAATCCCATTGAGAACTTGCGGATGGATAAACAAAAACCCACAAATTCTGACAAACTCCAAGCATTTATTATGCAAAAATGGGCTGTCAGCATCCCAGGACGGACTGCAGAGGTCTTGAAAAAGAAGGATCAACGAGTCTTTGCATAAACTTAATGTAATTGTCAATAAAAGCCTTTGACACTTATGAAATGCATAATATTATACTTTATTATACCATAGCAACATCTGACAAAAAGATTTAAAAAAAAAAAAAAACACTGAAGCAGAAAATTAATATTTGTGTCGTTCTCAAAACTTTTGGCCAGAGCTGTAAAATAACTGCTTTCTGTTTGAACATATTTTAAACTAATTTATTTCTGTGATGCAAAGCTGAATTTTCAGCATCATTACTGCAGTCTTCAGTGTCACATGATCCTTCAGAACTCATTCTGATTTGCTGCTCAAGAAACACTTATCTCCGCAGAGTTTGCAATGAATATTGTATGTATTTTCACAATATGAGATCATGAATACTGAATGCATAATAGGCTACCTTTTTAAATGATGTTTAAACTACATATATTATGTGTAAATATATATCTTCTCATATTTTCACGGAGGTAGCTAAATCATAAATTTCAATCAAGAGTTTTTTGCTTTTTAATATTTTTGTGGATACGTTTTTCATGGTTCTTTGATGAAAAAGTTCAAAACAAAAGAATTTATTCGAAATTTTTTATTTATTTACTAAACTTTAAATGTCTTTACTGTCACTTTTGTTTAATTTAACGCATCCTTGCCAAATTAAAGTCTTATTTTCTGTACCAAAGACCTACACAGTGCCACGGTGAATTTAGTACTTAGTTTGAACCGATCGCTAATTAAAAACAAAAAGTTGACTCGTTAATTTTACATAATCCCTTCCTCCTCCTCGCCGCTAGTAGGCGACTTACTAAGCTCCTCGTGAATATTCCCTGAACTCTCGCGATATTACCGCGTCTCTCCTGCCGACTTCCTTTTCCGGGAGTCTCTCAAGATGGTAGGTTCACGTCTCATTTGTGAATAACAAATCTACAATAATCCAAACGAATCTACTGTAAATATGAAGCATATCAGAGTAGGAAATATGAATAAAGCTTACTAAAGAATTAATGTACGCTTTCAGGCCATTATTTTTCGCCTGGGATGAATGTTTATATAGATGTTCGTAGATTAGCGGCTTCAGGTTCGCGCTGTAGTCGAGCGTGATGGATTCTCAAGTGTATTCTGAAGTTTCTGCGTGTCTTTAAAGTGAGATTAAGTAGGGATGTATTTATTATTGTAAATACATACGCCGTGTGTTTATTATTTAACACGCTGTCAGTTAAGTAAAGGCCTGTCGATGCTGTCGGTTGTTTTACAGGCGGACGCTGAGCAGAAGAAGAAGCGTACCTTCAGGAAATTCACCTACAGAGGTGTGGATCTGGACCAGCTGCTGGACATGTCCTAGTGAGTCAAACCTCTCGTGTAAAAGTGTTTAAGTGAATGATAGAGACAGGAGAGAAGCAAGGAAATAGTTTGCTCAAAATGACAATGACTGTGGAAGTCACTCGGCCTGTGTTTCATAATGTTATAATATCCTTGTGAGGGAAACAACACATTCGCGGGGTTTTATGAAGGTAAATATTGGACTTTTTAATGCCTGGTGTCAAAAAAATTAAAGAATCAGTTGAATGGGACGCGTGTCAATAAATAAACTTGGTTGCAACATCTCTATTACTTCTCCAAGCCACTAGAATATGGAAATACTTTTACATCACCTTCTGATAGCACTGTAAAAATGTATGTGATTTAAAATCAGTGTATTTGACTTGTTTTCTAGTGAAAATGCTTACAAACACTAAAAAAGTGAGTTTATTGTTATGGTTAAAAAAAACAAAACAAGAAAAACTTAGTTTTCATTCCCTATTGAGACATTTGCTTTTGTTTTAAGCATAAACTTGAGTAATTTTGTTCAGATTTCATATAATCTGTCTGCATCTCAAGTATAAATGCATCATGATTTAAGGATATTTGTATTGGGAAACTATAAAATACTAAAATTGTTTTGCAATGCATGTGATTATTTATTGTCATGACTTTTTGGACCTTAATTTGAAGACGTATAAATGTAGTCCGTATCACTTATGCCAATATTTTTTTAATTGAAACTATTAATTATAATTTGAAGTTTCCTTTGACCGCAGCTCAAATCTCATTGTTTTTGTGACAGACTGGAGCCAATTAAATGTGATTAATTGGCTCCAACGTTCTTGTTTTTTGAACTTGAAATAAACAAACAATCTCCATCATAGGCTTTCAGATGGAGCGGCATTTAATACACAGAGCCGTAGTTCTCTGACAAGCTACGCAATATCGCGTTCATAATCGAAGGCGATTCATCTGCGATTATGAACACGATATTGCGTACTGTGTATTAAATGCTGCTCCATCTGAAAGCATGTGATGGAGATTTACTACTAATCACAGAACTGGCTTTACTGACGAGATGCGCATGACAATCACATGCGATTTTATCATGCAGCCCTAGTTTCATTATTGTGACCTGAACTTTAACATTCTTGCTTATTAAGCCGACCTTGTGAATGAAGGTTTTGTCATCAGTAATCAGATGCTTCATGTGTAGAAATGTTGATTTAAGCCTGTGTGTGTGTGTGTGTGTTCCTCAGCGAGCAGCTGATGCAGCTCTACTGTGCCAGACAGAGAAGGAGGCTGAACCGCGGCCTCAGGAGGAAGCAGCAGTCTCTCCTCAAGCGTCTCCGCAAGGCCAAGAAGGAGGCGCCTCCTATGGAGAAACCAGAGGTGGTGAAGACTCACCTGAGGGACATGGTCATCCTGCCGGAGATGGTTGGATCCATGGTCGGCGTGTACAACGGCAAGACCTTCAACCAGGTTGAAATCAAGGTAGGGATGAAGCATGCGGTTAAAATGCTCATGTGCCAGTGCTGCTTTTTGTGACTTTGCTGTAACAGCAAGGACTCTGTGTCCCACTTAGCCTGTAAATATGGCTGATGTGTTTTTATTAAAGAATATTAATGAATACGCAGCGATTTTTGATAGCTAATCACTTTGTGTCTTTTCAGCCTGAGATGATTGGTCATTACCTTGGAGAGTTCTCCATCACATACAAGCCTGTTAAACACGGTCGTCCGGGTATTGGAGCCACTCATTCTTCCCGCTTCATTCCTCTGAAGTAATTGAGTATGTAAATAAAAGCCTCCAAAATAGCCTTTGACTTGGTCTTTTTCTTTATATCGGCTCGTCTTGCTTGCCAAAAAAATGTTTTTTCCATTTGTGTGCCTGTGAATCCAGGCCGCACGTCATCTCAGATTCATGCAAGGTTTTTATACAGGTACTCAATTAAAAAAAAAAAAAGTTTTTGTCATCAAGGGTGACAATATTTGAAAATGAGACACTGATTAAATGTTTCATTTTTGTTTTCTTTAATAATGATTGAATTTCTTAGTTTTGATGCTAAACTCCTGTTTCATGAACCTGATGTTTTACCTGAAATGCCAACTTTGACGGCATTCACTCAGGGTTTCTGCAAGTATTGAAGTCTTAATGCTTTCACAAATTACGTGTAAAAGACCTTAAAATCTTATATACATAGTTATATTAAATGTTACATGCATAACAAAAAAAAAGTATGCTTAAAACAACATGGGGACTGAAAACTTGTTTTTCCTTTGAAATTAATGGGTTTTTTTGCAAATCTGCTTGTTTGAATTGTGAACTTGTTTCATTTTGATACATTTCTCATAAAGAAACTTTTGCTTCAAGTAAATATCTTGATTTAAGAATGTTTAGAAGTTCGCACTACGAAACAAGGCAAAAATACTGAGGTTTTTTATATATATAGTGGTCAGAAGCTAACAGTAAAAGTTATTTCCTTATTCAAGTTGTTTAGAGCAGAGGTACTTTTTTTGTTAAATGTATTGAAAAGTAATCAATTGGAAGTTTCATAGTCAAAATTTGAAGTGTTAATACAAAACCTTTACGTTTGCAGAATATATTTACGTATGGTGTTCAATTTTTTTTTTCCACTGCTTGATCTTAAAAGGTTCTTAAATTGACCATAAAACCTGCAGAAACCCTGTGAATACAGTAGATAGCTTATCAAAGTCAGCGTTTGTGCTTCATATTAAAAGTATATGAACTGTTTAGTAGGCAATATCCTAAGAATGTGAGGCAAAAGCAGATCAAGCTTTTTATTTTAGAACACCCTTTTTTAACACTATTTCAATGACAGGGCTAGAGAAATTTCAACATAAAAAGACTAAACTAATATGAAGTTAAAAAAAAAAAAAAGCTTTTCCAGCACAATATTCTGCTGTCCACCACCGCTCAGAAATGGACATCATCTGATGTCAGTCAAATAAAATAAAGGCTAGTAATAGCCTGAAATAAATACATACAATAGATCAGTCTATTTACAGTAAATGCTTCCAGTAACAGTATTGCACTGTTAAATCACATCATATTTCATCTTGAGGTAATCACTTTTGGGCTGATGATATCGTAGCACATTTTATCCAATTTACATATCCCAGAGAGTGAAAATCATTCATTTGAATGGGCTGGCGATATGTGTATGTATATAAAAAGACAACCTCTAGGGATACTCGTATAACACGAAAGCAAGTAAAACCCATTCTGCTCAGGGACAAACACCCATCTGAGCTGTTCCTTTAATTTGTTTCCTGCAGTCATACACCAACTAGTAAATATACAATGACATACATTCAAACAGTTCCATTAAATTTGGCCCACATGCAAGAGCAGAGCAAATTGAACGCTTTTAAATGTATACCATCACTTTTTTATAGATGGACAAGCTACTTCATGCCCTTAGATCTGATGTCCACTGTAGCCTCTGTCCCAGTATTGACACTTTTTGGTGCAGTTGTTGGTCTTGTCAAGTCTGGTTGAGATTTGGACGGTGACTTGGGGGCGGTTTTTGGTCTCGTTGTGTCCTCTGGAGGTTTGGTAGTGGTGGTCTTTGTGGGGGCTGATTCCTGCTTGGGTTTTGAGGCGGTTGCTGGCTGCCACAGGAAGAATTCGTGTAAGAGAGTGTTAACTACATCAGGGCACTCCATCATGACCATGTGACTTCCATCATCTATGATCTTCAGGAACCCCAGCAATAGGATCTACAAGAAAGCGAACACAGTTAATATGTTTTTGTGGTTAAGGTCCACTCAAACTCTCACAGAAAGCCAAATAAACAGCTACAAAGCTCTAAGCCTGGAATCTAAAATGCTTGTACCTCTGCCATACGTTGGTCTTCTTGCACTGGTACAAACTTGTCGTACATGCCGTGAACCAGCAGAACAGGCACTGTGATTTCAGCATGGTAAACCTCGTCGCCCTCCGGCCAGTACTGTCCACTCATCATGGACCGTAGAACGAAGGAAGACACGTTGAAGGCATTGTTCTCTTTAAGTAGTTTCTTTTCTCTTGTTCCCTGATGGGCAAAACCAGCCCTTGAAGACAGAAAAAGGCATCTTTTATTAGTTAAAAACTACTGTGATTGCCAGATATAGATACTCATGATCAAGCTGAATAAGGACAAATGTGACCCTGGAGCACAAAACCAGTCTTAAGTCGCTGGGGTATATTTGTAGCAATAGCCAAAAATATGGCTTCTTATGGGTCAAAATTATCCATTTTTATTTTATGCCAAAAAAAATCATTAGGATATTAAGTAAAGATCATGTTCCATGAAGATATTTTGTAAATTTCTTATTGTAAATATATCAAAACGTTTTGATTAGTAATATGCATTGCTAAGAACTTCATTTGAACAACTTTAAAGGCAATTTTCTCAGTATTTAGATTTTTTTGCACCCTCAGATTCCAGATTTCAAGTCAAATACTTGTATCTCAGCCAAATATTGTCCGATCCTAACAAGCTTATTTATTCAGCTTTCAGAAGATGTATAAATCTCAATTTCGAAAAATTGACACTTAAGGCTGGTTTTGTGGTCCAGGGTCACAAATGTGGGATACACTTTATTTCAATAGTCCACTTTAGACACTTGACTAACTTTGAGTAACTTTGCAACTAAAAGGCTGGAATACGCTACAATTTACTGCCTTCCAGAGGTGTAAAGAGTACCATACTTGAGTAAAAGTACATATACCTTACAGTGAAAGTTACTCCACTACAAGTTAAAAGTCACCAATTCCAAAACAACTTGAGTAAAAGTCTTGGAGTACCTGATTTTAACAGTACTCAAGTATTTTACTTATACTAACTATAGGCTGAAAGATGCACTAGTCAAAGAGACATGCCAGTCAAAAACTGTGACGCTGTGGAGGAGCTGAAGAAAACAGGCAGAGGATCTGTGTGCAGGCATTTCATGGAAAAAACTAGAACAAACAATAAACCAAAAACCAAAGGGAACAAAGAACAGAATGACGGGCAAACACACAACCATTGCATTCAACAACTCACAAAGAACTAAAGAAACACTAGGGCGCTAATATATATATATATATATATATACAGGAGGCACTGGACGTGCTGGTTTTGGCCTCATTGCCAGCTGCAGTTATGTCCTTATATATAAAATACCTGTGATTCACAACTACTTGCTAAGGCGCTCGCATTCAAGTTTGAGGGAGTAAGGGCAAAACGCACAAGGTCTAGTACTTTCAGTGCTCTGTAGTTGGCGAAATCACATCTTTTGTAGTAGAAATAAACTGCTGCAGAAAAGCTAGGTGCCGTGCAAAATGTAATGTGTAACTGCAACACTCATTTCAAATGTAATGGAGTAAAGAGTAAAGATACTCAGTCAAAAATGTAGTGAAGTAGAGTGTAAAAGTTGCTAATGTCTTTGATACTCAGTACATCTACAAAGTATCCAAAAAGATACTCAAGTACAGTAATTAGTTACATTTACTCCAATACTTTACACCTCTGCTGCCCGCTATAATTGCAAATTGCGAACCCTGTTCCTGGGGACCCACTGTCCTGCAGAGTTTAGGTACAACCCTAATCACACACCTGCAGGACAGTGGGTCCCCAGGAACAGGACTGAAGACCTCTGGTATTCTGGTATTAGAACTGGAGTCTGTGCCCATCATACACAACAATTTTACTGAAATCTACAGGCTGGTTCTGACTTTTGGCATCAACTTGTCCAGACCGTAAATTAGGGAAAAACTGTAGTATATTCCAGGCTTTAGTTAAAACTATTAAAATTAAATGAACAAGGTAGTTGCCAAACATAGACACTCGAGTTCAAGCTGGCAAAGGGCAAGGCAATGACAAATGTGTCCTGTGGACCATTATTCTTACATGAGAAAGCTCCAGGTGAGGCACGGGGACAGGAAATTAAGGACACACGTGGGCAAGTTGAAGACAGAGCAGAGACTGGGCTCGAGCGCTGTAGGACCTCCACCGTTAATCATGACAACTTTATGAACTTGTTCCGGATACTCATGAGCCAGGAAGGTACAAAACGAGACACTGCAAGACAAGAAAGACAATGCTAAAACAAGTAAGGAAATGTATCTGCATTTATCAGGCAAAGGGATAAATTTCCTTACCCATAAGAGTGTCCTACTAAAATATTCCTCTTCTTTGCATATCGCTTGAAGATGATCCTAACGTCCTCAGCCAAAGCGTAAAAGGTATAGGCAGCAGGAATCCGAGGAGCTGAACTTGCACCATGGCCGGCCAAGTCTGGGGCAATGACCTCGTAACCAAGTTGGGAGAAATAGTCCAGTTGGCTTCCCCAGATATCCAACGACCCCCCGACTCCGTGAATGAAAAACAAGGCCACGTCAGGGTGAGTACCTTTGCAGCATGTGATCTTCCGCTCACAGTCAATCACAATGGAGCGTTTGGGTTTGCGCCGTCTGCGCTGCACTTGCTGCAGATCCTGCTGAGGTGCAGGTTTGTTATCCGTAGCTTGTCCTGCGGTCGCCGACCCCGGTGTGGGTTCAGAAGCCTGGGCTGCTGGGGGAGCCTCACAATTGGAAACATCCGTATCCATATTGCTGTCTCCATTCTGATAGCGGACCAACTCTGGATGGGTGGCTTCATTGATGTTCTCGATCAGAAGCTGTCCATTTCTGTACACTGAGATTTTGCGCTTGCAGCTGACCGTACCCCCTTCCCCAGTCCCTGGCTCCTCGACCACTGGTCTGTCTGGGATAATATGCCGAACTCTCAGAACCCTTCCTGGCTTTACCTCAACAAATTCAAAACCATCGGTGGGCTCGGAGGACTCGATAGGGACCACAACGTTAGTAGACTTCCCTGTAAAGCAACAGAATATTCCATCCACAAAGCTGGTGAGCATGGTGAACACCTGGGGAAATAAGAATAGTCAGTGCTTTAGTACATAGGCTTTGGCAAATTGCCAAATTGCACCATATTTAATTTTTGCCAGGAGTGAAAACGAAACAGAGAGTGATAGAAATACAGTGCGTTCGATGGATTGTATTATTGTTTAACAAGTAAATAGAATGCCAGCAAAAACTGCACAGAAGTTGTGAAAATTGCATGATCTAGGACCTATACAGTGCATCCCATCGCAAAAGGGCTCTTGATGTTAGAAGTTGCATGTTGGTTTGTTTTTGCTCCATATATAGTACTTTGCTGTCAGGCCTATTAGCCATTCTCACAGGACCACAGAATTATGGCACCTAGCATCTCCATTAATTACATTCTATTTCAGGGTGTGAAATATATGACTCCCTTCCCAAAACTCAAAATCACAAAACATATCTTGTATATCAGACAATATACTAACATCAATACCATAAATATCATTAAATTATCTTAACACGTATGGAAAACTCAAAATTTCCTTACAAGGATTATGCAATAATAATATATAAGAAGCTGTAAAAAAAAAAAAAACATGACAACCAAACTAAGTGTAAGAAGCTTTTTTCCTTCTCAGTGTGCATTAGTGCGCTGGTCTTCATAACAGGGGGTTGATCAGGTCTATTTTAATTGTGAGATGTTACAGTGCCACTGATTTTTATGATGCAATTAATCAAGCACTCACTGTTGGATTCAAAATGAACATGGTGTGTACTTAGTAACATTCTATACTTATGCATTTAAACAGATAACGGAAGAGTTTTATGCCTGCCAAGAAAACAATCGAGTGAATATTGTTAGAAAGCAGTGTAATTAGTTGCATCACAGCTCGGAACAGGCTTTCCTTTAGTTAAGGCTTTGGCCTTGTTGGTTGCCTCCAGTTTTTGATGACAAATAAATACATTCCTTCACAAACTGTACAGTGCAATATCTTACCTGATTATCGATGTTCCCGATACATGAAAAAGCTGGATTGTTTACTCCAGTAGCTTCTCTTCCCAGTGTAATGAAATTGTGGGCTGGTAATCTGCTACCCTCAATCCAATAATAGAATCCAAATAGAATCACTTTCCACGTGATTCAATTACTTTAAAGATCATTTAAAGACTTCATTTGATGTGAAACCTATAATAATAGTAATTAAACGAGCAACAACGACTGTTTTTGCTTTCATTCACTGCCTATCTTCCAAATCTACATGGCCACAGTAAGAAGTCCAGATTAAAGCGGATTACACCTGTTGAGCATATGCTGTTACAGCCTCCCCGAAAACATGCTCCATCTATCAACCACCATGTATTGTCTTGAATTTTTTATGAATTACCTTGAAATCTACATTCAAAATGGCTCAACACAAAACAGTTTTAAATCTCATTTTTATTGATTCTCCAAAAAAAAAAAAAAAAGAAAAAAAAAAAAAAAAAATTGACCTCAAACATAGAAACTGGGAAGGCTTCATAAGAACAACATACAAATGCAGGTGTAATTGCGGTAAGTAGCGCTGAAACAGATTTAGACACAAGATGGGCTGCTCTCCGCACACTTCCCCCTCAAGAGTTTTTAAATCTTGCTTTACTCAAAACATTTTGCATGCATTGTTTTGTTAACCTTGATAGCACATTTCAATCTTTTCAACAAGAACAAACCAACAAACTTTGCCAGGCAATGGCTTGAAACAGCTGACTTAACCTCACATCATGTCTCCAGCTACAGTGCATGTGGTGGACTCAAAGCACACTGGCTGAGAGTATTAAGCCTCATGTGTTTATTGTACCCGATCATCCACAGCTCACCGACGCCCTCCGCAGGTCAAGAGAGGAACTGCGGCACCTTAAATCTCAGAACTCCAAAATTAAACTACAAATCCAAACAAAGGAGAGACACTATTAAACTCCAACCTGGGAAAAACTTAATCATATTTAGAAGGCAAACAGACTACAAGTGAATCAGCGCTCAGGGATCGAGTCAGAGATGGAGTCAGGCAAGTAATCTGTTTATGATTCTGGAACGAACACGGCACTGACAACGGGGGAAGTGAAAGAGACTGACATTTGTATTTCTTTACATCACCGGTAACGTCATCCTTAACCTGTGACAACAGAAAAACAGTCCCAACAGTGCATTCATGCACAAGTATGCACCTGCTAGGAAGACCGTCACGCTACCAACACCAAATACTACATTTAAATCTGCCGAACGTGCCTGTACATTGCCGAAATTTCCCTTTTTGGACACTGAAGAGAGACGCCTGTGTGTTTAGTGCCTGTGTTCTGAGTACATCATGAAAGCGGTAATTCACAGCTGAGACTACTAGGGACTTTTACACTGCATTAATAGTGTCCTAACAAATCGATTTTCACACACGTCTTCATAGCAGACATTCATTCTTATGTGCTTGTTGAATTTCGCTGTACCCGCCCCCCCCCCCCCTCGCAGTTCAGAGTTCAGCAGAATCGTCAAAGCTGGCAGTGGAGACCCGTCGCGCCACACATGTTCAGAACAGGGCACTGACTGCATCAGGAAGCACTCAGTAAAATAAATTTAAAAAAAAGCACACTGTAAGAGAAGTGTTCTTCCATTTCTTTCTTTCTGAGATGAAATTCCTGTGTGGTGTGCGGGTGTTTGGGCTTGTTGTGTCCGTTCTTGTGCTGTTGGATGATAGGTTCCTCTACGAGTCCTCGTTCATCTCCTGGCTGTCTGTCCGGGCGATTTTGCGGGGAGGCGCTGGGCTGCCGCCCTCTCCTTCTGCTTGCTCCTGCTCTCGCTTTTTAGCTGCATTCTGCAAGACATTAAAAAAAAAAAAAATATGATCTGTCCAGTAGCTAAAGGTTTATGCAGGAACGATTTTTCAGTCCCGTTCATGCTAAAAATAAGTTATTTCTTCCCGCTCGCTATGTTTATATTTTCCTCATCTATACGTTTTTCGATTCTGTACCTTAAAACATAAATTTGAATACATTTTATTTTTAGATATTTACATTTTGCAGTAGTCCCAAAAGTCATTTATTTTTTTCACTTCCTGCGCACTCAGCAATTCCAGACTAGTCCCACATCACACTCAGTTGTGCTTTGTCACTGCAAAAGTAGCCGCGTTTCTTACCATTCACCCAGAATGCATTTTTGCATTCTATTCCTTTTATTTTGCATTTCTTTTCCTGTATTTTGTATTTTCTATGTGTATTTCATATACAGTAACAAAGCACATATTCATTCGCTCATTCACAACAATGAAGTCCTACATCAACATTATGACTAATGAGGAATTTTGTATTTGCTTCTCTCAGTGTAAATTCATTTTATATAAGATTTTTAAACAAATATAGGCCAGAACGCCATAAGAATACAAAAATTTCTAATTAAATATTTACTGTAATTAAAATATTAAGTGATATTTAAAATATAAATAAATAAATATATTATATATATCTCAATTAAAAGTCACAGCTTATAATCAACAGCTAATCAGAAGAGTGTATGGATGGGAGGCTCCTGAAAGCGCACTGCACAACAAAACTGATAAGTACATAATCTAATTCATAAATATTAAAACATTTTAAAATGATTAAAATCACATACTGAGTGACTGATGCAATCTTTGTCATTGAATGCACAAGTTGGTTCACACTGAGTTTGAACATTTCCGAGGAAGATTATCCACTGTTGGATACATAATGGCTATAAACGTCACACAAAATGACATTCAAACTCACGCTGGACCCTTTTAACATGAAATAAAGCACTTATTCAGTACCTGAGATGATCAGTGCTGTAGATTATATGCTATTATTCCAGCCGTGGCGTTGCATAAATAGAAACCATTTCTAAAATAGAATCAGCTGCCGTGGCTGGTTAGGACAAATGAACTTGGAAAAGATACATTTTATCATGTTGCATCTGGTGTTACGTTCAACTACACATAAGGGGAGACCTTTGATATTCAGCCAATGTATTTTCTTTGAGTCGATTTATCCATCAACATGCGGTTGCTCTGCCAAATGAAGAACACTTGCCTTTTTGTCCCACTGTTGATGAAGATAACGCAGAAGGATGTTTGTCTTCTCTGTGACGATGACTGTGAGGAGAGAGAAAACCTCTAAAAATTAGGCTTCAGACTGAACCCAAAGTGTTTTGCGAGAATCATCAAGTTTCATTTTTATTATGCAATACAGGTCTACATTTATCCGACAGCCTTCATCCAAGCACTCACTCTGTTCGGAGGGATACTCTCGTGTAGGCAGATATACCGATGGCCTTCTGTTCTGTAAGACAGAAAAAAATGGACTGTTAATGATTTAAACAAAACCTGAAACTGTAATTCACAACCGCGGTGTGAAAACGCTCACTGAATATTCAGAAAGATGATGTTAACAGCTCAGCACTGTAAAACAGCAAATCTTACCGATGCTTTACATACAGAGTCCGCGTGAAATCTGCTGAAGTTTGTCTTGTTATACACAGGTAGACCTTTCAGGAAATCTGCCTTCAAAACATTCAGAGACAAAAAGAGGTTAAAATCAAACACTTGCTCGAAATATACCAGAAGTGCCAAATTAACACGCTTGATTTCGACAGGTCTTCGTCTAGAGGGAAAAGACACATTTTTCTTGGTGTTCACTTATTCTTGTGTTTAATAAGAACATGATTCAGTGAATATAAAGGGTCTTTTTCAAAAGAGAGATCTGCTGACAGTTTACATACAGACAAACCATCACACACCATCCCTGAAAAATATCAATTGCTCATAACTGACCATAAAATTAATCTGCTAATGATCTGACAGATCTAAAGCAGTCAGTCAAAAAGCATGACGCATAGCTAGCAAACAATGACAGGAGAGGACTTGTAAGCTAATATTGAAATACGCAAATAATAAACACACATCTAAACAATAAATCTGAAGAAATGCATCTCATTTGCAAGTACGCTGAGAGAGTAAACTCAAATGCAGATGGAGGATGATGCATGTGAACCTTTGGGCGTTGCCAGTCTAGTCCACTAGATGTGTAAAGGACATAAGCTTCATCTTTATTAATATAAGTTTTCAAATAGCATTTAATCATAATGACACTAGTTAAATGAACATATCCAGGTCGTGACTGTTGAACAAAAGCTTTGGCAAGTCTCGCTAGCGCATGCTAACACACGCTAACACATTAGCATACAAAAAAATGACATGTGTGAGGAAATTTAAAGATCACTCAAACACCAAATCATCTGGTAACCGTGAATAAACGTTTTATAACCGGATTCAAACAAACTACCGTGTTTATTTCAGGCTGTTGTGGTAATAAAAGTATTTATGAACTATCCATGAGCGTCTGAAGCGGCCTAGCATGCTAACTCGGTCACCAAAGAAGCTTGTCAAGCTGAAAGCGACTCAAATCTCATCGATAGAGTTCAGATGTCAGTATTTTAGATGATATTTCAACGCCCAATCCTTTGAAGCTGCGGTTACTCAGTTGTGACGAGAAATAAGATGAAGTTTTGAGTGCAGGAACTTACTTTGTCCATGGTGAAGTCAGTCAGTTCAGTCCTGTAGGTGTGTTTGTGCTCAGACAGGCCTGAACACTGACAGAAATCAGATATTTGAAGCCGGTAACACTCACCCACTCACTTGTACTACCGAATAAGAAACTAAAACACAGAAATATGTGTGAACACACAATAATATACAGCAGCTAGCCTACACGCCACAGTACTAACTCTGCTACAGCTCACAGATACCGACTGACAAGCCTCTCCCCCTCTCCCTCCCTGTGTGTGTGTGTGTTGTAATTTTCTGTCATGCGTGGTGTGTGTAGTACCAAATCAAAGCCTTTACCATGGTAACAGTAATGTCCTTCAAAATACAGTAGCTACAGCCATGGCTGTTGCTATAAAATGTGGAAACCTGGCGCGCACTCCACTTTGGCCGCATTTACACTGCATGGTTCAAGTGACCCAATTCCGATTTTTTCCTCCCATGTGGCACAGATCGGATATGGCCCACGACCGTGTAAGCAGGAAAAAAAATCACATGGATTCCGATATTCTCCGATCGGTTTCAGGCCTCATTCATATGTGGAAATAAATCAGATTTGAATCGGATACGTGCATTTGCGCCTGCCGTGTAAGCGGTCAGATCGGATCTCCCCCTGTAAATGCGACTCCTGCGTCATTGAAAAGTGAGTTTTTTGTTACATTTCGCGGTACAGATACCTGTAAAAAATGAAACATCTCTAGTTGAGTAGCAGAGTATTAATTTTGTTCGTTTGCGTTACATAAAAGGCGGTCTGACGCTGAAATGTGTTGCTTTTGAAATCAGGCTGAGCGCTCGTTATTGCCGCTGTTGTCAGTTACGGCTCGTGCACGGACGCTTCAGTCCAGTTCGGTCCATTGAAACCACAAAATAAAATGCACACAAATATGTCCCTGCCTTTGATATACAATCACTGATGAACGCATTTGGTTTTAATTACTAAAAAAAAAAAAACACAGACGATGTGACATACTTAACAATATTTACCACCTGAGTATTATTCCACTCGCAAGCTTTAAGCGGAGCTGCGTACATTTGTACTAGGATATATAATTATTTTGATGTACAGGTGCTGGTCATATAATTAGAATATCATCAAAAAGTTGATTTATTTCACTCATTCCATTTAAAAAGTGAAACTTGTATATTATATTCATTCATTACACACAGACTGATATATTTCAAATGTTTATTTCTTTTCATTTTGATGATTAGAGCTTACAGCTCATGAAAGTCAAAAATCAGTATCTCAAAATATTAGAATATTTATATTTGAGTTTCAATAAATGACCATCCCTACAGTATAAATTCTGGGTATCTCTTGTTCTTTGAAACCACAATAATGGAGAAGACTGCTGACTTGGCAATGATCCAGAAGACGAACATTGACACCCTCCACAAAGATGGTAAGTTACAGAGGGTCATTACTGAAAGGTGTGGCTGTTTACAGAGTGCTGTATCAAAGCAAATTAAATGCAAAGTTGACTGGAAGGAAGAATTTGGGTAGGAAAAGGTGCACAAGCAACAGGGAGGACTGCAAGCTTGAGAATACAGTCAAGCAAAGCTGATTCAAACACTTGTGAGAGCTTCACAAGGAGTGGACTGAAGCTGGAGTCAGTGCATCAAGAGTCACCACGCTCAGATGTCTTCAGGAAAAGGGCTACCAAGCCACTTCTGAACCAGAGACAACGTCAGAAGCATCTTACCTGGGCTGTGGAGAAAAAGAACTGGACTGTTGCTCAGTGGTCCAAAGTCCTCTTTTCAGATGAAAGTAAATTTTGCTTTTCATTTGGAAATCAAGGTCCCAGAGTCTGGAGGAAGAGTGGAGAGGCACAGAATCCATGTTGCTTGAAGTCCAGTATAAAGTTTCCACAGTCTGTGATGATTTGGGCTGACATGTCATCTGCTGGTGTTGGTCCACTGTGTTTTCTGATGTCCACAGTCAACGCAGCCGTCTACCAGGAAATTTTAGAGCACTTCATGCTTCCTGCTGTTGACAAGCTTTATGGAGATGCTGATTTCATTTTCCAGCAGGACTTGGCACCTGCCCACACTGCCAAAGGTACCAAAAGCTGGTTCAATGACCATAGTGTTACTGTGCTTGATTGGCCAGCAAACTCGCCTGACCTGAACTCCATAGAGAATCTATGAGGTATTGTCAAGAGGAAGATGAGAGACACCAGACCCAACAATACAGAAGAGCTGAAGGCCACTATCAGAGCAACCTGGACTCTCATAACACCTGAGCAGTGCCACAGACTGATCGACTCCATGCCACGCCGCATTGCTGCAGTAATTCAGGCAAAAGGAGCCCCAACTAAGTATTGAGTGCTGTACATGCTCATACTTTTCATGTTCATACTTTTCAGTTGGCCAAGATTTCTAAAAATCCTTTCTTTGTATTGATCTTAAGTAATATTCTAATATTTTGAGATACTGATTTTTGACTTTCGTGAAATAAACATATGAAATATATCAGTCTGTGTGTAATGAATGAATATAATATACAAGTTTCAGTTTTTGAATGGAATTAGTGAAATAAATCAACTTTTTGATGATATTCTAATTATATGACCAGCACCTGTATAGATGTAACTATTGTATTAAAAACGTTTCTATATGAATTGTCAATAAATTAAACTCAGTGTACTATTCAAATTCATTTGTGATGTCATATATGCTATTTTTGGCTTGTTTCACCAAGTGCAGTGTAAAATGCACACATCGGATACGGGTCACTTTTAAAAGAAATGTAAGCACGTCGTCCAAAAAATCAGATATAGTCACAAAATCAGAATTGGTCATCAAGACTTGCAGTGTAAATGCAGCCTTTGGGACACAGCTATTGTCAAGGAACACCTTACTTTTCACCTTTCACTTTTAAACCAAATCTCAATGTTAATGAGATGTCTGTCAGAGTTGTCTTTTCTGCATCTTTTTAACAAGTCTTTGCTGGGTGGGTGGACTAATTATTAGCAACAGGCATATTTAAAAAATAAAAAAATGTTACCTTATCACACATTTAGATGGTCAGAAGAAACTAAGAGTCAGAATGCTGTGTGATCAACCACCAATTCACCTTTGTGCATTCAACTTTTTCAGCCAATAGCAATTTATGTTCTGCTTTTTACATAGCAGGTGCTTGCCAGAATAATAGAACAACTACTGTGCCTAACCAGCCCTAGCTCTATTTATTTAAAACCAATAAAATGTGGCATGATGCTAACCCTGTGTATTAAAAATAAAGAAAGTAAAATGAAATATGCACACTGTATACTGAATATGCTGGAGTTTGTTTTTGGATGAGCGAGGAGAATGTTTCTTGAAACCCTCCCGAACAACATGTGGTGATGTAGGTGCTGTTTGACAATTTTTTTTAAAGTTTAAAGGTTTTCAGACCCGAGACTCAACTATTTTCTGAAATTCTCCAGGTCCTTGGAGAGTATTTAGCCCCTCAAACTCTCCTTCTCACCGTGCATTAGGACGATATAGACACACGTCCTCTTCCAGGCAGTTTTCTAACATTTTATGTTGATTGGAAATTCTTAATTATTGTCCTGATGGTGGAAATGGGAATTTTCACTGCTCTAGCTCTTTTCTTAAAGCCACTTCACTAATTTGTGAAGCTCAATTATCTTTTGCTGCACATCAGAAATATATTCTTTGGTTTAACTCATTGTGATGATGATTAAGGGAATTTGGACTTAGTTTTCCCTCCTATTTATATTTCTGTGAAACAGGAAGCCACGACTGGATAATTTCATGTTCATAATCACCCTGGAGTGCTCAAAATTGTAGATATGAATGGGAATATAGAGATATTTTACTCTTTCTAGGGGTGCCAATAATTGTGTCCAACGTGTATTTGAGAAAAACATTTTTTTCATAATGATATTTCCCCCCATTTTAAATTGTTTTTACTAGACAGAAAATGCTAAGACTATTCTCTGCTCTTTAATGACTGATCTTTGAATGTCCACAAAACTGGACTATATATACATATATAATATGTATATAATCGGTAGGCTATTTTAGAAAGGAAAATTTAAAAGATGAAAAAGAGAAATTAGGGAGAAACAATGAATTATGAATACTTTATTGCTATTGTGTGAATAATATGTAATCATGTAATCCATAAAAAAAGTAACTTTAGTCTGATCACGAGTATTTTAAAATGTAAATTACAAGTACTTAATTTTTGAAATCTGATGACGTAAACATGATTACATGTAATCAGTTACTACCCAGCTCTGGGCATCTGCTGGTCTGTCAATAGTGTCAATTATTTTCATTACCTCCATGGTGGCTTAATTGTTGGTTTGCGGATATTTTAAATGTTTAAAAAAGTCTCAAAAGGTCTTTGGTGGAGGACACGGGAGCTGCGTCTCCGTCATACGAAAGTGCACTAAGTTGCCAGGTCCCAGAATCATTTTAAACCCAACAACCACTCAAACTCTGGCCACAATTACTGAATACTTCCCAAGTATTCCACAGCTGTTTAATATAATCAGGGTTATTACAGTAATCTGAAACTAAGCCCATAAAAATATGTTTTCATTACATGAATTAATTAAAAAAAAAAAAAAAATTATATATATATAATAAATAAATATAGATATATTCAGATTAACATGTCAACATTTCTCATTTTCATTTAGCCAGGCTTAAAATACAAATGAATAAAAACTATACTGACATTTAAAAACAGCAAAAAGTAATAAAAATGATAACAACACTTCATAATTACAAAAATTTTAACTGAAATTAATATAAAAAGTAGAATATATAAAAAAATAAAATCTAATTCAAAATAATAACAAAAACTGCACCTGGTATTAAAAACAGGTGTTATCAAATTAAGAAAGAAAATATACATTTTTTAATTAAAAATAAACAAAATAAATACATTCATAAGTTAATAAATAAATGAAAATTAAATTGTTTTTCGCACAGCCTTTTTTATTTTATTTATTTTTTATGGTAGCACAATTTTAATTAGTCTAAAATGATTTTGTGGTGAAGTAAATACTACAGAAAAACAAATGTAATTTGTACTTTAAATAATTTAGTTCAGTCAAGAATAAAAAAAGAGTAAATTCAATATTAGTACTCAATTTAAGCTTGTAGAATTTAAAGTTTGAACTTATAAGTATTGTTTGTTATTTTTACAAAGATTGTTTAAGTATCAACATCATGCACTTGGGCATAATAATTAATAAGGCACTTTTTTCCCCCCTTTTTTTTCTTTTTTTTTTTTTGCTGTTTTCGAGATGTATTTTCACTGTTTTATGGTTGCTTTTGTTGTTAGGTTAAGTAACTTGCTGTTTTGTGACATCTGGAGTTCATTTTTTACTCAAAATGACCCATTCATACTCAAACACTATTCACTGACTGTCATTGTGTATCATGTGCCAAGTATTCAGGTCTCTGTGTTCATTTGGTTAATAACTATACTGAGTTAACATATTACCTTAAAATGAATAACGAACTGTCTACTTGTTTACATACATGATTGTAACTTAACCACATGCTTTATATGCATTTTATTTAATATGAGGGTATCATAAACATTTTTTTCAGTTCACATAATATATAAAACCACTATATTTTTTATAAAATGTGAATATTCTAAACAATATCATAACTCATTTTTAACATTTAAACAGAAGTGTGGAAAAGTCTGTTTTGCTGAAGCTCAAACAGTACAGCATAGCTCTAGTAATGCCAAGACCATGGGTGTGATACTAAACATGCATGAACTGATAAAAATATGTGCCTTCAGTGCAGTGTGAGTTTCTTCAGATAAACCAAAAGCATCAAGCAAATAATTGGAAATACCTTAAGAGGGCAGTTGAGAAATTGAAAATAAAACAAAAGACAATTTGGGATCTCTGCAGCTGCCTTTAACAATAAAATATGATGGTCAAATTTTCTGACAAACATCATTGTAATAGAAATTATTTTTAAGATATGGTCCACTTTTGTACAATTTAAAGTTGTGATGACTGTAATTTGAAATTAAATGTGAAATTATTTATTTATTTTTTTTAAGGGTATGCTATCATTCTTCATTCAACCTGCATATATAAACATTGTGTATTTATTTATTTCATAATTTATTTCTATAATTGCTTGTTTAGTGTTTTTTTTAATGATACATGTTGGGGTGGGAAAATTGTATTCTCTACCGATATATAGTTTTCATAGGGGTTCTATAACAATAAAAACAGAGTTGAGAAAATGATTTCTTCATATTCCACAAACACATCAGTTTCGACACTTTGCAAGCATATTTATGCTCCTAAATGAAAAAAAGTTTTCAAACTTTCAAGAAAAACATCATGAATAAGTTTTTCCAACAATTCAATAGGTCAAACTGACCTATAGCATAATATAAACATATCATATGAATTTTAGTATTACATATACTATTAGTTAATACTAATATTTTAAAATAGGTTTTTATTCTGATATTTTCTGATTCATTTTAAGTTTTGTTAATTTTGTTGATTAATCTTTATTTCAGTTCATATATATATAAACTTATTTTTATTTTATTTTATTGTTTTAATTTATTTTTCATTTCAGTTTTTTTATTTAACTAAATTCATATTCTTAAAGTAAATTCATATGAATTGGCCACCAATTTGCCAAAATGTAAAATAGCTATGAATTATGAGTGTGTTGAAAATTTTAAAGCGGTATATTAGAATGAATTACTTTCTAACCGAAAGAGAAACCGAAAGACAACTCAGAAAAACAATAAATTTAAATCTGTTTATTATCCCATTTCAATTCTTACAAAAATATGACAAAATAAAAGAAATAAATAATCCCGCACCCTAATATTGTTTCTTTAATAAAGAAAAGTTTTACAGTGGAACATTGGAAGAGCTCATGATAGGTTTGTGAGGTTGCCTTCAGAGGGACTTCTGTGGCTCCTCATCACAATCAGTTCATATTTCACAGTTAGACCCAATGTAAAGCAGTTCTTAGACAACAAGCCTATGCAGCCTCGTGATGCTTCCAGCTATCGGTAGCTTAACTACTCAAACCATTCAATTAAACAACAATAACACAAGCTTGAATGTTATTAGGCCAGAGCCGATGGTCTGACTACATGATGTGAATGAATGATACAGAAATGACTATGATCTATCATATTGTAGAGTTTGGTTAAAAAAAACGCCTCTTGCAATCCTTCACCAGTTATTGACTTTTGCTGCTCATTTATAATCACAGACATTCTTACAGGCCATCAGTCAGAGACTCCATCAAGGGAATATCACAGCAAATAAAAGACAAAATCTATTTCAGGTGACAGATACCTCATTATATAAATGCAGGGACTGTTTTACTCTTTTTAACACTGAAAATGTAACACATCCAACCATTTCACAAAACAGAAATTATTTTAGAATCAAATTCAATTTTTGCATGTGCAATGCACATTGGATTTAATAATATAATAATGCAATTTAATATTTTGTGAAGTCAAATTAATATTTGGTGGAAAAAGACCCAAAGGAAGTATATTTTCTTGGTTGTTGTAGTAATGGATGAATTTGTCGATGAAATGAATCGAAAACTGATCAACTGATAAACGTGTACTAGACAAATTTAGAACATAAAACAGATTAAAATTACCATTCAGGCCCAAATATTATTGCAGCAACGTCTGTTCAGCAAATCTTTTCAACCAAATAAAGAACTAAATGCATAGTTTGTTTTGTTTTCTAAAAACGTAAAAGTAAAAATGTTATATATTTCATGACTTGAGGCACCTCTTGTTTCTTCGTGACCTTGCGCTGGAATATAAACAGCTTTACACAGATTCAACTGCTTCATAGAAATCCTTCAAGAGTGTGACATTGTGACATTGTAACGGGTTTTGACAGCAACAACTGAGCACAACTGTGTTAAGATAAGACCCTCCCTTAGTTGCTCAGGACAAACTTAATCATTCAAAGAAGTTCTTTGAAAAACACACATTCAAACTGCCTCTAAAGACAGAGACGGTTTGTTTGAGAAACATTTACGTCTTCCTTCACATTTCCAAACCGAAGCACGTGCTTAGCAGCTTTACACAAAAACAATGCGACTTACACTAAAATAATGTGCAAAGAGGAGGCAAATATTACTTTTGCTTCAGTAAAACAAATAAAAATACAAACACAGGTAGGCATGAATAAATTAAAATTGGCAACAAGTAGATTAATAATAGTGACAGTGGATTATTTCAGTAGTGTATTAATAAAAAATACAGTATTCGTATGTGATGAGGCTGCTTAAATTGGCTTGCAGGATAATGATTCATTAATATTTAATTATCTAATCATTATTAGCTAGTCATTACAGCCAACAGTTTGGAAACACATTTCCAAATTTTTAGAAAATAGGAAAGCCATCAAAACTATGAAATAATACAAATGGAAGTATGCAAATTATGAATATATGTATAATTCATATACATAATAATGTATATGATTTCTGTAGTGACCAAAATGTTAAACTATATATAAGCTCTTTCAAAGTTTTGTAAAATTTGTCTGGAAAACTAATTTGAAGCATTTAAGCAGGAACCTAAAGGTTTTTCAGTCGTTTGACTGGAGGTGTATGAAATGTTTCAATACTATCTTACAGTTTAGGGTGGTTTCCAATCTGATGTGATGTAATTAAGAAGGGTTAAAGTCTGCACTATAGGAAACATATCAGCTTGAAGGTTCAAAACAGTGCTATAATGATAAGGATACTGGTGGCCCCTCCTGCTGCCTTTGTGTACAGCGCTTCAGAAAAGTGTGAAATGGATATATGAATTTCAGACAAATAAATAATCAACATCAAACACCCCTTTGCATTTGTTCCATTGCAGTTTTCATTATTGATTTTAACTTATTAATTAACATGAACATATTGCCATTCGGGGCCTATTATTCAGTATGGATGTACTAAACCACCAGTAGTTTTTGCTTGTTTGCTATTGCTCTACTAAACCAACTGTTTTAAACACATACAAAAGTTTTCATCACCCACAGTTGGAACTGCTGCTTGTGAGATTATAATTGTTATGATATTTTGGAGGTCATACTGTGAGATTGGTATAAAATGTGCGGTGACTGATCTTCCGTTTTTTTTTCTACTGGCAACCCAATAAAATGTTACAATTATCAGACTAGTAATTAAACATTGCACAAACCGTCAGAAACGCAGCTCATGCATTCCTATTTGGGTTGCAGAAAAGGCAATGTGTGTGTGTGTGAATAAGTGTGCGTATGTGTGGAGGGGGGTCTTTTCTACAAAGTTTTTTTCTGAAATATAGCAAAGCATTAACCATTACGGGGCAAATTCACTAAACAGTTGCACCACTGTAGCGTGTAGCGTTTCTGCACAAAACCATGCGTCATTTACCAGCCGCAATCCAATCCGATACTGCACTACGCCATGCGTACTTAATTACGGAGTCGTCGTTGTTGTCAGCTTACTTTCTATGCAAATGAAGTGCATTATAAAATGTGCCAAATTGGCAAAGGTTGTTAACATTTTAACGCTTGCTGTCTGTCAGCTATTGTCTGGAAATAAGTCGCAAGTACCCTCAGCATTAAATTTGTGGCGACGAGAGGCCAATTGAACTTTGCAGATTTTGCCAATTAATCGGCACCGATAATCGGTTGGTGGAACAATCAGTTATCGGCATAAATCCATGCCGATAGATTTTCCAAGTTGGGTCTGTTTGCTGGAGTGGCTGAAAAGATTCACTGTCATTATACAGAACGAGAGCGGCCTCTAGAGGCGAACCATGTGCTGTTTGTTTTGACACGTGAGACTGAACGCTGCACAGAGCGGGACACTTCAGATGCCGATTTAAAACAGACAACAAAACACTGTATAGACCACACTACAGTATATGTTTTATATCATTATAAAGTAATACATTATAAAGTAAGCAGTACCTCAAGCGGTAAAACAATGTGACAAACTTTAACCCAAATGTTTAATGTCAGGGCTGTTACCATCTAATTGCATTACTCATATCCAGCTGGTCACTTTTATGCATTTGTTAGCCAGCAAAGTTGCATATTTAAAACTAGTGATGTGAGAATGCAAAGTGATATGTTCATTCAGCTGGCAGAAACATATAAACAAATCAGAAACAGATCACAATTCAGTTCTTTTTTATCATCAATATAAAGGGAGTTTTCTAATTACATTACATTATATTTGACCCAAATCATTGTTTCATATATCATATAAAAAGTACAGTAAATATTCATGATTTGTTACTATTTTTTTGTAATAAAGCTCAGCACTATTTTATTTGGAGTGTTGGTTGTTTTCATGCAGTATCCATTTTAAAAACTACTTGTTGATTAATCTGTTATCGGTTATCGGTAGAATCGGTTGACCTCTAGTGAGACCATTACCTGAATCGGGTGCTAAAACAAAGCACGCAAAACGTGCAAATACACAACGCTCGACCCAATGCATTCAAAAGCCAAAAGTAAACTTCCCTTGTCTGTGTACCGCTCTGGCTTGTGAACAGTCCACGTGACAATTTTCGCTATTTGCCGTGTATGCCATCCACTTGCAGCCCAATTTTTGAACTTTTGCACATACAACAGTGCATGTGTGATTTCAGCACTCAAAAATAAAAGTCCACTAGGTGGCGCACACACCAAACATGTCCATCTATGCTCGGTGACAACAGAGCACACTTGCACTTTGTGCACTAAACGTAGCAGAACGCGGAAAATGAAGTACACCTGGGATTTTAGTGAATTCCCCATTATGTCTTTAACCTAACAGCTTCCAGGTCTTGCACAGCCTCAAAAAACATTCCCACTCTCCCGCCCTCAATCTTACTAAGTAGTTTCTCACACTTGTTTTTTTAAACTTTTTTTTTTGTGTGTTACATCTTAGGGCCTGATGGATCAGCATCGGATGAGGATGCATTCTCCCCATTCTCTCCACAAGGGGATGGGATTTCATCCGGGACCCCGTTGAGGTCGGACTTTGTCGGAGGCTTGTCCTGCACCTGTCCCCCATCCCCTGGTTTTGAAAGTTGTGCCCCGTTTACACATGCCCCTCCCTCTGATTTCCCAAAGTTAAAGAGTTTCCCAGGATTGAAGGACTTGTTGGGTGATTGGGACCTTTCCGCCCTCTCCTGGACTGGAGGAGCTGACGTCGCACTAGCGGAAGCCATCGCTGCCTCCTTCTTGTTCTCAGGAGACTTCAGAAACTTAAAACTAAGGAAACCCGGTAGCTTGGGTTCGTTACCCGTGGGTGACTGCGGGGAACGGGCCGTGCCGGAAGAAAACTTGTTCTGTAGAGGGATGATCTGCTTCAGTTTCATGACATTGTTGTTTCCAAGAAGTGAGCTGGGACGTTTGGGTTTCTCCCCCCCAGAAGCGCCTCCCCCACCCCCCGGTCTGGATTTGCCACTGTGGCTCTTGTCATGGTGGTGGTCACCACCCGAAGAGTCCGAGCGACCATCGTCTCGATCACGCCGGGCTTGATACTCCGCCTGCCGCTGGCGCTCCTCTTCCTCACGCTTCCTCCTTTGCTGCTCCTGAAAATGCTGCTGTGCCTGACGCTCATGCCTCTGAAAACACATGTACAACAGCAATAAATCCAGCTGCTGCCAGAATGCTGATGATTTTTTAAAATGCTTACATTTAACCAGTCTATATACAGAAATGATATTTTCTGGTAAGGGGAAATATTTGCCCCCTAAGAAATGAATTCCAGGAGCATATTTTTTTTTTACCTTTCTATGGGCATTTTTTTATAATTACCTTATTAAATGCAAAAATTTTGATTTGTAACAGTATATAGTTTTATGATTAATTGAAGTGACTGGTTAAATTTAAGCGTTTGAAAAAAACCACACAGATACATTTAATAAAATGCAACACTGATTGAACTGTTTGCATTCAATTAAATCTATTAAGACGAGTCTATGCCTATTATACACTATTATGCACCTTATTAAATGTATGTTTGTTTGTTTTTTCAAATGTTTAAATTTAACCAGTCACTTTAATTAATTCTAACACTATATACTGTTACCAATCAAAATTTCAAAACATCAACATTACACTGCAGAGCTGGAACAGAAGCTGCATCTTACATGGCGTTTGTGTTCATTTTCAGAGACTCTTTATGCAAAAATCATTATTGCTGATTATTGCTCTTGATTATGTAATAATGATTATTAATGTTGATTAATAGAACGTTTTTGTTCTGTGGGGAAAAAGCATGTCAAATTCTGGCAACAACCACATGCGTGAAAACTAGTAGAGACCTATAATTAATTTTTTTAAGAAAACAGAGAAATTTTGGATATAGAGAGTTTTATTATTTTTTTAAACCAGTGATCACCAATATTTTTAAGCCCAAGATCCCTGATCTAGATCTACCTATAGAAAATTTGATAGAAAAAGACAGCCCAGATTGTACTTCCAATTTGAGGCTTTTATTTAGTATTTTAATTAGTGATGGACTTTTTATGGCTGATTCAGATGCTGATTAAAAAATAATAAAAATTATTTAAAAAAAAAAAGCATTGGTTGATGCACTGATTTTTTTCTTCTTTTCATTTTATGTTAATGAAATAATAAAATACTAATACTCTAATACTAAAGAGTTGAGAGTTGTCAGGATCTTGCTATGTAGTTTTTTTGGGTGTTTACTGTGTTTTATGCAGGGTGGTCGCAGACTGGTTCAAGTTAAAAGAGTCTATACCCCAGCATTTATAATATTCAGTTTCTTAAATATGGTTTCGGTCAGCGGTAGAATGTGTATTACCTTAAACGCCTCTTTGCGCTGAAACTCCAGCTTGGCCATTTCTTCTCCGACCCAGCTGGGGATGTCTGGTATTGCCACATGAATGATATACTTCAAGAGTACAGCAAAGTGCTGCTCATGAGATGAAAGAGAGAAAGTAAAAGTCTTACATGTTAGACAAGAAACTGAAAACAACAAGTCCTTACAATACAACAGCAAATCCTATAAAGTGAACGAGGTCAGTTCAGAAGGAACTTCGGACTTACTGGCATGGTTTGAGAACTGAATATAGGTGTGCTTTATGATTGTATTGGAAGCACAGAGAGTGTCAATGATAACATGTTTAAAGTGAGTGTGAATGACAAAGCTAATCTCATGTGATTCACTGAGGAAGCAGACGGTCAGAAAGGAGCTTTTCTTTTTCTTACTGAAGTCCGAGCCAGTCTGCATATTTTGCAGAAAATCTCATTGTGTATAATAGGCATAGACTCTGAATTGTCTTAATTGAATGTAAAGTTAATTCATACAGTGTTGCATTTTACATTTGATCACTTTATTAGATTTCTGTAGCATTTCTTAACTGAATACAGTTAGACAGACTTAGCTGAACAATTTAAAGCACTGTTTATTTCATTTGTATATTTATTCTGTTTATTTGTTCTAGTGCTCGTGATTTGTTTCTTTGCTCTGACTGTAAAATTCAAGAAAAGGATTTTTTCTCACATTTTTGCCTCATAAAATTTGTCTTATATTTCTGTCATATAATCTATAGTTAAGCAATATCACACGAGCAACGAGTGCAATATGACACAATGTCTGTTTTTGTAAAATATTGATTTTATACAACAGTTCAATAAATAAGAACTCAATATTTTAGACAGAATATGTCTGTTTTTGCTCAGAACTGTTCAAGCAACACACACAATTTCTGAATGAATCTGCTTTTTGAACAAATTGGGTGAACCAATGATTCAATGACTGATTCATAAAGAGAGTCATTTACTTCATTCCTGAGTGAATCAACCAGTTGAACGAACGAATGAACGAATGAATGACTTATTCATTAAGATCACCTACTGGCAGTTTTAGTTTCTTATTTAGAGAATCATTTCATTAAAAAGTAATTTCATATTTAGAAATTAATAAAAAAATCTGAAAATAAAAATAAGAAATCTAAATTAATAAAAACAAATGGGCAAGGAACAGTTCACCAAAGGGATAGTTCACCCAAAATTAAAAAATCTAATAAAATAAAAACTTGACATCCCTAATAAATACAAAAAACACACAACAAAATGTCTAAAATTTTACCTAAAATTAAAACTGATTCAAAATACTAATAAAAACAATAGTAACATCTGAATGATAGTAAAATAGCACTGGTGTGTATGTGCGCGAGTGTGTGTATGTACCTCTAGGATGACGATGGAGATAATGGCCATCTCAGGACTAAGCCAGGGAAACAGTCTCTGGAGCTGCCCGCACTGACCAATCAGATAGCAGTTCACTATGATGGCAATCAGACCCATGGCTTCCATCACTGTCTGTGCAATGATACAGGACTTTTACACAACCTCGTTGTATGAAGACACTCTTAGAACAGCATCAGCTGCGTATTATAATGATTTTCAGAGTACTCAGAGTAGTCTAACCTGCCACTGGCCGATGCTCCCCACCCTCAGGCCGAAGGGTCTCTGTAGGCTGGTGCACAGTTTAAACGCGTCGCTCCGGATCTCAATGATATTGTTAATGAGGGCACACATGGCGGCCAATGGGAAGGCAGAGGAAAAGAGCACCACATATCCAAACTGAACAAACATCTCCTGGTAGTCCTGAAACGTGTCCTGGAAAGCAAGTTAGGGACATTTTGTTTTAGAGGTTTAGAGAAAGTATGTCAGCCAGAAGGATCTGCCTGCCTGCAGGTCATAGAACATCCATAATCTAGAACACAAGTGCATTACACAGACATTTGTGAAAGAGTACTTCAACTGGAAACCATTGTGTTCTGTTATAATATTGTTAAAATTACTGAAAAGCCTCATGTTCACCAAGGTTCAAAATACAGTAAAAACATTAATAGTAACAGTAATACTGTGAAATATCATCATTACAGTTAAAAATAAGTGGTTTCAGTGTGAATATATTGTAAAATGTCATTTATTCCTGTGATCAAAGCTGAATTTTCAGCATCATTACTCCAGTCTTCAGTGTCACATGATCCTTCAAAAATCATTCTGATATGATGAATATGCTGCTCAAGAAACATTTCTGGTTATTATCAATAATGAAAACAGTTTTGCTGCTTCATATTTTTGTGGAACTATGATGAATTTTTTCAAGCTTATTTTTCAAGCTTTTCACATCAAGTTCAAAAGAACAGAATTTATTTGATTTATTTTTTAATTTATTTTTACAATGCAAAAAACAAGTTAGCAACATGCCTGCCGGTTTTAAAATAAAAAGTTTTAAAATAAATTGTGCTACCAATGGTGATTAAATCTAACGACCGCAATGTTAGCCCAGATCACGACAAAACATGCAATTATAATTATTGTTCTACTTTGTTCTCAAATTGTTAATGTTAACAACATCAACATTGCATGACTGTATCAGCGTTAGGTGTTATTAGCGTTATCTGTAAATTTCAATCTCTAAATGTCATAACATTCGAATGTCATCAAAATACATTTTTATTTTAACCTCAAAAATCAATTTAATGTTCCTTAGAACTTGTTTTCTTTGAAATACAAATTTATTGAATGTACAGTAATCACGTTTTTGAGTGTAACTGTTGTTAATAAACTGTTGTTACAAATTTGCTGTACTGTACCGTTACTGTATTTAAATGACTTGTCCCCTGAAAAAGTAAAGTAAGGGATTACTGTTCATTTTTAGGTAATTTAATTAGTTACTTATAAAGTACTTGCATTACATCAGGCATCCTCAAATTTGGCCCACTCCTGCAGAGTTTAGCTGTAACCCTAATCAAACACACCTGAGCATGCTAATCAGAGTCTTCAAGATCATTAGAAAATCACAGGTAGGTGAGTTTGATCAGGGTTGGAGCTAAACTCTGCAGCAGATTGGCCCTCCAGGGAAAGATCTGAGGAACCCTGCATTACATACTGCAAATAATTTCAACAGTTCTAAAATCAATATTGAATTTGAAATCTAAATGTATCGTCTAAATGAAAAATTTAATGCAGCGTCTGCGTGCCGGCACGTTCACTTGCAGTTTTTCCTGACAACAGATAAAAGAACCTAAAATACTCAGACACAGATAAGACTATAATCAACAGAATCTAAAAAGGAAAATGAACCGAAACTCAGTGAATACTTAACATGAGAAAAATGTCTATAGAATTCTTGAGGTGTCTGCTTTTAAATGAAACAATACAAATATTCTCTGATTATCTAATCTGTATGAAACTAAAGCGAGGCAGTCTTTCTCTGAGCTCATTATCCGCAGTCATACCTGCGTGCAAACGCCCTCGTCACCTAGATACAAAAAATAGATAACAAAAAAAAAATCACGATTCTTCTAATTTTCATCGTTTTAGGAAGAAGACCTGCTATGAGGAATAAGCCGAAATTTACCTCAGAAGAATAACACGCTCTGACGTGGCTTTATTCAGTGGAGGATATCATTTCTGTAATTTATTCTTACTTACATTAGTAAACGTGTTATTTTTACATTAACATTTTTTTTTTTTACTTTTCCTAAACATTTTGCCAAACTGAAATGTGTGTAAGTGAGTGCAATATGCAGAGGTGTAAAATACTTGAGTAATTTTACTTGATTACTTTACTTAAACTAGTAGCGTCACTACTTGTAGCGACGCTACTGCCCATCATTGCACACTAATACGCTTCTATTATTCAAATCCGTTAAAGGATTGTTAGGCTGCATTAATTAGATCAATCTGTGTCTGTTTCTTTCCTATTCTGTTTCTCAGTCCGTATCCGATCAGATGGTGGATCAGCACCAAGAGATGATGTCTGCAGCCCTGATCGTCAGTGGAGACCAGGACACCCAGATGACCCCCAGAGACCTCGATTAAAATACAATAAAACTAAAAAATATAACAAAATAACTAAAAATATAATAAAATACCTAACTACATAATACTACTATTGTTAGAAATGGCAACAAAATTAAAATAGAAATATAAACTTTTGAACTGCTGGTTCGTCTGGTCAGAGGAGAACTGGCCCCCCGACTGAGCCTGGTTTCTCCCAAGGTTTTTTTCTCCATTCTGTCTCAGAGGGAGTTTTGGGTCCTTGCCGCTGTCGCCTCTGGCTTGCTCAGTTGGGGACACCTCATTTCTAGCGATTATCGCCGATTTGATTGCACAGATACTATTTAAACTAAACTGAGCTAGACAATGACATTTCTGAATTCAATAATGAAATTCCTTTAACTGAAAATTGAGTGTTTAATCTTATTATATATTACTGACACTCTGTCCTCCAATTTGATACTGTTAAGTGCTTTGACACAATCTGTATTGGTAAAAGCGCTATATAAATAAAGGTGACTTGACTTGACTTGACTTGTTCATCTGATAAATGAAAGTCACATGGGATGGCATGAGGGTGTAAAGGGTGGAGTTTCCTTTTAATCCCGTTCCCTGTATATTTTTTTCCGGTGTTCCGCTGTGCTGCATTTGAATTGTTGCACTAGATATACGTGTCTGACCTGTACCATTGCATTTTGTTTCATTTTCTCCCTTTAACCAAACTTCTGAATGTCTGTCAGAAAAGAAAGTACTTCTTTTTTTTAATACTTGAGTACAATTTAAAGTTGTACTTTTTTTTTTACTTTTACTCAAGTATGTTTTGGTCAGATGCTTGTACTTTTAATTGAGTAAAATTTTCACTGAGTATTTGTACTTTCACTTGAGTAAAAGTTTTGAGTACTTTTTACACCTCTGGCAATATGCTGAAATAGGCAACTTTTTTTATTGCATATAGCCTAAATGTCGTACGAAACGAGGATGTATTTTTTTTTTTGATATCAGATAATAAAAATGATTTATAATACGATATAGATATAAATTAATGTGAACATTTACACTGCAGCATGATGAATGTTACAGTCTAAGAATGTATAGATCAGTGTTTACTGATATACTGTCTGATGTTGATGTTCATAATGTGCTAAGCAATGAGAATTTAGTTGATAAAATATCAGAATGTTGTTTATGTACTGTGTGGTAATACAAAGCATATGTGCATGAATGACAGTCAAATTTTTTTTTGTTAGGAGTAGGTAAAATTAATATTAGTATTTTTTAACGCTCTTTCATACTGTATTATTATATATACTTTTATTTGTAAATTTATTCTATTCTTTAATTCCACGTTTTGATTGTATGCATCAACGCTGCAATGCTTTGGCAATACAAATGTACAAATATTTGCCATGCCAATAAAGCATCTAAAACTGAAAACTGAGAGAGAGTGTGTACCTAGTATTCGCTACATTATGAGGACCAGTATAGTATAGTAATAATAATCCCAGTAAATTTTGAGCTTGTGACTTTTTTTTTGGACCCCATGAGGAAACAAGCTTATAAATCAAAAAAAAAAAAGAAAAGTTTTTTGAAAATCTAAAAATGCCTTTAGGTTTGTGTGAGGGGTAGGTTTAGGTGTAGGCTTAGTGGATAGAAAATACAGTTTGGACAGTAGAAAAACCATTACGCCTATGGAATGACCCCATAAAAGATGGAAACCTGTGTGAGTGTGTGTACTTGTTTGTGTACTTGTGCGGGCCAAATGTCCTCACTGAGCAACCTCCTTTACAGACTTGAAGACACACCTGTTTTACCCACATCACTCAAACACAGCACCAGGATACAAGAATCGCATGAGCTCAGGGTAAGAGAAACTGAAAGTCTGCTTGAGCTGTTGTGTGTTTGTGTCTCTGTATTCAAGCAGTAAAATGGCAGAAGCCAGAATTTCGGTGGATCAAAATGAGTTCATGTGTGCAGTGTGTCTGGATCTCCTGAAGGATCCAGTGACCATGCAGTGTGGACACAGTTACTGTAAGAGCTGTATTACAGGCTGCTGGGATCAGGAGGATCAGATGAGAGTCTACAGCTGCCCTCAGTGCAGAGAGACCTTCTGTCCAAGACCTGCTTTAGCTACAAACACCATGCTGGCTGAAGTGGTGGAGAAACTGAAGAAGACCAAACTTCCTGCTGACTGTTACGCTGGAGCTGGAGATGTGCAGTGTGACGTTTGCATTGGAAGAAAATACAAAGCCGTCAAGTCCTGTCTGGTGTGTCTGAACTCTTACTGTCAGAATCATCTTGAACAACATGAGAGTTTCTTTAAAGGAAAGAGACACAATTTGACTGATGCCACTGGACAACTGCAGGAAATGATCTGCCAGAAACACGAGAAGCTCCTTGAGGTTTTCTGTCGCACTGACCAGAAATGTATATGCATGCAGTGTATGATGGATGAACATAAAAACCACAACACTGTATCAGCTGCAGTACAGAGGACAGAGAAACAGGTATTTAAAATTAGCGCTCAAGTTAATACTCAGTGCAGGGATCCAATGGTCTGTTTATTTTCTGTGTAGAGCTGCAGCTTAATTACACAGAACACAGAAACACTGTCAGTCTGAAGCTCTGCGTCTGTGTCAGTTTCACTTTTATAATACTTATGCTTGTAGTGTGAAACAGGATAATTCATGTACGATGATGGTAAACGATCAGTCATCCCTTTTGGAGTTCACATCCATTAATTATCAGATCCACTTTTACTGGACTCATCTGTTCACATGAGGATTTAGTGCCAGTAGTTTACCATCTGTTTGTCCTGCAGAAGCAGTTGAAGAAAATGCAGAAGACGTTCCAGCAGAGAATCGAGCAGAGAGAGAAAGATCGTCAACAGCTGAGAGAGGCCGTGGAGTTTCATAAGGTGAGTCTGGAGAAGAAGAGAAGTTTGTCTCAGTTCAGACTCTCCTCTTTCAGTCCCACTGAAGCCTGAATCACTTGAATCAGAATCAGAATCAGAAAGAGCTTTCATTGCCAAGTATGTTTGTGCATACAAGGAATTTGTTTTAGTGTCATAAGCTTCCAGTTCACAGACAAAACAATGACACACAGACAATAAAAATAAGATGAGAATAAAAAATACACATATGTAAATATAAATAAACAAGAAAATGAGAAAGAAAAATTATTTGAAACATAAATAATTGTATATACAGTTGTGCTATAGATGATAGAGTGTGATAGAATAGAAGGAGATGCAGGGATGTACTAGGATGGAGGTGGTAGCAAATAAATATAAGCTTATTGCATAATGGGGTGGGGGGGGGGGCATTTAACTGTTCATAAGTTGGATTGCCTGGGGGAAGAAACTGTTCTTGTGCCTGGCTATCCTGGTAATTGGGGCTCTGTAGCGCCGACCAGATGGCAAAAGTTCAAAAAGGGGATGACTTGGATGTGAGGGATCCAGAGTGATTTTCTGAGCCCTTTTCCTCACTCTGGATGTATACAGTTCTTGGAGGGTGGGCAGGGGGGCACCGATAATCCGTTCAGCAGTCCAAATCGTTCTCTGCAGTCTGATCCCTGATTTTGTAGCTGAGCCAAACCAGACAGTTATTGAAGTGCACAGGACAGACTCAGTGACGGCTGAGTAGAACTGTATCAGCAGCTCCTGTGGCAGGTTAAACTTCTTCAGCTGGAGAAGGTAGTACAACCTTTGTTGGGCTTTTTTTACAATGGAGTTGATGTGAGTGTCCCAATTCAGGTCCTGAGGGATGATGGATCCCAGGAACTTGAATGTGTCCACTGCAGGCACAGTGCTGTCCATGATGGTGAGTGGGGGGAGTGCAGGGGGGTTTCTCCTGAAATCCACGATCATCTCCACTGTTTTGAGCATGTTGAGCTCCAGGTTGTTAAGACTGCACCAGACAGCCAGGTCTTTAACCTCCTGTCTGACTTGTCACCGTCCTGGATGAGGCCGATGAGTGTGGTGTCGTTTGCAAACTTCATGAGCCTGACAGAGGGGTCTTTAGAGGTGCAGTTGTTGGTGTAGAGGGAGAAGAGCAGTGGGGAGAGAACACATCCCTGAGGGGCACCAGTGTTGGTGGAGCGGCTGTTTGACATGAATTTCCCCAGTCTCACTAGCTGCTGCCTATCTGTCAGAAAGCTGGTGATCCACTGACAGACAGAGCTTGGGACAGAGAGTTGGGTTAGTTTGGTCTGGAGGAGTGTAGGGATGATGGTGTTGAAGACAGAACTAAAGTCTACAAACAGGATCCTCACATAAGTCCCTGATTTGTCCAGGTGTTGCAGGATGTAATGCAGTCCCATGTTGACTGCATCATCCACAGACCTGTTTGCTTGGTAAGCAAACTGCAGGGGGTCCAGTAAGGATCCAGTGATGTCCTTCAGCTAAGCCAGAACCAGTTTTTCAAATGACTTCATGACGACAGACGTTAGAGCCACAGGTCTGTAGTCATAAAGTCCTGTTATCTTGGGCTTCTTTGGAACAGTAATGATGGTGGAGCGTTTGAAGCAGGAAAGGGACTTCACCCAACTCCAGAGATCTACTGAAGATCTGTGTAAAGATGAGGGCCAGCTGGTCAGCACAGGTTTTCAAGCAGGCTGGTGTCACACCGTCTGGGCCTGGTGCTTTCCTTCTCTTGTTCTTCCTGAAGACCACATCCTGAAGGCGCACATCTTCTTCACTAATCTGAAGCACAGGAGTGGGGGAGAGGGGGGGGGGTCGCTGGAGGTGTTAACGGTTGTGTAGAGAGATGGTCAGGACGGGTGTGGGGGATTTCAAATCTACAATAAAACTCATTCAGGTCTTCAGCAACTTGTTGATTCACCTCGGTGCTGGGGGATGGTGTCCTGTGTGATGGCTTTCAGGCCTTTCCACACTGAAGCGAAGTCATTGGAAGTGAACTGATCTTCCAGCTTTTTAGCGTAGGTCCTTTTAGCCACTCTAATCTCCTTATTCAGTGTGTTCCTGGCCTGATTGTACAAGACTCTGTCCCCATTTTTGTAGGCATCCTCTTTGGCCTGACGAAGGTGTCTGAGTTTTGCTGTAAACCATGGCTTATCATTGTTGAATGTTACATAAGTCCTGGTGGGAATGCATATATCCTCACAGTAACTGATATATGAAGTTACAGTCTCTGTGAGCTTGTCCAGATCGGTGGCAGCAGCTTCAAAAACACTCCAATCAGTAAGGTCGAGACAGGCTTGTAAAATCCGCTCTGTCTCCTTGGTCCATCTCTTTACAGTCTTTACCACAGGTTTAGCAGATTTAAGTTTTTGCTTGTAGGTTGATATAAGATGAACCAGGCAGTGATCAGAGAGTCCTAAATCTGCCCGTGGGACAGAGTGATATGCATTCTTTATTGTGGTGTAACAGTGATCCAATGTATTACTTTCTCTGGTGGGACATGTAACATGCTTTCTGTATTTTGGCAGTTCACATGAGAGATTTGCTTGATTAAAGTCCCCAAGAATGATTAAAACAGAGTCTGGGTGTTATTGTTCTGTGTCTGTGATCAGATCAGCGAGTTTCTGTAAAGCTGAGCTCACGTGCGCTTGTGGAGGAATGTAAACACCCACGAGAATGAACGAGTAAAACTCTCGCGACGAGTAGAAAGGCCTACAGTTAATGAAGAGAGCTTCTAGATCTGATCTGAACAGCACATCTTCTTTAACATTGTTACATCTGTACACCACCTCTCATTGATTTAGAAGCATGTCCCGCCGCCGTGGGATTTCCCCGTTGATTCTGCGTCGCGGTCCACTCTAAACAGCTGAAAGCCCGGCAGAGGAAGCGAGCTGTCTAGAATGGTGTTGTTCAGCCAGGTTTCCGTGAAACACAGAGCAGCAGAGAAATCCTTATTTGTCCGAGAGAGCAGAAGGAGTTTGTCCATTTTGTTGGGTAGAGAGCGGAAATTTCCCAGATGGATGCTAGGCAACGCAGTTCTAAATCCGCGCTGTCTGAGCTTCACTAGTCTCAACGCCCATTGGGACATTGGCTAAACGTCTGATGCATATGGCACACAAAAGTGGAAACACTTTTGTGGAAACACTTTTGTGGGCCAGTTGCATAAACTGTTTAGACTAGTCTTAAAAAGTTAGTCGTCTAATTTTTTTTCTTCAAGACTGGTCATAACTTTTAAATTCAGTTATGAAAATGTAGATTGGTCTTTTTTGTATTGGAAAAGTAAGACTGATTACCCCTTGGCAGCTGCTAGTTGGTTAAACTAGTCCTTAAGACACAATCTTAACAGGGTTGCTAAGTTTATGCAACTGGCCCCAGGAGTTTCGAAGTTGTCCTTTGATTTGTTGAATTATACAGGATTTCCGGGAGACGTGTGTATCGTGTTCTTTAACGTTCTGCCTGGAAACAAAGTTGCCGTGATGCCAAACCCCCTCACGAAAGAAGAAAGCCGTCGTTTTTACAACTGTAACGACAAATGCTTATCAGGATCAACTAAACGCTGGATTTTCAAAAGTATGTGAAATATTTAAAGTTTGCCGCATAGAGTCTTTAAAATACATCTGAGAGTTTTACACTTGTGTAAACAGTCTGTTATTGTGGCGACATTTCCACGCCCTGAAACGTGACGCTGAACAAAATTAACTGTGATTGGCTGTTTGACATGACGGTCAAATGGCCTCGTGGGTGGGCCTTGGCCAATGAAAGCTCCGATAGATTCCAGACCTTCAGCCGTCAGTCTGAAGGTCTGGCTATGCGAGACTAGAGCTTCACAAGCGCGCCAGCTTGCTTCCCCCGTCTGCGCGTCCTGAAGTGTCTGAACAGCGCCGCAGCTCCACTGACTACTATGTCCAGCAAAACATCCGAATAATCGAGAACTGGTAGGAGATTTTGTGGTGTGTTCTGCCTAATGTTCAGCAGTTCTTCTCTGGTAAAACTGATCATGTTTGAGAAACAAAAATACAGGAAAAACTAACAAAAACACTAAAACAACTGGATAGCGAAGCACCATGGCTGCCGTGAGCGGTGGCATCTTCTACTAATGAATGTGTCCTAACAGCGCTCTGCACAGACAGCAGTGGAGGACAGTGAAAGGATCTTTACTGAGCTCATTCGCTCCATTGAGAGAAGCCGATCTGAGGTGACACAGATGATCAGAGATCAGGAAAGGGCTGCAGTGAGTGGAGCTGAAGGACGACTGGTGCGGCTGGAGCAGGAGATCAATGATCTGAGGAGGAGAGAAGCTGAGCTGGTGCAGCTTTCAAACACACAGGATCACATCCAGTTCCTGCAGGTAACAGAGATCTAGAAGCTTGAGTCTAGAAACGTTCATGTTGTTCTAAACACGGAAATATAAACAAGACAATTGATTGCTTGTCATGTCTCTCTCGTTCGTTTCAAAAGACAACAGATGTGTAGGTTGTGAATGAATCATTGGGATCACTTGGAAATCACATATAGTTTTACTTTAAGTGGCAAATACTAGAATCTGCAGCTCTAATGTGATTTAATGAATATGAAAAGAAGGAAGCTGATGCTGTGAAAGTGCTGGATTGAAGAGTTAGTAAAGATCAGTCAAGGCAAATCTGATGTTCGTGTAGGCTATTGGGTGAAGTGTGGAGCTGATGAGATTTGATGTCTGTTTTCTGTAGAGTTTCCAGTCTCTCTCAGCACCTCCTAAATCTACAGATGTAAATGTCAGTTCTCTCTTCTCTTCTTATGGCCTGAGAGAATCTGTCTGTCAGCTGACAGACAAATTGGAGGATTTCTGCAAAGAGGAGCTCAAGAAGATCTCAGACAGAGGTAAAGTCCTGGAGACTCATCTGCTCTCAGAAACAAATCCATCATCATCTCATATCATAGAGAACATCATATTAGAAATGTCTTAGGAATGGATGAGGATCATGAGAATCACACTGTTCATGTCTGTTGATTTCCACAGTCACATTCACCAACATTGATCTCTGGACCAGGAACGACTTCCTGCAATGTAAGTCAGGAAACAAGCAGAAAAACTCACTGAGTGTGTCCATGTTCTTCCTGTAGAAGGTTTTATAACTGATGATGTAAATGATGAGCTGCTCTCTTCCAAAGCAACTGACAATTATAGTAAAATGTCGGAAAAACCATCTTATCTTCTGCAAGGGCAAGACATTTATATTTAATGCTGCATTGCCCAGAAAAGTGAAACTGAATTCTGGCGTGTGTGAAATGCACTATGCAAATTAACTTAAGTTTCTTCCCTTACCTAATGAACACAAACTGTGTTAGAATCGAATATGAAGAGAGATATGAAGACCAGACAGTGTGACCAGTAATACTTGCTAATAAACACTTATACATCCAGACCACAAGACAGAATACAAAGCCGGCATAGGGATTAATCCAAATGGACTCACGTTCACGTCCAATTCGGCAAGAATCCAAGTGTTTCCAGAAACTGATTTAAAATGAAACTCAGGGTGGGTTGCACCAACAAGGATTAATCTTAAATCTAGATTAAATCAAGGTTTATCTAATAATTCTGTTGCACCAAACTTTAAACCTTGTTTAAAAATAAGCAGGTTTACATTTAAACCATCAGTTTGATCCTGGATTTATTGTATATTTAAGATAGATTAACTTTAATCCTGTTGCTCCATAATTTTAAACTCAGATTTAAATCTCAATTAAAGATTAACTTTAAAGTTACAGGTGAGGAGGTTTAAATACAATAAAGTGCACTTACAGTTACGGGATGTGGCTGATTGAACAAAGACAGAAACAGTGGGTGTGTGCTCAGGTCTCAGAGAGGTGTTTATTATAAATAAAAATGAAAATTAAAGCGCACTGAGCCCGCAGATTGTGAGGGTCGTGGCCATGAATCATGCCAGTTATTTTCTCTTATCTTGGTCGTTTTGTCATAAGCTATACTCCATTAATTGATACAATAAATATATGTTTCCAAGATGATCAAATCCGTATGCACTGCCTCAAAGTTTTATTACTTGTTTGATCAGCCGTTTGATCAACGGTCTCTCTACGTAGCGTTTTATAAAGATGGCGGAACTTTTACAAGTTTATTTCCTTTATCGACAAAAGCAACTTATGTCAGAGACAGAGGATAAGGAATATTAACATGGTTGCTAATGAATTACATGACGAATCCATCATGGCGGAGAAAATTAGAGATCAAAGAGATCAAAGAGATCAGATTCATAATTCCTGATTCTGATGTGTTTTATCTCCATCAGATTCCCATCAGCTCACTCTGGATCCAAACACAGCATATAATCGCCTTTGTCTGTCTGAGAGAAACACAATGATTACTTACACTTACACAGACCAGTTGTATCCTGATCATCCAGAAAGATTTGATGAGTGGTCTCAGGTGTTGTGTAGAGAGAGTGTGCGTGGACGCTGTTACTGGGAGCTGGTGTGGAGTGGAAATGGTGTGTATATATCAGTGTCATATAAGAGCATCAGCAGGAAGGGATTGGGTAAAGAGTGTGGGTTTGGATCTAATGATCAGTCCTGGAGTTTGTCCTGCTCTCCTTCCAGATACTCACTGATACACAATAAGAAAAATATTAATTTCCCTGTAAAGTCCATCAGCAGTAGAATAGGAGTGTATGTGGATCACAGTGCAGGAACTCTGTCCTTCTACAGCGTCTCTGACACAATGAGCCTCATCCACACAGTCCAGACCACGTTCACTCAGCCACTCTATCTTGGGCTTAATGTTCATCCTGACTCATCAGTGAAACTGTGCTGATGAATCAGAATAGACTGATGAGAGATTCTACCCATAATAGGTACCCTTCAATACCCTTCAAGGTATCTTGGAAAGGTGAGGTATCCAAGTCGCAAAATAGCTACTGGGGTACCTCAGGGCTCAGTTCTTGGACCACTTCTCTTTTCTGTCTACATGGCATCACTAAGTTCTGTCATTCAGAAACATGGCTTTTCATATCACTGCTATGCTGATGACACTCAACTCTACCTCTCATTCCATCCTGATGATCCGACGATAGCTGCTCGCATTTCTTGCTGGATGAAGAACCATCACCTTCAACTCAACCTAGCTAAGAAAGAACTGCTTGTAGTTTCAGCAAACCCATCACTTCATCACAATTTCACCTTCCAGTTAGGTTCATCAACCATAACTCCTTCAAAAACAGCCAGAAACCTTGGAGTTGTAATTGATGATAAGCTGACTTTCTCAGACTACATTGCTAAAACTGCCCGGTCCTGTAGATTTGCATTATACAATATTAAGAAGATCAGGCCCTTTCTCTCAGAACATTTAACACAACTCCTTGTTCAGGCTCTTGTTCTGTCCAGACTTGACTATTACAATGCTCTCTTGGCAGGTCTTCCAGCCAATTCCATCAAACCTCTACAATTAATCCAAAATGCTGCTGCAAGATTAATCCTTAATGAGCCGAAAAGAACGCACATCACGCCTCTGTTTATCAATTTGCACTGGCTACCAATAGCTGCTCGCATTAAATTTAAGGCATTAATGTTTGCCTACAGAACCACCACTGGCTCTGCACCCCTTTACCTAAACTCATTGTTTCAGACTTGTGTGCCCTCTAGAAGCTTGGCGCATTACACTGCGTTCCAAATTATTATGCAAGTGATATATCAGTAGGACTTTGGTACAATAAAGAGTCAGATTTTTGTTTGTGTTGTTTTTCACATCTTTTTAGTTAACTGGTATCAATCTCAGACAGGTTTGTTCAATAGTTTGCCAGTTCTTCTTAAGTAAATGCAAACCCTACTTAAAGAGGTTGTTCCACATTATTAAGCAAGTCACAGTTCTCATGAAATATGGTGAGGGAGAAAGATCTTTCTGAAGATGAAAAATATGAAACAATGCAATGTCTTGCAAAAGGCATCAAAACAAACAATATTTTGCAAAAAGCAAATAGAAATTATTGAACTGTCAAAAGATTTGTGAGTGACAGAACACAGAAGATCTTGGTCAGATAAAGATTTATTAAGGAAAGTTTTTGTCAAACAAAAATAAACTGTATTGTAACACCAGCTGTAAAAAAGCCACTGCTGAGCAGCAAACAGGTATTTGAAGCTACTGGAGTCTCAAGATCCTCTTCATGCAGACGGGCAGTTGAGTGCGTGTAAAGCTGCATTTCAGTCACTGCTAACCAAACCTCACAAAGAGAAACCTGCACGGTGGCTACAGTTTTTTTTTTTTTTTGACAAAAACTTTCCTTAATAAATCTTTATCTGACCAAGATCTTCTGTGTTCTGTCACTCACAAATCTTTTGACAGTTCAATAATTTCTATTTGCTTTTTGCAAAATATTGTTTGTTTTGATGCCTTTTGCAAGACATTGCATTGTTTCATATTTTTCATCTTCAGAAAGATCTTTCTTCCTCACCATATTTCATGAGAACTGTGACTTGCTTAATAATGTGGAACAACCTCTTTAAGTAGGGTTTCCATTTACTTAAGAAGAACTGGCAAACTATTGAACAAACCTGTCTGAGATTGATACCAGTTAACTAAAAAGCACACAAACAAAAATCTGACTCTTTATTGTACCAAAATCCTACTGATATATCACTTGCATAATAATTTGGAACGCAGTGTACTGTGCCATCCCAAAGAGCCACATAATCACTTTCACTGACTTTTTCACTAACTGTTCCCATCTGGTGGAATGACCTGCCCAACTCAATCCGAGCAGCTGAATCCTTACCCATCTTCAAGAAACGGCTAAAAACTCATCTCTTCCATCTTTATTTGACCATGTAACTCTAGCACTCTCTATTCTAATTGTATTATATCTATCTGTCTTTTTTTTATTTAAAAAAAAAAAAAAAAAACACACACACATATTTGACCCTCTATCAATTGAATATTTATTCTCTAACTGCTAGCTTTTCTTGTAAAACTAACACTTGCTTTCTTTTTTTCTATTCTACTTGTTTCTTATATATATATATATATATAAAAACTAGGCTTCTTTTTTTCTATATTCTATTTACTCGTTTTCTTTAAAAAAAAAAACATTTTTATGTGTACTGCGTTAGGCTAACCGAGACTAGTTGCATGTTGCATGTTGTTGCTCTTTTGTTAGTTTTGATTGCTTCTAATGTCCTCATTTGTAAGTCGCTTTGGATAAAAGTGTCTGCTAAATGACTAAATGTAAATGTAATGTAAATAATACTTCGAGCTGCATGATAAATCAGTAAAAGTGAGATGTTGTAGAGTCTCTTCGTTTCTCTTAATGACATTAATACTGCAGCTGAACATCTGTCAGTGAAATATCATGTCAGCATAAATGTGTGCAATAAATCCTCATATAGACAGTAAGATCAGTGTGTGTGTGAGTACTGAACAAGCACTGAACAACTTTTTCCACACTGGACTGGATCCTACCATAGGACAACAGAAGAAAGAAAACAACAAAAACCTGCCAATACATGTACAGTATGTCAGTGTGTATGAAATATGATACTCATTCCTTTGAAAAGTTTAATGATTACAGCTTGATATATATAGGCCTGGTTTCACAGACAGGGCTTAGACTAAGCCAGGACTAGGCCATAGTTCAATTAGGACATTTAAGTAATTTTTATAAACGTGCTTAGAAAAAAACCTTACTAGTGTGCTTTTTGAGACAAAACAAAGGCACTGATATATTTTAAGATCAAGCAGTGCAAGTTTCTTTCAGGCGAAACAGCTCAGACTTACATTTTAGTCTAGGACTAGGTTTAAACCTTGTCTGTGAAACCATCATGCACTGTTTAAGACTTCGTTTATGACAAGTTTAATTATTCCAGATGCTGTGAGAAGAGGCTACAAATGATCCACCACCTGCAGCATCCACACACGCGATATAAGCCGGGACTCATTCTTTATGTATACAAACGTGACGTTATGGCGTAAAAACGAATGACCCAAACCACTCAAAATATAAAATATAATAACAAGCTTACTGCTGTGAATCAGGCTAAGGTAATGAGATAGTTTTGAACACTGATTGGTTATCCCTAGTGAAAAATAAATATACTAAAATGTATTTGAAATACATTTATTTCATGCTAAGTATACTACAAATGCATTTACATATGTATGTACTTAATGAAGATACCCAGCAAACTGTACTTTTAGCATAAATTGGACCAACTAATTTTGTACTTAAAGGGATAGATCACCCAAAAATGAAAATTTGATGTTTATCTGCTTACCCCAAGAGCATCCAAGATGTAGGTGACTTTGTTTCTTCAGTAGAACACAAACGAAGATTTTTAACTCAAACCGTTGTAGTCTGTCAGTCATATAATGACAGTCAATGGGACTCATGGCTTTGAGAGAAAAAAACACATACACAGACAAAATCAAATTAAACCCTGCGGCTTGTGACGATACATTGAGGTCTTAAGACACGAAACGATCGGTCTGTGCAAGAAACTGAACAGTATTTATATCATTTTTTACCTCTGATCCACCGCCATGTCTAACTATCCTAAGTGTCCATTGACACTGCTAATTGAGATTGTAGATATGTAGAGTGTCAATGGTCCATTTCAGAGATAGGTGGTAGTAATGCACTTATAAGTCTGCAATCCGCCATAAAGCAAAAAGAAGAAGGCGGCGACGCATCACATGCAGGCTGTTGTGTGAACGCGCTCAGGACAGTTGGACCGTGAGGCGGATCAGAGCTAATAAACAATATAAATACTGTTCAGTTTCTTGCACAGACCGATCGTTTCGTGTCTTTACACATCAATGTATCGCCACGAGCCGCAGGGTTTAATTTGGTTTTGTCTGTGTATGTTTTTTTTTCTCTCAAAGCCATGAGTCCCATTGACTGTCATTATATGACTGACAGACTACAACGGTTTGAGTTAAAAATCTTCGTTTGTGTTCTACTGAAGAAACAAAGTCACCTACATCTTGGAAGCTCTGGGGGTAAGCAGATAAACATCAAATTTTTGGGTGAACTTGCAATAGTCCCACTTTAGCACAATCAGATATACTTCAGTATATCTTTAGTTGGACTTCAGCAGAAGTAGTGCTGAAGTCCAACTAAAGATATACTGAAGTATATCTGATCGTGCTGAAGTGGAACTATTGCAAGCGTACTTCGGGTACACTTTAAATATCTCACATTTAAAGGCTGATATTATTCAAAAATTATACAATCCTCATCAATAGTGACATTAAAACACATTTTAAGCTTAATATTAAGAAATGATTTGAAGAAAGGTAGTACTCCAAATAAAGTTGAATTATAATATTTATATCAATAAGTCTCGAATGAGATGTCAGTAAATATGTTAACAGATCTGAACTATACTTAGTATGAAATAAATGTATTTTAAATATATTACTTTACTAGGGATGTACTTGCTCAATAATTGATTTTCGATTATTTTTAACCAACAAAATTTACATAAAGCAGCTTTAAACAAAAAATATATTTAAAAAAAAATATGTTTAAAAAAAAAAAAAATTAAAACTTACAAAAATGTAAAAATATAAGTAGCACATATGGGGTGTCTTCTGACCTGGTAGGTTTGCATGCAGCTCTCCATCTCGGCCTGTGTTAGCGTGGTGGTTTCTTGCTCCTCAGGAGGATCCATCCACGAATCTCTCTTGGTCTTACTGTCAGCCCTCTCTAAGCTCCGTCCCCTCTTCCTGAGCCTGACTGATGTGCTGTTCTCCAATCCTGCCGGCAGCGGCTCGGCTGTCAGCTCCTTCATCTCCGGAGCCCCGTTTTCATCCTCATCATCGCACATCTCGAAAACCGAGGCAGGATCCATGCCCCTCTCCACCATGGTGGGGCTACCCTCCTCCATGAAGCTGTCGTCCACCGGACTGACGCAGCTTGCAGACTTGCGCTCCACCTTCTCAATGAAGCTGACTTTTCGTAGCTTCAGGCCGCAATCGATGAGGCTCTCCGATTCGTTGTCTTCTTCGCTGTGCCTCTCGCCAGGCTCCTCCTCCACATCCTCATCCGGGACGCCACAGCCGCCGTTTAGACACTTGCGTTCTCGTCTCTCCTGAGGGCCCTCCTCACCCATTTGTGGCCCACGCAGGCCTGAGCCGAGCACGGTGGGGTCGCTGGGTGAGACCTGCGCTCGTCCTGCTGCGAGCCGCCCGTACTTGAGCAGAGCGGACACCAGCAGCTCCCAAACGGCCCTCAGCGTCAGCTCACCCAGTCGGTGCCGCTCGGCCAGGTAGGGCTGCAGGACCTCCTTCATATTCTGCACAAACTGCCGGATAATCAGCAGTGTGGCCAGCATCTGCAGCAACAGTTACACATTGATATGAATATCCCAACTGTGCATGCTTCGGTTAACATGTGCATTCTGACTGCCATGTTAAATAAATTCTAGCTCTCGGTACCCTAGTGAAAAACAAATACACTTAAATGTATTTGAGACACACTTATTTCATGCTTAAGTGTACAACAAATACATTTACACATTTACAGCAAAATGTTAATTAATTTACCAAAATAAGAGGGATCATACATATGACCTGAAAAAGATATTTCACATAAAAGATGTTTACATAGTCCACAAGAGAAAATAATAGTTGAATTTATAAAAATGACCCAGTTCAAAAGTTTACATGCACTTGATTCTTAATACTGTGTTTTTTTGTGATAGTTGTTCACGAGTCCCTTGTTTGTCCTGAACAGTTAAACTGCCTGCTGTTCTTTGGAAAAACCCTTCAGGTCCCTGCAAATTCTTTGGCTTTCCAGCATTTTTGTGTATTTGAACCCTTTCCAACAATGACTTTAAGATTTTGAGTTCTACCTTTGCAAACTGAGGACAACTGAGGGACTCGTATGCAACTATTACAGAAGGTTCAAACGCTCACTGATGCTCCAGAAGGAAAAACCATGCATTAAGAGCCAGATGGTGAAAACCTTTTGAGTTCAAAGATCAGGGTAAATTTAACTTTTTGTCTTCTGGGAAACATGTAAGTATCTTCTGTAGCTTCTGAAGGGCAGTACTAAATGGAAAAATGTGATATTTAGGCAAAATAAGAAAAAAAGGAAAACATCTTCACTCTGTTCAAAAGTTTTCACCCCCCGGCGCATGCATGCATGGTGAGGTCTTTTAAGTTTGCTTGCTGTTAAAAACAAACTATTTGCAATATAGAAGCACATTTATTTAAATTCTTTTCCATTGAAAATTAATATAATGAATCTGATTTATTTATTTTTATTTTTTTAATGAGATCCATTACCTAGTACATATCTAAATTATATTTAATGTATTTTATTACAATATTCCTTGACTGAAAGAAAAAAAACTACAGAATTAAAAAGAATGCATGCAGCTTTGATGTTTCTGCGGTGTGGTTTTAGTAAGAAGTGTAAAGCAGATGTTCAGCTGGTTCAGTCAGAGACGCTCACCTCTTTCAGACGCTCCATGTCTTTGAGGTAGAATCCAATATAGAAAAGGCTGAGATAAGAGTTTACAAACTGAAACTGAGAAAGAAAGAGAACATTTTTGGAACAAAACCAATACAGTGGTAGGAAAAGGTTCAAAAAGTTATTTATTTATCTGTTTATTACTTACAAGAACCATTTTGATGATGAGATTTTTCTCATAGGCACTCTGGAGTCTGTAGTTTTCTGTGGGAAACAGCAGATTCAGTCATTAGTATTCATCTCACCGGGGCCTAACAGCTAGCCAGTGTTTATCTTCTTTCTCCTTCTCACTCTTGTCCTGTGTTTAGCTTCTGGAGGGCTGTATTCCCAAAGTCCAGACCACAATTTGTTTCAACCTTGTTACTTTCTACTACTGACATACTTTAAAATTTCCTGAGTTGCATAACTCCCTCCTAAAATTCTGTTTTGTCGAATACAGTGTTCATGAACACTTTAAATGATAAATGACCAGATATAAACTCCCATATGTCCTGTGACTCACCCATGTCATTTAGCCAGCAGGCGATCTTTCTGTACACCTCATCACACGCCGTCACAGTGATGGCCAACATGATTTTAGGGATGAATCTTGCTACACGTGGAAGCTCCTTAATCCCCATCACAAATTCCTGCCAAATTCTCACATTACAAGAACTGCTTTCTATTTGCACTTAGTAATATGTAAATCTATATTACATTACTTTTGTTTTTATCATATATTACGGTAAAGCATTGGGATAAAAAAAAGGTATAATCTCACAATTCTGAATTTTTTCTTGCCATTCTGAGTTTATATCTCACACTTAGAAACTCTCAATTGGTAGAAAGATGTGTGAATTGTGAGAAGAAAAGTCTGAACTGTGAAATATAAGCTTGCAATTTTATGTGATAAACAGTCACAATTATCTTTATTTGTTTTTCCGCTATGGAAAAAAAAGTGAGATATAAACTCATAATTGTGAGACAATATCAGAATTGTTTATATCCCGCAATTGTAAGTGTATATCTCAAAACTGTTACTTTTTTCTCATAATTGCATCAGAAATGCAAGATAAAAAGTCACAATTCCCTTTTTTATTTATTAACATGGTATCTTTCATTATTTTTAATCAACTTCTTGGCTTTACATGTGTGTGTGAGAGAGTGTGTAACTCACCTGAAGCTCAAAGCAGACGAGCATGGCCAGAAATACAAAGCAAAGGCATAATATACAGACAGGAAAGCTGACCAGCCATCTGAACACTCTCCTCCTCCATGGTGGGTAATAAAACTCCTCACAGCCCGTCACTGGACTGCACCGCTTCACACCCTGACCCGAAGAGCAAGAGAGAGAACAATTCATTTAAAAGATATGTTTTCACATGCATCAGATGTCATTCCTATGGCCATCGATTTAACACATTAATTTGGTGCAATTCATTTTGGAAAAAATAATGCGCTAATATGATTGATGCATATAACACACACAGCCCTATGTCATCCGCTGGAACCCAACTCTCTCGCGTACGTGCATTTTTGTAATACTATGAATTCGAACATACTACTCACGTTACATACTGTTTTCACATACTAGGGAAACATTCGATTTCAGAAGCAGCGAGTCACTTGCTTTGTTTTTGAATGACTCACTCATTAAGACAGTAACTTGTTGCCACCTACTGGTGGGTTTATTTTCATATTTACATTATTATTATTTTTTTTAAATTCCAAAAAAACATTAATATCTATTTATTATCATTATTTATGCAATGTAAAAATACTTTTTCTAGTGCTGTCAAACGATTAATCGCGATTAATCGCATCCAAAATAAAAGTTTTTGTTTACATATTAATATAGGTATGTGTGCTGTGTATATTTATTATGTTTATATAAACACACACACATGCATGCATATATTTCAGAAAAATAGGTTGTTTATATATTAAATATATTTATTTCTAATATAAGTTATATGAGTATAAATATAGACATATGTAAATAGTTTCAAAATATATACTGTACGTGTGTGTATTTATATATACATAATAAATATACACAGAACAAACATATATATATATATATATTATGCAAACTAAAAAAATTATTTTGGATGCGATTAATCGCGATTAATCGTTTGACAGCACTACTTTTGTCTAAAGTTACTTTTTTTGTAATGGCTATTCAGTGTTTTTCTCATTTACCACAATAATGACTTTAAATGATTTTTTGGGGGTAGTTTCTCTGCCAAAATTGATGTCCAGTTAATATGCTATTGATAAGATTAATTAATCGGAACATCATGTGATTAATTGCATTAAAATTTGAATTGCTTGACAGCCCGAGTCATTACCCTGAACTGAGGTCTGGGCTCCTCCAGTGACTCAGTTGGGGTGTCCAGTGTACCCCACTTATAGGCGAGCTCCGCTCCTCTGCGTTTCCAGCGCTCCAGGAACAACGTGGCCCACACCACATTAAAGAGAGCAAACACCACACAACAGATATCCCTGCTGGTCTGAGAGCACAGCCACAGAAATATCAATCACATGAACAATAGTAGATTGTACTACTATTGTTCTATTATTGTTCCACAGATAAGTTACTTTTCTGGTGTTTAAGTGTTCAAATACCTGATCGGATTCTGTGAGCATCCACAATACAAAGCCAATAACGGCTGGATACAACATGGAAGTGGTGTAGAAACCCAGCCAGGCAAAGTACATGGCAATCTTCACGCCAAAATAATCACAAATATCATCTAACAAGACAAAGAAGACAAAGACTCAGAGACAAGTATCTCAGTAGGGCTGCAGCAACTAATCAATAAAATAGGTAATAAAAGATTCAGCAGCAAATTTGTTTATTGATTAACTGCATGCAGATTAAGAGTGCAGTAATTTTGACTAAAATATACATTTTGCTAAATTATTTGTATTTTTACAAAAGAAACAGTAAAGGGACTTCACTGGAGTATAAATTTGATTACTTTGTCCAGGTGAGAGTGTGTGTACCTAGTAGCAGTTAACATTTAGTCTGTGCTTTTGTTTTTGTTTACTAGCATTTTTAAATGATAAATAATAACAAAATGGCAAGCTGTTAGTTGTTTAGAATGTAATTTTTAACCCTTTTTTTGCACATAATGTATAGCATAGCTTATAGATACATTCACTACTTTTGTTTTTGTAGCCTTCAAATTGTACAGCATTGGAAGGGATGTGGAATAACATTTTCATAAATTATTTATTAAATTTATTAAATTAATACATTTTAAAATAAAAATCTGATTTTTATCTGACTTTCAACAGATTTTTAAAAATTAGTTTTTTTAAGGCTCTTTGTGTAAATTTTGTGTAAAAAATTAAGAGCCAAAATTTTGTAAAAATGATTTGCTTTTTCAGCCACATTTCTAAGAACTGATTTGATACTTTTTACCAAGTTTTATTATATATATATATATATATATATATATATATATATATATATATATATTAGTGCTGTCAAACAATTAATCGCGATTAATCGCATCCAAAAGTTTTTGTTTACATAATACATGCGTGTGGACTGTGTATATTTATTATGTATATATAAATACACACACATACAGTATATATTTTGAAAATATTTACATGTATTTACATGTACAGGTCCTGGTCATATAATTAGAATATCATCAAAAAGTTGATTTATTTCACTAATTCCATTCAAAAAGTGAAACTTGTATATTATATTCATTCATTACACAAAGACTGATATATTTCAAATGTTTATTTCTTTTAATTTTGATGATTAGAGCTTACAGCTCATGAAAGTCAAAAATCAGCATCTCAAAATATTAGAATATTTACATTTGAGTTTAAATAAATGACCAACCCTACAGTATAAATGCTGGGTATCTCTTGTTCTTTGAAACCACAATAATGGAGAAGACTGCTGACTTGGCAACGATCCAGAAGATGAACATTGACACCCTCCACAAAGAGGGTAAGTCACAGAGGGTCATTACTGAAAGGTGTAGCTGTTTACAGAGTGCTGTATCAAAGCATATTAAATGCAAAGTTGACTGGAAGGAAGAATTTGGGTAGGAAAAGGTGCACAAGCAACAGGGATGACCGCAAGCTTGAGAATACAGTCAAGCAAAGCTGATTCAAACACTTGTGAGAGCTTTACAAGGAGAGAACTGAAGCTGGAGTCAGTGCATCAAGAGTCACCACGCTCAGACGTCTTCAGGAAAAGGGACAACGTCAGAAGCGTCTTACCTGGGCTGTGGAGAAAAAGAACTGGACTGTTGCTCAGTGGTCCAAAGACCTCTTTTCAGATGAAAGTAAATTTTACATTTCATTTGGAAATCAAGGTCCCAGAGTCTGGAGGAAGAGTGGAGAGGCACAGAATCCATGTTGCTTGAAGTCCAGTGTGAAGTTTCCACAGTCAGTGATGATTTGGGCTGCCATGTCATCTGCTGGTGTTGGTCCACTGTGTTTTCTGAAGTCCAAGGTCAATGCAGCCATCTACCAGGAAATTTTAGAGCACTTCATGCTTCCTTCTGTTGACAAGCTTTATGGAGATGCTGATTTCATTTTCCAGCAGGACTTGGCACCTGCACACACTGCCAAAGGTACCAAAAGCTGGTTCAGTGACCATGGTGTTACTGTGCTTGATTGGCCAGCAAACTCACCTGACCTGAACTCCATAGAGAATCTATGAGGTATTGTCAAGAGGAAGATGACAGACACCAGACCCAACAATGCAGAAGAGCTGAAGGCCACTATCAGAGCAACCTGGGCTTTCATAACACCTGAGCAGTGCCACAGACTGATCGACTCCATGCCACGCCGCATTGCTGCAGTAATTCAGGCAAAAGGAGCCCCAACTAAATATTGAGTGCTGTACATGCTCATACTTTTCATGTTCATACTTATCAGTTGGCCAAGATTTCTAAAAATCCTTTCTTTGTATTGGTCTTAAGTAATATTCTAATTTTCTGAGATACTGAATTTGGGATTTTCCTTAGTTGTCAGTTATAATCATCAAAATTAAAAGAAATAAACATTTGAAATATATCAGTCTGTGTGTAATGAATGTATATAATATACAAGTTTCACTTTTTGAATGGAATTAGTGAAATAAATCAACTTTTTGATGATATTCTAATTATATGACCAGCACCTGTATATATTTATATTGTATATAAATATATATGTATATAAACCTAACATATTTTTCTGAAATATTTACATGCATGTTTGTGTATGTATATATACATATACTGTTTACATATACTATGTAAACAAAAACTTTTATTTTGGATGCGATTAATCGTTTGACAGCACTAATATATGTGTATATATATATATATATACACACACACACACACACACACACACACACACACACACACACACACACACATTATATATACAAAATTCTGGGAAAAAAAAAGCATTATTTCTTCACAGTATTTTTTCTTTTTCATTAATGCAACCATAACCTATTATTTTTTCTTACATGTGCTTTATAAATATGCTTAAATTAACCCAGATTAAATTATTGTTTAGTAGCGCTTGGATAAAATTGGGAGACCATCTTAAGACGAGCAATCATGCTTATGCTGGGTTGTTAGCAACATTATTTTTCAATTCTATAATAACAACAAACTGAAACAAAGTATATTTCAGTGTTGACTTTCCACTTCTATCTACTAACCGAGCGGCTGTTTTTCACACACGGCCTGCACCCATGACTTCATCAGCTGTCCCAGAATCCTCTGCTCATGAAGCGGGAAGACTTGCTGGATCACACCTCGCGCCCTCAGCTCAGGAACTGGAACATACACACACAGTTCACGCTCACTAACACACACACAACATGAACAGGTATTCAAAACTTCGGTAAAACTTTTCCTTCCAGAAACGTTCACTACATCTGTCACCAGCAACATATACATCCTCAGTCTGCACAGTGCAATTACTCTCAGGTACAGACCATCCAGATACAGGCCACTGGTACACACTTCTCAGGGCTCTCAGGAAGTCTAAAGAGAAGAACTCACTGATTGGCTGCCCTTCCAGGAAGTGGATGTTGTGAATGGCCTCCCCATGTTTAGCTCTGAGATTGTCCAGCCAGTATTTGATTATGCTTTGTCGTTCCTGTGATACGGAAAAGAATAGGCTTCAATCTATAATAATGTTCACAAAAATGTACATTCCAACCCGGTGTCTCAATGAAATGAATGATTTGTTTTTTTAAAGGAATATAATGGATTAAATATAACCTTAGCAGTATTGACAATGTCTGTGATGTTGAAAAAACAAACTTGTAATATGCTTACAATGGAAGTTTATAGGGCAAGATATTAAAAGTAGAAATGTGACAATTGCATTTTTTGTTAAAGCCCTCATGAATGAGTAAAAATAAAAATGAATAAAATTTAATATGTGACGTCATCCAAATCATCATTTTGCAGTGGTACTACTTTTTCAATTTTGCCAATGGTTTATTTATATGTGACCCTGGAGCACAAAACCAGTCTTAAGTCGCTGGGGTATATTTGTAGCAATAGCCAAAAATACATTGTATGGGTCAAAATTATCCTTTTTTCTTTTATGCCAAAAATCATTAGGATATTAAGTAAAGATCATGTTCCATGAAGATATTTTGTAAATTTCTTACCGTAAATGTATCAAAACTTATTTTTTGATTAGTAATATGCATTGTTAAGAACTTCATTTGGACAACTTTAAAGGCGATTTTCTCAATATTTTGATTTTTTTGCACCCTCAGATTCCAGATTTTCAAATAGTTGTATCTCAGACAAATATTGTCCGATCCTAACAAACCATACATCAATGAAAAAAAGCTTATTTATTCAGCTTTCAGATGATGAGACTGGTTTTGTCGTCCAGGGTCACATATATTATTAGTTCTATTACATTCTATTATTATTAGTTATTATTCTATTTATTGATATTTTGAATTAGTGTTTTTTATTTTAGTTTAAGTTCTAGTAATTTAGTTTTTTTTATTAATTTTCATTTCACTTTTAATCATTTTAATTTTAGTACTTCAAATTATTTTATTTCAGTTATTTGCCAGATTTTTAAGTTCTATTCAATTTTATTTTTAAGTTTCATTAAGTATTTCTATTTTATTTTATTTCAATTTTATTTCAGTTCAAAAATGAAAATATTTTTAATAGTTTAAGTTTGAGTTAACAATAACAAAACTGGTTGAAAGAAGCTTTACAAGGTTCTATTTAGCAATTCAGACTAGCTATTACATTATATTGCTAACAGCATGTTATAGCAGAACCAGTGTAGTAATATTATAAAATATAATTTGCATAGTTTTTAAACTTTAAACTTTACTTGATTTTTACACATACTTTGTTTTGTTTTCACAAACTAAGGTAGAAATGATTATAAACTGAGAGTCAAAATATTTTTCTGTGGTAGTCGATATGTCTCAAATGCTGTTGTTTTGGTCGTATTTAACCCAAACTATGTAAACTTTGTCAGTTATGTTTATATCAATGTGTTTTTGTAATTACACTGTAAAAAGAAAACTTACAATTACTCGATTTAACCAAATGCTGTTGGTATAAATTAATGTATTTATGCTTGTTCAGTGATATTAAATAATATTTTTACTTGAATAAAACCATTTTAGGTTACCACTTTTTTACTATATGCAACTCCAAACTATAATAGCCTTTTTCTGTTTTCATGAGATGCCATCAGCAGTCTTGATAACAAGCGAAAAAACCAACTTAATGCTGCATCAAAACCTTTATGCTCAATATTGTGAAGGACCTGTGAGGTGAAGAAACAGAGTTCACTCTCAATGTTCTCGTAGATGTAATCTTCCTCACAGGAGAAACTGCGAGAGCCGCTACCAAACTCCGGCTTCACAGCTTTCTGCAGTCCCATCTCTTCAGCCCCTCGTAAAAGACTGGCCACACAATGACAAGAAAATACATCAGACTCAAGCTAGCCTCTATTAACACTATGAAAAGCACCTATGATAAAGCAAAGAAAAATATAACAAGTTTGGGGTCAGTAAGAAGAAGAAGAAACCAGTACTTTCAGCAAGCATACATTTAATTTAGTGTTAATTTAGTATTAATGAGTTACTGTTGTTGTTAAAGTTGATAATATTTCGAGTTCATTTTTTAATTTTAGTTAAAGCTGTGGTTTTGTCGTTTTAATTTTTGTTTCAGTTTATTTAATACACCACGTTAAACTAAACACAAATGAGAAATGTTGCCTTAACTAGCTGAAATAAAACAAGTTTATTTTAAATTTTTAAAATGTATTAAAACAGAAAACAGCTACTTTAAATTATAACTAGATAAAAAAGTTTGTTGAGACAAACTTTAAGTCGACTTGAGAAAGCCGGACCAGAAAGTTAGAAAAACTTTGAAAAGTTTTAAGTTGGATGGTTTTACTATGCGGTTGCTAGGGCGGTTGCTATGAGGTTGCTACTTGAGGTTGTTGCTAAGGTTTTTGCTAAGGTGCTCTGGGTGGTTGCTAAGGTGTTGCTATGGTACTCAGGGTAGTTGCTAAGGTGTTGCTATGCAGTTGCTAATGTACATGGGGTGGCTGTTAGGGTATTCCTATATGGTTGCTAGGGTACTCGGGGGGTTGCAAGGGTGTTGATATGCAGTTGCTAGGGTACTTGGGGGTGGTTGCTAAGGTGTTGCTAAGCGGTTGTTAAGTTACCCGGGGTGGTTGGAAGGGTGTTGCTAGGCGGTTGCTAGGGTACCTGGGTTGGTTGCTAAGGTGCTGCTATGCGGTTGCTAGGGTACTTAGGGTGGTTGCTAGGGTGTTATTATGCAGTTTCTAGGGTACTCTGGGTGGTTGCTAAGGTGTTGTTATGTGGTTGCTAGGGTGTTGCTAGAATGTTACCATGTCATTAGCATGATTAGCATGTTACTAGCATATCGCTAGCATGTAGTGTATTTTACATTTTTATTAGTGTAACGGTAGTGTATTTTGTTTCTCATGAGCTCCACAACTTCTTCTTTAGAGGCTCCTGTTTGAACATGACAATAAACATCAAACTAGTATTTTCTTGACCCTTATGGCTCATCTCACGGTAATTACATCAAAATCACCTGAAGAAACCGTTCATAAACAGGAGATTAATCTAAAGGAAAGATAAAAGCTCCCTCTCACTTCTCGTATGTGGCCGTGACGAAGAAGGCATACATTCTGGTGTGTTTGTGGTGTCGGATCTGGATAATGAGTTCTGGGATGCCGAGCCGTATGTGGTTCAGAAGCCAGAGCAGCGTGTGGTCATCTGTGGTGTCTGTGTGGAGACAAAAATAAACACCTCATCACCTATATGTTATTTATTAAACAAAAAACGACATCCATAACACCAGAATGTTCTGTTTGTTTCAGCAGCTAGTACTATAGGTACAATGTGTCTGTTTGCATAAAATACCAATTCAAAAATATGTAAAATCACTCAAAAACACATGATTTTATATTTGAAATTACATTTGTACATCCTGTTTGCTTTATTAATTATAAATTCAGCAATTTTAAAGGACTTCAAAAGGCATTCTGATTGAAGCACAATCCTGATATCAAAATCAATCATTTTAGTATCATTGAGATACTATTATATTTTTTGTTAATATTTTGAATTAGATTATTATTTTTGGCTTTCATGTTAATTTTAGTTAAGGTTTTAGTCATTTTTTGTTGTGTTTTTGTCATTTTTGTTAGTTTTTTAAAAAATATATGCCTATATAATTTGTTCATTTTTACATCAGTTTTAGTTTTTAGTAAATATAAGCTAAATGAAAATGAGAAATGCTGTCCTGTAACTAGCTAAAACAAAAATTTTATTTCAGTTAACATTTATTTTATTTCTTAGTTTTAGTTAATCATAATAACTCTCATCTAAATTAACTGGTTTTATTAAAAAAAATATTAATTAATATGATCAACCTGACTACATTGGGATAATTTGCCACACACACACACACACACACACACACACACACACACACACACACACACACACACACACACACACACACACACACACACACACAAACACACACACACACACACACACACACACACACACACACACACACACACACACACACACACACACACACACACACACACACACACACACACACACACACACATTTCTTTGAATTCGGGGTGACATTTCCTTAGATTCACCCACTTTTTTACTCCACCTTGTTATTAAGCAATATTTTTTTTAACAAATAGACAAATAATTTTGCATCATACATGTCAAAAGTACTGTGATCGTATTTTATATTAAGATATATCATTGCAACCAAAGATTACCACATTCAAATTCCACAGTAATATCATACCATTATTATAAAAAAGGTATTTCTGTAAGGATTAATAAAGGTATTTATTCTGTGTTTTGTAAGAAATATAGAAAGAAAGGGACAGGAAAAAAATACATCTGCGCCACCTGGAAACGTCATAAGGACATCACAGTTCTCCGTGGGCACCGTCTTCATCCAGGATTTATGGGACATGATGTGTCTCCCGGCCTGCAGCAGCCGCTTCCCAAATAGCTTATCTGAGAAACACAACAAGGAGAGAGAAGGAGAAAGAGAAAAGAAAACAAACGTCAGTCACTTTGTAATGTTTCTCTGAACAAACAGACCCGCTCCATGCTGTTCATTCTCCCCCTCGCTCACGGTGCCAAGTTTAAATGTCACTGTCCTTCCCCTTGAAACATGAGAAGAGGAGACATAACCGAATGCTCCAGCGCTGGAGTCCTGACAGCACCGCGGCCAGTGTCTGAATATGAACAATAACACCTGAGAGCATGACTAGTTGTGCTGTGGTGTTTGTGGAAAATGTTCAATTTTTTTTTTATTTTTTTTAATAAATAAGAAACATAAATATGGAAGTGAAGATGGAATGAGAATATATATATATGTGTGTGTGTGTGTGTGTGTGTGTGTGTGTGTGTGTGACCCTGGACCATAAAAGCAGTCATAAATAGCACTGGTATATTTGTAGCAATAGCCAAAAATACATTGTATGGGTCAAAATGATTGATTTTTCTTTTATGACAAAAATCATTAGGATATTAAGTAAAGATCATGTTCCATGAAGATATTTTGTAAGTTTCCTACTGTAAATATATATTAAAACGTAATTTTTGATTAGTAATATGCATTGCTAAGAACTTCATTTGTGCAACTTCAAAAGCGTTTTTCTTAATATTTAGTTTTTTTTGCACCCTCAGATTCCAGATTTTAAAGTAATTGTATCTCAACCAAATATTGTCCGATCCTAACACACCATACATCAATGGAAAGATTATTTATATATTATTCATGTATGTATGTATATATATATATATATATATATATATATATATATTTCAAGGAGTACCTATTTTAAAATTTTAAATCCTTTCTAAAATTTCTATTTATCAAATAATCCTGATTAAAATAAATGTATCATGGTTTCCACAAAAGTATGATATTTCTTGAGCAGCAAATCAGAATGATTTCTGAAGGATCATGTGACACTGAAGACTCGAGTAACGATGCTGAAAATTTGCTTTGATCACAGAAATAAATTACATTATAAAATATATTAAAATTAAAAAAAACTATTATTTTAAATTTTAATAATATTTCTCAATATTACTAGTTTGGATCAAATAAATGCAAAAGATACTTCTTTCAAAAACATAAAAAAATCGTACAAACTTGAATTGTTTAAATCTCTCTCTCTCTGTATATGCAACGATTACCATATTCACCATCGTACCACGGTTCTTTAAAAAAATGGTGATAGAATGATAATAGCATGATTCACATTCAAAACCGTGATTTTTTTTTTCTCATAAGAAAATGTTATTGCTGTTATTCCTTGAGATGCTGTTCTTTAATAACTGAGATACTAATTGAAGATCTTTTTTGTTCATTTAAGCAAATGTATCTCTTATCTTTGTTTCTTTCATGTTTCATTGTCCTGCTTGGCACTGCATAATTGCCTTTAACCAATGCCAGGCAGGAAAGTGTTTACATTTTTTTTGCAACTTCTATTTGCCGATGCTAGAGGCACATCTCACAAAATTTTGTTATATATTTCGAGTTCAGACTCAAATGCATTAAACCCCAAAGTAAAGCAGTTGCGGTCAGTTGCGTAGTGTTTTTGGCAGTGGCCGCTCTGGAAATGTTCAGCTGCTCACAGTGGCTTCATGCTCACTGATGCATGACCTTCAGAAAATGGGACACAGTCTACATGAATCTAACACAATCTCAGGTCACTATCCAGCACTTAAAAATAATCAGATTTTCACCAAAGCGCAAATATATGCACTTGATATCTGCAATAAGAGCCTTTATGTAAAGGATAAAGAAAACTATTACAATTATTTAAAAGTTTAGTAAGTAAATAATTTTACTGTGATGTTCCTAAATTCCTTGCATGATGCATCACAATTGTATTTGATTTCATATACATAGTTTGTGCATCAGTGTTATTTTACGTTTATTGCATTATTATATCATTTGTGTTTCCCTGATAGTATTTTGTTTGTTAATGCTACATGCATTTGTTATTGTTTTTTATAAGTTATAATGCAGCTTCAAGCAAGGAATAGTTCAACCAAAAGTGAAAATTCAGTCATTATTTACTCACAGTCATGTGCTTTGAAACCTGTATGACTTTCTTTCTTAAATGGAACATAAAAGAATATATCTGGAGAAATGTCTCTGTTTTTTTGTCCATATAATGGAATTCAGTGGGCTCAAAGAAAGAAAGAAAGAATGGGCTCAAAAACTCCAAACATTTTATTTTGTGGTGAAAATCATAAAAGTTTGGTATGAAATCCACAAAGAGATTTCAATTGCTTCTGTATAAAAGCTACATAAAAATGTTAATATATTATATAAAAATAATATGTATTAATAATGCCTGAAACAATATGACTTTCTAGCAAACCACAGCTGTTTGACTTCACAGTAACTTTAAGTGGATTTTTTATTTCTTTTTCTTTCCCACTCTAATCCACACAAAACAAGTCAGAACAGATGGCTTTACTACATTGTCTGAAGTAAAGCATCATCATCAAACTAGTAGACACATGCAATCTGGCCAATCATCAGTCAGCGCTCGCTGGCTCGGTTTCCTAGAACTCTCTAAGCTTTATTTTTACCCGGTGTGTAAAGCCGAATGCATGAATGATGCCATGCTGTCATAATGCAACACATCTCCAGCCCCGGATCAGCGAGAGAGAAGACAGCAGTTAGACGTGCAGAGAGCACGCTTCACAAATAATAAACAATGAAATCTGTGAACCTCTTAATGGAGGCTGCAGCATAAAAACTACACGAGCAAAGGCAAATCCTCTTTATTTTTGGATTCTTTTCAAACGCTGCAGTGATTTAGCACTTCTGCTATCAGAGGGGTCATCAGGACAGACATTACGAAGTGCTCCAAACGTTTATTTCTAAATAAAAGGGTGCTGAAAAGGAAAGTACTGCAAAATAGCAATATTTCACACTGCTGATGAGCCAAAAACTCTGGTAATTACTAAAGCATATGAACAAAGCCAGTGAAGAATTTAATGCATGGGCAGGTTTGGAGTCACACTGTGGTGGACAACAATAGCACAAAAAGTGATTTATTAAAATAAATGTTGATACGGTATATTAAAAAACAAATATTTCATCTGCAAATGAGAAATATATATTACTGTTTCCATAAAGCAATTCCTGTGAAGTAGATACTCATCTACTCATATGAATGAGGCACTGTGAAGGAAAGCAGAAATTATGAATGACTGAATGAGCTGGAATTTGAATACATGCTTTGTCATTTCCCAGGGCACAACAAGCTGATTAATAACCAGTCCCATCAAATTGTCTTAAAGTAGTGTGTAAAAGAAGAAAACATGAAGTGAAGAGTTCCAATTAAATGGGCCATTCACAGGTTTCACAAAGATATTAAACATATTTTCTACTCACTCAAAATGGAAGTGGCTCTAATAGCTCTAAAGCCATGTTATCATGCACGTTCATAAATATGAGCCAAATTTTCAGCATCATTACTCCAGCCTTCAGTGTTACATGATCCTTCAGAAATCATTCTAATATGATGATCTGCTGCCCAGGAAACATTTAGCATTATTTTTATTATTCAGGACTCTTTGATAAATAGAACAGCATTAATTTAAAACAGAAATCTTTGTCACATTATAAATGTTTTTACAGTCCTTGCTGTATAAATCTGTAAATCTGTTTATACACTGTAAAAAGTGATAAGTTGACTTAACTTAAAAACATTGAGGAAACCCGTTGCCTTAAAAATTTTAAGTAAATGATAATTAAAAAAATAAGTTATGTGAATTATCAAGTTCGCTTAACTTTTTTTAAAAATAATAATTATTTACTTAATAATTTTAAGGCAACGGGTTTCCTCAATTTTTTTAAGTTAAGTCAACTTATCACTTTTTACAGTGCAACGTTCCCAAAAATGAAATCTACTAAACACTCTCTATGACATAATTTGAATAGAAAAAAGCAGAACATTCAGCCTGTCATGCTCCGTTTTATACATATTCTGGAGAACACTGTTTTTGTTTATGAATGCGAGGAACCTAGCTATAACAACAGCTGCTATTATGAGAAGTTGAAGGAGCGAAACCTGAGTCTTAAGAGTCGACTTGAAATGTAAGCATGTGTCATTTGGAAACACTGGAGCTGAAACAGGAGATCATTAGCTGTTAAAGACAGCTGTAAACTTTCACAGAGACTTGTACTGCAGGGAAGCAAATCATCTCAAAACATACTGGCTTGGGTTATCCATTAACCCACATAATACAGTACAAGTAAGAGTGCAAAAAAAAAAAAAAAAAACAATAACTTGAATCTATGTTTGGCACACTCTCAGAAAAAAGGTACAAAAGCTGTCACTGTTGCAGCAGCACCTTTTAAAAGGTACAAATATATAATATTTAGGTACTAATATGTACCTTTAAGGCACTTACAGGTTTTTTCAACTGCTTACATGCAGATTCTTTACTTGTCACACAATTTCTGAAACCTGACACTCAGAGCCACACACCAAATCTGCAAAACCATACACTAATTCTCAGCCTTTGATTCAATGTTCAATTTCATAAAACATTTTTTGCAACACAGTTTTCTATGTAACAAACAAAAATCTAACGGGAATTAATATTATGGCAAAGGTGTTTGCAAATGTTTGCTTTTGAGATGTGTTTGTGATATTTTGAATGCAGTGCTTCATTTTGCAAGAGATGTGATTTTGCATTTTGCATTTTGTGTGTGCAATTCTTGGATTTGTGTGTAAAGTTTGGAAAAAAAAGAGGCAAAGGTTTGAAAATCAGTTGAAAAAACTGTAAATGTACATTATAGGTACTAATATGTAGCTTTACAGTACTTATATCCAAGCTTTAGGGATAAATAAAGTATAAAAGTGTAGTTTTTTTCCTGTGTTCTTCAGACTCATAAATCATAATGTAACGTGTAACTTCACAACACACGACCTCTTCATAATCACTGCCTCCAGGCTCCAACTAAAACTATGTCAGAGCTTTAACATCCATCTAACATTTTACCACGGTGTTCAGGTGAGATATTTGCACCGGTTTACAACAGTAAATCTCTAATAAACACGATTTATGATACCAGAACTAGTTTCTGAAACTGCCATCCATCATCAAATTGCTGGCCTTTCATTTAGCTTATGAAATAACAATTGAGGCACTGACAACATGTGAGTGCTAATGGTTATTGAGCTCTGTCTGCTCGACTACTGATGCTAAACCCACTGCATAACCCTAAAAAAAGACACAGCCCACCCAGGATACACCAAAAGCAACAAATCCAACATATAAATCATCACAAACAAACCTATTCTCTTCATACCAACGGAACAAGACACTTTAGCAAGATGGTCTTATATTGATTTTATACAAAAGTTCAATAAACAAGAAGTTAGTATTAAACAACTTTATTAGCTTACGTCACTTTGCTTTTTCACTATTATGTGACGAAGTGGCAAACATAACAGGGAAGTAGCCTACACTAAACAAAAGAACTGATATGTACCTGTTACTCAGAATTTAAGTATTTTCAAGAGAAAATGTTTGAATAAACTTTTTGAAAGATTAATGTCATATAATAAAGGCCCCGATATACTACATACAGTCAAAAGTTTACATACACCTTGCAGAATCTGCAAAATGTTAATTATTTGACCAGAATAAGAGGGATCATACAAAATGCATGTTATTGTTTATTTAGTGCTGACCTGAATAAGATATTTCACATAAAAGATAGTTAAAAGATAGCAATAGTTGAATTTATAAAAATAACCCCATTCAAAAGTTTACTTGATTCTTAATACTGTGTTGTTACTACACTGTAAAAAGTGATAAGTTGACTTAACTTAAAAAAAATTGAGGAAACCCGTTGCCTTAATATTATTAAGTAAATAATTAAAAAAATAAGTTAATTGAATTATCAAGTTCACTTAATTTAAAAAAAAAAAAAAAAATTTACTATCTTTTTTACTTAATAATTTTAAGGCAACGGGTTTCCTCAGTTTTTTTAAGTTAATTCAACTTTCACTTTTTACAGTGTAGAATGATCCACAGCTGTTTTTTTTATTATTGATAGTTGTTCAGAACAGTTAAACTGTAAAGCCTGCTGTTCTTCAGAACCGATGCTCCAGAAGGAAAATGATGCATTAAGAAAATGCATTGAAAACTTTTTGAATTTGAAGATCAGGGTAAATGTAACTTAACTAATCTTCATTCTGTTCAAAAGTTTTCACCCCCCGTGGTGCTAATACGTAAGTTCAGACAGAATTCTAAAGATGGCTGAGCACTTCTTTCTCTGGAACATAAGATCCACCTTATTTGTCACGTAGGAGCGGGTGCGGCCATTTTTAAATTGAATATGTCTGGCTTCCGGTGTCATCCACATCCAGCTATTTTTAGCTGTACAAAACAGCTCGTTTTGCAGCTTGATATTGCAAACTGGTATGTCCTACCATATAATTTCAATGTACTATCTTAATTATGAACACACTGGTTTGTAGTACAAACAGTTTTACCATTTATTGGTATTCTTCGCTTTATTTTCCTACAGTGGCTAATGAACCGGAAGTCTCACACATACACAGAAAAAATAAGGTGGATAGGCATGCACGAGTTTCTTTACAAAAAGACATCACCAACTACTGGCCTGGCATGCATAATACAGCGTTTTAGTTGTTTTGTGCGGATCCGAGAAATGTGCCCTTGGGAAAAAACTAATGCTTTGACTTTCAAACAAACAAACAAACAAACAAAAGGCAAACAGGCTACTTTTACATGCAACCAAATAATCCATTTGTAATCGGATTGACGGCTCAATCAGACTGAAAAGCCTTCATGTAAATATGATTGAGCTCGATCCGAATGAAATTTTGACCGGATTGAAAGGGTTGGTTTATTTCTTTTCTAATGCGATTGAGAGTGCATGTAAATGCTTGATCGACCGCATTGAAAACCGAAACGGAAATGACTGTGCATGCACAATGACGTAGAAATTGCGTAATGACGTATGACGGCACAGAGGTTTGTAATGGATAAATATTAATTCTGCTGTTAAAAAAAATAAAAAAGCAGTGTAGGAGAGTGGTTATTATGTGCAAACAGTGGGAAACTCTATATTTGTGCAGTGTGGCATGTCAAAAAAATAAAAATCAATTATGATTTTAAGTTTGTGACATATAAACGCGCACACATCAACCCGTTCACTTTATTTAGCGTTCATGTAAATCGTTCATAAATCGGGAATGAATTCAGTCTGATTGAAACAAAAATTGTGAACATAATGTAAAAGTCCCAATGCTGTTGGACTAAATATCAGCACTCTGGGAACAGCGTTCATCCAATCAGATTCGAGGACCAGAACTAACTGTTGTATAATGCTTCACAACAAGCCACAATAAGAAGGCCATCCAAGCATCAACAAACCCCAAAACAGAAGATAATTTCAGCAATTATAGCGCCTCAGACAACTTGAACCTGCCCAAAGGCCCGTGAAAAAGCACTAATCGAGCGCAAAGAAAAAAAAGTAGCGCACGGCCCATATTATGTAGTCTAACGTTACAGCTAGACTCTCGCATTTGAAGTGATGCTGCCGCATGACCTTCTATAGGCCACAAATACATGAGCAGGGAGAGTTTAATGCATGCATAATGAACATAAGGAGCAGACAGCATAACAAAGCGCCGCATTGTTCATTCTGCTCGAAGGATATGCCGTCTGTCCTTTATACCCGCGTCACACGCACCTGTCCCGTCCGTAAATGCCCTCTCCAGACTCACCTAAAACGCCCGCTGATGTGGGCTGAGGGGCAGCGGTGTGCTGCTGCTGCTCTGGCCGCTCCGCGTCTCCCTGCGCTCGGTGTCTGTGCCGCGAGCTCTCGCTGTCGCTGCTGCTGCTGCTGATGTTGCTCGCCGATGATGCAGCAGCGGCCGCCGTGTCGGGCATCATGCTGCTGCCGTTTCAGCGGGGAATGGATGTAGAAATGGGGCGCAGTGTGTGTGGATACACACTGGCTGGGTTAAATGAAGGTGAGGGTGAAGTGAAGGTTGTTGTGAGTCATCTTGTTTGCGGCGGGATGCGAGGAGAGACCGACTGCGGCGTGAGGAGGAGTACTATGGTGGAGGAGGGACAAAGAAGGGGAGAAGATATTATACACCGCCTCTCTCTCTCTGTCTGCCTTTGCTTTCAAACACTCAGATCCAGATATAGTCCACTCACACTGCCACCCTCTCATAGGACAAGTGCATTAGCTGGCTGACCTCAGCATGAGTGTATATTGATGAATTGATCTGTACATTAGGAATCAAACCTCAGCATTTAGGATGGTAAACTATAATTATTTTGGGCTAAAGGTTTTACAGAGATTTGCTTACATGTATGTTATGATAAGCAATATATTATTGCAGTATTTTATCTTTAACCTTTCCCAAAAACTTCACAGTAAAAATCTTTTTTTTTTTTTCTGAATATTTTTCAGTCTGATGGCAAGTTTTAAACAGAGAATAGACTGTTCATATGGGGCCCTATGATGGCTGTTTAAAAAGGCAACATATTTTAATATTCATTTGTGACCCTGGACCACAAAACCAGTCTTAAGTGTCAATTTTTCGAAATTGAGATTTATACATCATCTGAAAGCTGAATAAATAATCTTTCCATTGATGTATGGTTTGTTAGGATCGGACAATATTTGGTTGAGATACAACTATTTGAAAATCTGGAATCTGAGGGAGCAAAAAAAAAAAAAAAAAATATTGAGAAAATCTCCTTTAAAGTTGTCCAAATGAAGTTCTTAGCAATGCATATTACTAATCAAAATTAAGTTTTTATACATTTACGGTAAGAAATTTACAAAATATCTTCATGGAACATGATCTTTACTTAATATCCTAATAATTTTTAGCATAAAAGAAAAATCTATCATTTTGACCCATACAATGTATTTTTGACTATTGCTACAGATATACCCCAGCGACTCAAGACTGGTTTTGTGCTCCAGGGTCACATTTAGGTTCAAAGCGACGATTTGAAGACCAGAAGTGTCATTAATTTTGTAGCATTTATGCGTTATGATTTAAGAGCATCTTTATCAGGTGCCAAATAAATATTTAAAAAATAATTAATAAAACATGATGATAATAATAGTTTTAAAGTTGACTGCTGTAATTTGTATTTGCAAATTCAAGGATTATTCAGGCTTATTTTTCTTATTTGTTAATAACAATATTGACATAAATATTATTGGAGTACGTTTGCAAGAAATGTCTTATCAGTGTCACCCTGCCTTTTCTTTATAATTATGTGAAATGTAGCCTATAATAATTTTTCAAGTGAAAATTGTGTCTTAAATGCAATAATTTGTGTAAAGGCATAATCTTTTTATCAACAAAGTTTTTTGGTTTCAATTTATATAAAACAAATTATTTGATTTTAAATAGTCTTGCAAGGTGACAAATTAATTTTAGAACAAATATCACATAGTCTCTCAGTTAATATGAGTTCATTAAAAAAATATTTTTAGTTTGTCAACATCCTGAAGTATCCAACTACCCATAATTTACAGTAAAACTGCTTTTAATGGTATCATTGGTTACATTCTAACTCAATCCTTGCATGTAGAAGAGTATTTGTGAATATATTTCTCCCTCTGTTTTTCTGTGGGACTAAATTGAGACACTGTCCGAAAGGATGAAGCAGGGTATTATTTATTAATTAATGCAAAAAATATCTTCCCAGCTGAATATTTCAGAATGGCTTAACGTGATTTATTATACCTCTCTCTGAACAAAAGAGCATAATTGAAGGCATATAACAGAGTGGTTTTCTCCATAATCTGGGCAGATCTACAGTCGAAAATAAGTATTTACATACAATCTAAAATATGATTTATACTTAATGGTGATTTATATTAACATTAACCAGAAATACATAATACAAACAGTTTTGCATTTAAATTGTTGCAAGATATTAAATGAATAACTATATAGGCTAGGCTAATACAACCCTTGTGATCCAAGCATATATCATCTGTAATTGTCACAACACATTTTTAGATGGTCTCATTATATGTGAAATATAGTGTAAAATATAAAAATAATTGATAATTACATAAAATAGCTTCACCAAGGGTTTCTAGACATATTGCTTTTAAAAGCAGTCACGTCAGCTAACAGTAAACGAAGCAATAATCATTTCTGCTTGCTCATCAAGCTTTTACATGCAGCTCTTCACAGCCTCACAACCTCTAAAAAAGCCAATGGAAACTTCATATAGGTGCATTTAGCCTAAACATGTTCAATATCATTATTAAAGTTGCAGATGGTTTAAATAGCTCTACTAACTAGGCTATGCATTTTAAAAGGTACAAATATCACGCAGTCTCAATATAATGTCTTAAAAACTACACGCACTGTAGGCCTATAGCAATTAGACAGGGATAAGAAAATGTTGCATGAAACAAATCACACATTATCAAGTCCCTATTAGCTTTTAGTGTATGGCAGCATCAACAGTCATTGCTTGTAATTTTTTGTTAAACGAAACATTAAAAAACATGTTGATTGAACTATTCCTATTTAACACAACAACAGATAAAGTCTCAAAATTTGAGCAGTTGAATAGATGTGTTAAATGGTCCACGGACAGAATTGTAGGGCGCACAAGGGGGAAGACTTCTATTTGATTGACAGCGAAGCTGGCGAATAGCAAGCGTCTTTGCTCCCACGTGTATCGACGCGGACCAATGAAATTCACCTGAACATAATCAATAACAAACCGCCTTGAAAATAACTTTCCTAAATTCACGTGGTGCGCTCGTTTATGACAGCGGTGTAAATAATAATGATTCAACCGAGCTATTGACACGATAATCTTGTATATCAGGTCATTAACATGCACTTTATTATTAGTTATTGGAGAAGACGTGCCTGCTATAAGGTCTCTTGGGTTTGCTCATTTAGGTTTCCTTTACAATAAACATGATGAGCGGTTTGTGTTTAGCAGATCTCTTCCAGTGAAAACTTAAAAGGCTGTTTTGTTCTGTTGGCTCGGAGGATGACACGATCTTCGCTCTGTCGTCGGGTCATAGGGTGGTTATAGGGTCAGCTCTGACCCGAGGTCTCCCGCTCCTCGGACCGCCAGCCTCCGCAGCATCACACATGGACCGAGGCCTGGTCCTGTGGTTCCCAGATCTGATGGCAAGTTTTAAACAGAATAGCCTGTTTTCACATGATGACTAACTAGGATGACTGTAAAAAAGGCAACATAAGTCCTAAGGACCACAAAACCAGTCATAAGGGTCAATTTTTAAAAAACAAATCTGAAAGCTGAATAAATAAGCTTTCTATTGATGTATGGTTTGTTAGGATCGGACAATATTTGGCAATCTGAGGATGCAAAAAAATCTAAATATTGAGAAAATCACCTTTAAAGTTGACTAAATGAAGTTCTTAGCAATGCATATTACTGATCAAAAATTAAATTTTGTTATATTTACAGTAGGAAATTTACAAAATATTTTCATGGAACATGATCTTTACTTAATGTCCTAATGATTTTTGGCATAAAAGAAAAATCTATAATTTTGACCCATACAGTGTGTTTTTGACTATTGCTGCAAATAAACTTAAGACTGGTTTTGGGTCACATTTAGGTTCTCTACCCAGACTTTATAATTTACCAGGCAAAAGCGTCGATTTGAAGACCAGAAGTTTCTTTAATTTTGTAATATTTATGCGTTATGAATTGAGAGCATCTTTATCAGGTGCCAAATAAATATTAAAGAGATAGTTCACCCTTTATTTTAGTTTTCTTTGTGCACAAAAATATTCTCGTAGCTTTGATTTTTAATAGATTTAAAATAGTATTTATTCCTGTGATAGCAATGCTGAATTTTCAGCAGTAATTACTTTAGTGTCACATGACGCTGATTAAAAACATTTCTTATTTTTATCAATGTTGAAGACAGTTGTGCTGCTTCATGTTTTTTTTTTTTTTGTGTGGAAACTGACCATTTTTTTTCTGAATTCTTAAGTTCAAAAGAACAGTATTTATTTGAAATAGACAACTTTGGCAACATTGCTGTATAAATGCTGTTATTGTCACTCTTGACATTTCAGTTTAACATTTACTTCCTTGATGAACAGAAGTACGATATATACGATATATAACGAGTATATAAATTAGGAATTATTGACACGTTTCACTCTTTCAGGTCCTGCTAGTTTCACAGGAGAGGACAGTGCAGAGTTTCACGTTCACGGGGGGTCCTGCTGTTATCAGTGGAGTCTTACAAGCACTTGGCATGTGTGATCAACCATTAAATAAATATGACCCGTTATGTTCATGTTATGATAAATTAGCTAGTTTTTTAATCAGCATTTTAACACTAGATGGCAGCATTTGTTTCGTGCTTGGATCTTTCTTGAGCAGAAGTATTTACTCATTCATTTCTCTTTTTACGTGAAGTAGTGCTTTATTAACTTATAGACTTTATGTGAAGATATTATAGAATGCAAATTAATTGTAGTGATGTGAAGAGTTGTAAATTCATTTTATATTAAAGATATCTTACTTTGTGTGTGTTTCAGGCAGTTTGCGAGGTCTGCGGCCTGCAGAAGCGGGTGAGTTTGCCCGACGGGGGTTCTGTGCTGGTAAATTGAACCTTACTGAAGTAGAGGGTCTTGGTGACTTGATCCATGCAGAGACAGAAGCACAGAGGCGACTGAAGGCAGGAGACCTGGGACGCATTTACCAAGACTGGAGTGTTCGGCTAAAACAGGTAAAGGATTGATCAGGAAATAGCTCATGTAGCTCATGTTAGACCCTATACTTTGTCATCTGACCCACATATTAACATTGTTTTCCAGTTGCTGCTTTTGTGTTACAAGAATATTGCAGCAGCAGCAACCTAAATTACTTTAACATGTTTATCAGTAAAGGGGGCAGGAAATTCCAGACAGATGCTATAGTCGTGCATAATGTGGGAATTGTTAGGGGCCGTTCACACAGAACTCATTTTTCCATTCCAGTGCGCTACTTTTCCATTGTTTTTCTATATAAACACATGCTAGACGGACCTTTGCGCTCATGTCTCGCATCTTTTAAAACCATTCCATGCGTTTTTAGGGGCAAAGATGCATTCAGTATGAATAGCTCCTTAAGTGGCGTACGTGTTTGATGGTTTCCTAATGGATGGGAATCAGTGTTGCAAACAACAAAAAACTAGTGCGTTTAGTGAGCAGAACACTAGGATTGCTCCAGGAGAACCGTCCATTATAGTGTACCCTGGAGCACAAAACCAGTCTTAAGTCGCTGGGGTATATTTGTAGCAATAGCCAAAAATACATTGTATGGGTCAAAATTATAGATTTTTCTTTTATGCCAAAAATCATTAGGATATTAAGTAAAGATCATGTTCCATGAAAATATTTTGTAAATTTACTACTGTAAATATATTAAAACTTAATTTTTGATTAGTGATATGCATTGTTAAGAACTTCATTTGGACAACTTTAAAGGCGATTTTCTCAATATTTTGATTTTTTTGCACCCTCAGATTCCAGATTCTCAAATAGTTGTATCTCAGCCAAATATTGTCCGATCCTAACAAACCATACATCAATGGAAAGCTGATTTATTCAGCTTGATGTATGAATCTCAATTTCGAAAAATTGACACTTAAGACTTTTTGTGGTCCAGGGTCACACCATTACTCTTGATACTAAAAAAAAAGTAAAATACGCTACTGTTGAAAAGCGGCAGTAACAACATTTATAATCTTACAAACAATTTCGGTTTCAAATAAGTGCTGTTCTTTGGAACTTTTTATATTTATCCAAAGAAAAAAAAATGGTTTCCAAAAAATACGAAGCAGCACAACTGTTTTCAACATGGATAATAATAAGAAACGTTACTTCAGCAGAAAATTAGCATATTGACGTAAAAGACAAAAAAGAGGCTTTCAAGCATCAAAACAATAAAAGTTTATAACAGCTTTACTTTTTTTGTACATTAGAATGTGTCCTGTTTATCATTATCAAAAGATAGGTAACAATAGTTTTTACCCATTTGTCAGCAAGAAGTTTTTATTCATTTAAAATAGAATAAAATTTAGTATGATTACTTTTTTCTTTTATATGTTTTAATAAGAACAGCAGTGTTTCCCCTGCCATTATTTTATGATATATATATATATATATATATATATATATATATATATATATATATATATTATGAAGGTCAAGTTCATTTTATTTAATTTTATTTTCTATATAGCGCCAGATCACAACAGAAGTCATTTAAGGTTACCCTTCCTATAGAACAGGTTTTTTTTATTAAACAAAATAAACAGCGCATCAGAAAATACTTGCAGTCTATGGGAGGGTCAGAGAAATATATCTTAATTTGTGTTCTGAAGATGAACGAAGGTCTTACAGGTTTGGAACGACATGAGGTGGGTGACTATATACACCAAACACCAAAATGGGAAAGATTTCTGAAGGATCATGTGACACTGAAGACTGGAGTTAATTCATGCTGAAAATTCAGCTTTGCATCATAGGCATAAATTGTATTTGCATGTTATTTTAAATAGTATAATAATATTTCACAATACTGCTGTTTTACTGGAAGTTTGATTAAATAAATGCAGCCCTGGTGAGCAGAAGAGACTAGAAGGCGGGACCCAAGTCATATCTAGAGATCAGAATATCATATTCTTTGAGAGAATTGAAGGGTGGGTTATTTTGACTTGGAGCAACTCCCTGAAAACCACATACAGTACACCAGCTGCAAGGAACAAAACACCCAGTTTTCTCATTCTTCTCCTGATTTTGTAATGCATGAAATAAAATGAGTTTGATTGATAGATTGAGCAGTTAGAGAGATCTGAAACACTAGAGCATCTCTAACTAAACACATTCAAAACGGCACATGTGCTATTATTGGCAAAAGCTGTTTTCCTTGTAGTGTGAGGCTGAATGTGATTTACTGTGGAAGCCAATAGAGCACTTGTTATAAGTGTCTTCATATGAGAGGTTATTGTTTTTTATATAAGGTCTATTAAATAATTCCAGAATTTACTGCTAGACTGGGCAGTGTCGTCTCTCAGTCAGGGATGGTGTCCATCTATTGTTTGTGTGTAAGAGTGTGCTGACTGCTTGAGTCAGTGAGGAGCAGAGAGCAGGAGACAGGACATCCTGAGCATGGTGTGCGCCAAGCCGACAGAGCCCTCAGGACCCAATGTGATGTCGGCTATTGGTTTGTGTTATTGGTTTTTGGTAACAAGCACCAAGGATTTTTTAAATGTAATTCTGGAAATAAACAAGGTCTCAAAATTTGGGGGGAAAAACATTATAATTAATTATTATTTATTAATAAAGGCCTTTAGGCAAAGAAAGAAAGAAAAATGGCAAAGAAATAAAAAACGAAAATGAAACGAAACTAACAGCAGTTATTGAAAACCAAACTGAGGTAAAGTAATAATTATCAAAAAAAAAAAATAATAATAATAATAATCGCTTTTGATTTATATACATATTTAACTAGCTTTTAATGTTTTATATGGGACAACAGGCTATTGCCATTTCGAAATCTAAAATTTGAGCTTTTATACTGTATCTACCAGTCCTTCTAGACCTCAAAATGTGTTTTAAATGTCAGAATCAGAAAGAGCTTTATTGTCAAGTGTGTTTACACACACAAAAACACAAGAAATTTGTCTTGGTGACAGAGTGCAGTCATGCATATAATTTAAGGTAATGAAATGTAAGGCTAATAATAAACAGAACAGACAATGCATTCAAAAATAATAACTATATGGTAATAAAAATATAGATAAAATAGAATTATGAATGTGCAAATGTTTTAGGAGGTTATGTACAACATATAGAAAAAGTAGAAAGATGAAAAGTTGTGAGAAGTTATGTACAGATGGACAGTCCTGAGATGTTAGGCTATGTATTGTTCAGGTGGAATATAGCCTGAGAGAAAAAGCTGTTCTTATGCCGTTCAGTGATGATTTATCTGTGTCCGAATGCAAAAACAGAAACAATGTTTTAGCATTGAAGGCCAAAATAGATCTCAATTAGACTAATTCATGCACATGCATGCTCCTGTTTTCTTCTTTGTAAAATGGCAGAAGTGACACAACCGGAAACTGTAATGCCTGAGCTCAAAAAAGTTTCTAGTGCACACGCGAAAGACTTCATTTTTGTATTTTTTACCAATGTCCCTTTAGGGGATCCGTAGATTCATTCAGGCACAAAAAAACAAACAAACAAAAAAACAGAAACTGGGAAAATTGTCTAAAATTTACACTGCAGTTCAAAAGTTTGGTCAGTAAGATAATGTTTTTAACATGAGTCTCCTGTGTTCACCCAGGCTGCTTTTATTTGATCAAAAACACAGTAATATTGTAAAATATGATTACAATTTAAAATAGCAGTTTACTACTTGAATATATTGTAAAATGTAATTTATTCCCGTGATGCAAAGCTGAATTTTCAGCATCATTACTCCAGCCTGCTTAATATTTTTGTAGAAACCATCATGCATTTTTCAGGATTGTTTGATTAAAGTTCAAAATAACTGCATTTATTTGTAAAAGCCTTATTGTCGCTTTTAAGCAACTGACCCTTTGCAAAGACCCGCCCCCCTTCATTACTGTTGCTACGTCCGACAAGCCATGCCTCATGCCACAAGAGGACACTGACAATGAGCTGACTGACAAGACAGAGCGGGTTACTTTTGGCATGAAACTCAGCTTTGTCGTGCTTTAAGAAATTCAAGCAATAAATACGGTTTTGTGGCTCTTTAATGTTTTGTGAGAGATCACTTGTAGCACCTCAGTTGAAACGGCATCTCTTCCTCTTTACTAGTTATACCATGAAATAAACATAAATGAACATCAGAAGGTATCTAGTTTAAATCGCGGAAAGACGTCAGTACACATTTGTCAAGTTTTAGTGAGACTGTTGCTGACATTCTGTGGAGTTATGACTAAGATGCATTTGTGTGTGTTATAGTGCTTGGCACATGTAGAGGCATTCATTGAATTCAGTGAGGATGAACTCATAGAGACGGGATATTAAATTACAGTACGTCTCCTCACATGGATCCTTATCAACACTGATTCATTTCCAGAATGGCTTGTGAAACTCCTGTTAGTATTGACCTCAGAGAAACCACAGCAGATGTTCAGAGGTGGAATCAAGACCATTGCAAGTCTCATTGAGAGATTTTGTGGTAGTGCCTAAAAATACAGCATGTACAGTTAATGCACATGCCATGATTTGTCCAACTTTATTCAGATGTTTGGGTGTTATATTTACATAAAAGTTCCTCTGGAGAATTGAGGGATTTCATTGTGCGTCAAGGAACAAGTCTGTCATTGACCATCTCCTTCCTCTGAGAGTTACAGACAGGCTGTAAAGTCACTAACAGAGGTCATGAAAAATAGCGTTTCCCCTCATTGACACACTTCTAGTTTGCCAAAGCTCTGTGAATTTTTATATGTTCAGTGCAAATTATTTTTATCCTTGTCTTTTAAAGTTAAATCCCTTTTGCTATTTATCACCTTGTGCATCCTTATGGACTTTTTGACTTCTTCATTAAAAAAATAATAATAATAATTTTGGCTCTGTTAATGCAATTTGCCAAAAATGTGTTTTTCTTAAAGTGGAATGTGGCATTTTAATATTTCACCCTCATTTCTTTTCATAAATCAGTTTTACATTAGGTGCAAAAAATAGTTACACCCAGGACATTAAGGACAAAGATGTCTCCATTAAAAGTGCATTTTTTAATCCTAGCGCCATTTAGGCATAAAATCATGCATTCTTTTTTTTTAAATAGGCTTTGATTCTGTTGGAAAGGCTTCAAATATGTACTTTTTTGTTTTATAGAAAATACTCAATTTTTTTCCTGTTTTCTACTCACAAAAGGTCAATTGAATTGAAGTTATGTAATTAGAATTGCATGAATGTATTGGTATCATTATAAGAGTGTGGCTTGTATGTGTGTACTGTTTGTTTGAATTAGTTTAACGAAAATTTTAAATAAAATGTCAAAATTAATAATGTTTCTGATCATGGCTGGAGCAATCATTCATTCATAAATAAATAAATAATTTCTGCTAGGATATGGAACATTTATTTTTTTCATTAAAAAACAACAACAGTGGGATTATGTAAACTGGCATTTAAAGGCATTTAAAATTCTGAAAATTAATGATTTTTTTTTAGTTATGACAGACTAATGTCGGCATTAAAAAAATCTGTCATTAAAAGTGGGAAAATAATATATAATAGATTAATATATAGTATTTGTATAATCTTTGACATGGACATTTTTGTCCTCCGAGTAAGTCTTTTTTAACAGTGCATTTCATTTCACAAAATGTAAAATTACCACATCAACAATAACCTGCATACATTTGTTAGAGCCTGTTCAGCCCTGACGCAGGTGCTCATCGCTGGAAGCACTAACGCCGGCAAGAGTAGCCTGCTTAACATGCTCAGTAAGATCAGACCTACTACCTGTGTCAAATATTCAATTATGCTAAATAAATTTCAGATATGATGGGTGTGTGTTTACTAAGTGTCAAACAAAATCCTTGCTTCATACAGACTAGTGGCTCTCAGATTTCACTCTTGATACTGTGTGTGTGGTGACCCAACAGCAGCATGTTATCATACTAGAATAAAACTATAAACATGCATAAGATCAAACACTGAAATGTATTTTATATATTAATAATAATAATAATAATTATTATAGTACAAACTTTTCAGCTTTGCTGCAAGTGAACTTGCATTTAATCTGGATTGTATGTTCTTTTATTTCACATAGTTTTGTTCATCTGCGTAATTTGGCTTCTACCAAAACAACAGATGAATCAGTGCTGAAAGATTTTATTGCATGTACAGCGTTTGATGTCAAAGTAAAGGATGTGGGAAGTGTTTTGTTCTCCCTAATGCATTATTATTTGCTTAAAACTATGCAGTATTATATATATATATATATATATATATATATATATATATATATATATATATATATATATATATATATATTTTATATATTTATATTTTTTTTTTTGCATTTAGAATAGTTTTTTCCAGATGTCTTTGACTCTATCAGAAGAAATAGGTCGGGACCCAGAACTGAAATACTGCTGTCTCAGATTGTGGAGGTTTCAAACTTTTTGAAGTCAAGGTTCTGCAAATAGAATATTATTGCAAATATAAAGCCAGCTTTGTGTGTTCATGTATGAAACTTGGTGACTGTGTGACAAATATTACCGTTATACATACAGACAACCAAATTTAATGTTTTGTTTTTCCCCCCCAAGTTAAATAATCTGAAACATTTTGTGCTAATTCAAACTGTTAAAATATTATCTTAAACAATTCTCATTAATATACTACCATTCAAACGTTTGGGGTCAGTACACTGTAAAAAGTGAAAGTTGACTTAACTTAAAAAAAATAGAGTTATTAAGTACATAATAATGAAAAAAAAAAAGTTAAGTGAACTTGACAATTCAATTAACTTATTTTTTTAAATTATCATTTACTTAATTTTAAGGCAATGGGTTTCCTCAATTTTTTTAAGTTAAGTCAACTTATCACTTTTTACAGTGATAAGATCTTTTTTAAAGAAAAAAAATTAAAATTAAAACATTTCAGCAATGCATTAAATGATCAAAAGTGACAGTAAAGGAATTTACAATGTTACAAAAGATTTCTATTTCAAATAAATGTTTTTTCAAACCTTCTGTTCATTAAAGACTCTTGAAAAAAATGTATTATAGTTTTCACACACATATTAAGCAGCACATGTGTTTTCAACATTGATAATAATAAGAAAAGTTTGTTGAGCAGAAAATCAGAATATTAGAATGATTTCTGAAGGATCATATGACAGAAGACTGGAGTAATGATGCTGAAAATCACAGGAATAAATGACTTTTTACAATATTTTCACATTTATTAAACAGTTATTTTAAATATTTTTGATCAGATAAATGCAGCCTTGGTAAGAATAAGATATTTCATTCAAAAACATAAAAAAATCGGACAGTGTTAGATTTGACAGCTTTAAAAATATTTTTTTTGTTTAAATATTTTTTTTATTTTTAATGGATCCTATAGCATCTTTCGCTGCCCTCCTAACTTTTAAGAAAAGAAAAGATGTTTTCTTTTGTCCACACTATCATTTTTATTCATCTGGGCAAGTTAGTCAGTACTAGAGTGAACAAAACATTGCATCAGATCAGGTTTCCATGTGTATGGGAATATCATGTTTTACTTAAAACGGTTAAACAGATTTTAGGGGCAAAAGAGTCATTGTCCTATGACAGAAGGTTAATGGTTGTGATAAATGCACATAAAGTGACACTGAATGGCCTTTAATGACGTTTATCTCTGACCTCTGTGCTCTCCAGTAGCAGAAGGGGATGTTTGGATATCACCACACTTCCTGCCCCGAATTACCCCACATTCATCAACCCTGTTATTGTTTGTGGTCCAGCTTGCAGCGCTGTGCTCTGCTGTCAGTTCCTGTGTATTGTCATTTAATTAAGCATTTTGTGAGTTCGATTATGCTTAAACCTAAAAAATGGAATTTCAAGAATGTAGCGCATTTTGCACTTGAACATTTGAGATTTGAAAATGTGAAAAGATTTAGAAATGTAAAAGTAGTTGATTTTAGGATTGGTAATGTATATAAACTCCTGAAGGAAGTTCACACAAAGAGCACTTGAGTGAAACTGGCCTCTTCCTTCCAGTGTACATATGGAGATATACTTTAATTCCAGACTGTACCAGAATGGCAACAACAGAGAAACGTTTCTTCAAACTTTCATCCGCTCAAGGAAACTGCGGAGCGCAGCACTGGTTTAGAGCGGTTTTTTGTGTTGATGTATGTGCAGTTATTTTAGTTCAGCGCTGAGCAGCAAAGAACAAAAGACAAAAGGGCAAGAGATGCTGAAGTTGTTTTATTCAAGTATTTATTTAGGTATTCAAGGGGTTTTATTTATAGGTGTTTTATGTAATTATTCAGTTCCAGACAGATCATGGCTAACATGCTGTGCAAAATCAGATATTTAGATAATAAAAGCATTCAATGTTAAAGTGCCTTGCTGAATGAAACGCTGACATTTTACAGAAAATAACATCTTTAAGAACTTGCCTACATAAAAAAAAAACAAAAAAAACTCATCAGACCATAATATGACACTGTGGTCTCTTAAGCAGCTCTTATTGTTTATTTAATGGTGATTTATGGTGATTTAATATTATAAACAATAATTAACTCAAGGGTACTTGGAAAATAAATAAATCCACATGAAATATTGATGCCATTCAAAAGATTAATTGGCAACATGGTTATATGAAGATGGTTTTATATATATATATATATATATATATATTTATATACAAAGAAGGATACCGTTAACGCTTTGCAGTAACGTCTCATTTATTAACATTAGTTCATGCATGAACTAAGAGAAGACTTTTACTTGTCCCTTCACTTCCTGTTTATTTTAAGAGGATTTTATGATGGTAAAAGGATTGATGCATAAATTGAGGATAATTTTTTTTAAAGGGATAGTTCACTCAAAAATGGAATCCATCATTTACTGACCCTCATGTCATTAATCTTCGAAACACAATTGAAGATATTTTCAATGAAGTTTTCTGTCCCTCCACTGAAAGTCCAGTTAACCAAAACATAAAATATCCAAAAAGACCATGAAGATGATGTAATGTTAACTTGGTCGAGGCTAAAGTGGGTGCAGAAAAAATACAAATACACTCTTAAAAATAAAGGTTCTTTATTGGCATCAGTGGTTCCACAAAGAACCTTTATTGTCTATGGAACCTTTTCATTCCACAAAAGGTTCTTTAAAGTGGAAAAATGTTCTTTAGATTATTAAAATGGTTCTTTTAAGAACTGAAAGGTTAGCTATTGGCTTTGGACCAGGTGTCCCAAATCATCCAGAATCTTTATGCTAGTGTGAAAATTCAGCCTCACCTTCATCTGAACTGGACAACTGACCTATCAGTAAGCCCCTCCCCTCGAACGCAGACTAGCCAATAGCAGTCGAGTATCAGCTGCACGGGGAGCGGAACTCGGACATCTTTAGGTTTCAGCGCCATAGAGAAATATTGGAAGATCCGAAGCTCGCATCGGTTTTATGGGGTTTATGCTACAAAAATGGAAAAGCGATGTGCCTGTGGTTCTTGTAACACTGATTCCAGGTATCCTGAGAGGATGGGCGATAGAATTTACTTGATTACATTTCCTGAATCCAAACAAAACAGAGCAAAATGTCCCTAAGTATTCAACCCCAATACAAATGAAGACAAAAACGTTTATTTTCTGGTTACCATACACTCATTAAGTTACAGTTTTCATCTGCTCAAGCAGAACGTTAGTGTTATCTTGTGCTTTAGCAAGGTATCTCTGGCTAAAACTAGCTAACGTTAAAGTTATTGAGTCTATGCTAACATACAATTTAAATAGCGGACTATTCTCGTGTCTTATACAGTGTATAGGTCAAAAACACATAAACGAAGGTCTACATTTCAGTGCTTCTCCATATTAAACTGGTTAAATGTACGTTAATTTAATCGTAGCCTGTGATACATGAACAGTGTTGATCTGCGATCGTGATGACCGACTGTAATATGAGACTTCTCCCGCTTGCATTGTGATCTGTAAACCCTGGCTTCGAGTCACCCACCGTATTTATTTTTAAATATTTTATAAATCCCTCCATGGAATATTTAATTCCCATTTGGTGGCCTTCTGTGTCCAAAATTGTGCAAAAACATCGTTGAGCAAGGTTTTCACGCTGTAGCTGTCATTGTAAGACAGTGAGCAACTCCGTTTGTTTGTCCGAGGGAGCAACAGTAACTAAGGGGGGCGGGGCTTAACGATAGTCAATTGGAAACTCCAGCAGATGTTGCTGGCGGTAACCTCAGTGACACGGGCAAGTTCACCACATTAACTTTGTTTTGCACCACACTCTCTGATCTTATTTTAAGCCTCATTTTTAGGAAGACGTTTCCTTATCTCATCTAAATAAAAATGCATATGTTCCTGCCCATGCATATTATTTGCCCATCAATGTAACACTGGTCTGTCAGATGCCACGTTTCTACAGGATGTGAACTTTGTGTTGTTTTTTTGTGCTTGTAATCATCACATTTTAAATATAGTAAATCTTGGTTTTCTCGAAGCTTTGTGCATCTCCCTTGGTAATACCTCTGCCCTCCATCCTGAGAAATTAAAGACTTCGGAGAAGTCTGAGTCACAGAACAAAATGTCTCACGGGCCCTCCAACATCTCAGTGAACTAGTTTTTATTATCCTTGGACGTGCATTATGTGCATTGCTGTATGGCAAGCCACTTTAACATTTATTCCTTAAATTGTACTAGTATCTATTTTCATGCTATTAGTACTCATTTTGTAGCTACTAGTGTCTATTCCATTAGGTGCTATTCAGTGTTTATTCTTTGGCCAGCAACTTTTTTTTTTAAATACTAACACTTATTTTTTAGATACTTATTTAAATAGTGACTAATGTCTTTTTAAATATTGCTTGAAAGCATTCATTACTTATTAAATGCTATTACATTTCAGTAGATACTAGTTCCTATTTAATAGATAGAAACTATCTTACTAGTCACAACTGTTATAGTCGAGTTACTCGTGTTATAGTCAGAATGGCCATTGTAGAGTTCATTTAAAAACCTTACTAGCAATACTTTGAATAATGAATAAATAACAGTGTATAATAATAGATACTAGTGTCTAAAAAAATAAGTAGTAGTACCTAATGAGTAACTACTGGAATATAAAAAAATATGTTCTAGTCACAATACATACTAGTCAGAACTGATTAGTTGATATCTGAAAGACAGATCCCCATAGAAGTCAATACAATTTTTTTTAAAATAGAATAGTTACTAGTCACTAAGTAATAGTGTCTAATAAAAAGTACTACCGTCTAATGAATAAGTACTACACTGTAAAAAGTGATAAGTTGACTTAACTTAAAAAAATTGAGGAAACCCGTTGCCTTAAAATTTTTAAGTAAATGATAATTTAAAATTGTCAAGTTCACTTAACTTTTTTTTTTTTTTTTTTAAATTATTATGTACTTAATTTTAAGGCAACGGGTTTCCTCAATTTTTTTTAAGTTAAGTCAACTTTCACTTTTTACAGTGTAGTATCTGATGAACAGCTACTAGTATCCTACAATAAGTACTAGTGTTTATTTAGTAGGTACTAGTGTCTAATGAATGAATACCAGTATCTAATAAATAAGTACTTGTGTCTTTTACAAAGGTTCTAGTACCTTAAGAATAAACACTATTAGCCAATAAATAAGTACTAGTACCTAATGTAATACAAATACTAGCTAAAAAAAAAAGTACTATTAGAATCAAAATAGGTACTGGTATGTTTTATAAATTAAATGTTAAAATGGCTTGCCATATGCTAATCAGAACTGGACAGTTCTAAGTCAAAAATTTGACATGAGTTACTAATAACAATTGAATATTTACTAGTCACTATTGAAATATATACTAGTATCGATTTAATAGGTACCAGTATCTAATGAATTAGTACCTGTATCTAACAATCAGTACTAATATCTAATGAATAAGTACTGGTATCTTTAAAAAACTTTTAAAAGTGTAGCAAAATAATTTCGTTTTAGTAGCATGAAAATTGACACTAGTATGTTTGAAGGGTTAAATAGTGCTGTTCTTTGTTAGCTTCTGAACTAATTGTCGTATCTTCTCTCACTCTGTATAGCTCAGCATCCCGCTGCCATACTGTCTCCCACAGCCGGGACCACCAGAGATGTGGTGGAGGTCCCGCTGGACATCGGGGGCTATGGGACTCCGCAGACAGCGTGGAGCAGGAGAGTGTCCGGCGCGCCCATCAGCGGTATGTATTTACGGACACGTGTGGGAAAATCAAGCTAGAATAAACACTCAGGCATTTTTGTGCAAACAATCCAAAGTGATAAATATTGCCATCCTAAAAATGGCCCGTAGAAGGGGAAATATCTCTCAAGATTTCTTGCAACTCATTGTGCCGCATGAGGGGAAATGATCTGTTTATTCACAGATTTAGATATAGGTGTGTGGCACATTTTTCATGACTATTACGACTGCAATAGACATGGGAGGTTATGCAATAATATAAAGAGTTTAGTTACATAATGTTTGCAGAAAAAGAGTTTAATAATGATGTAGTTATTTACAAATATATCAAAACAAGCACCATGTCTTTTAAAAGAGCAGGTTGCAAAAGAAACTATAGATGGTTGTTAAAGTTGAACTCGAGGAAAAACCGACTAGAATTTTTATTCGTTTATTTATATCAGGGAAAATACACTATCAATACCTAAACATAACATTTTTACAATTTTGATTTGACAAAAAACGAAATGTTTAATTTTTATCGAGAAACCACAATGCTTTTTATATCTTTTCATTTTGATGGGAGTCTATTCCAGTCATGATTTCCTCTAAAGGCAAAAGATAACTGACTAAAAAGAGAGAAATAATCCATTTAACCAGTTCTTTTTACTGATATTCATCCATATTAGCTATTTAATTAATTTATACAACTAGCTACAATTACTAGTGAGCAACACAACAAATTTTAGGCAAAGCCCAAAAAATTTATTTCTGTCATTTAGACCAGAGGTGCCAAAATATATGAAGAGCCAAAATTTAACTTGATTGAGTTTCATGTGCCAAGAGTATATGTTGCATTATATCCAATTATATTATAAAAAAAAAAAAAAAAAAAAAAAAAATATATATATATATATATATATATATATATATATATATATATATATATATATATATATATATATATATATATATATATATATATTTTTTTTTTTGTTAAATTTAAATTGTTCACTTTTTAAATTTACATTTCAATGCAAAAATAAAATAAACAAACAAAAAAGCAAAAATATCAATTAGAAATGAACATATGCTTTGATGGCATGTTTTTCCTTCATGTTATATGTTATGGTGGGTGAAATCAAAGGTCATTAGACCGTACAGATCACAAAACAACTATGCATAAGCAGCACAATTTATATAAATCCTTATTAATTAATCAATAAAATAGTTTTAAAACAGAAAAAAAATGTTCCTGCATTTAAGAACAAATTATTATTTTTGAAAAATATAGCAAAAATAATTCTATAAAAAGGTCTGTCATCATTTATTTGTTTTATTTTATCTAATGCAATGCAATTCAAACATTTTAAACATGCACATGTCCAAATGCCATCGCTGCACATTAGGCATTACCTTTGTCACAGTTTACCTTTGTGTGTTGCAGTGCATGATATTTTTCTGCCTGTATAGTATGCTGTGATTTACTAAAGTGATGGCATGGACAGGAAGTGACCAGTTTGTTTCTGCGAGGTCAGAGGTTGTAAGATGCTGACCAGGCTCAGGAAACAGGCTTAAGAAACGACCTTCCGCTGCTGCCCACAGGGTGGAGCAGGCAGATCTGTCTCTTGTGGTCGTCGACTTGCCGCAGCTTCCTTCAGATCCCCAGCTCGTGCCCGTTTTCCTCAGCGGACACTTGAGGAGTATCCTTGAGCGCTCATCTCACAGGCAGGACTGCATCCTGATCCTCAACTGAAGTGAGCTCATCTCCGCCGAGCACAAGCGCAGCATGCAGGTGGCCCTCGAGGAGGCTGCTGATGTTCCTCCTGCTTGTGTTTTGTCATGTCACGCCAAAGATGGCCTTCAGGATCTCCTGACAGCATTACAGAACAGACTAAAGACACTGTGAGTGGAAATGGTCAGAAAGCAGTTGTATAACTATTCAAATACTGTATCTTATTTAGATACTGTAAACAGAAGTGATGCACCAAAATATAAATTCTGGGCCGCAACCAAAACTGAAAATTCAGCATGCGCTTGGATAAATGTTGCTCAATAATCAAATATAGTTTTGAGTTGTACTGACATGTAAATTGCACACAAGGTCGTTTTTATATCCATTTTTAAATAACATAATTATGTTTCTACTTCAGTTTGTTTTGTTTTCATGACAGATTTATTCAAACATACAGTACATTAAATAATGAATATTAATTTGAAATATAATGCATGTGAAATATTTAGCAAAATGCTCCTTTCTAGAGTAATTTTTTCTTGCTGACTATTGAGTTTATGGACATTTCCTGACCCTTTTGACAATTAACCATGGTTTTACTACTACTACAAAAAACAAAACAAAAAAACAATTACTATAATTAAGCCATGGTTACCACAAATGAACCATGGTTTTGCTACACTAACCGTGGTATTTGTATTAAAACTGTGGTTATTCAAATGCCAATCAATACACTAAAAAACATGGTTACTATACGTTTACTATAATAAAACCATGGTTAATTTTAGTAAGGGTAGGTAAATGTTACGTGACAGTTTACAAGCTGTTTTATTGATGTCTTTCTGCGGTCCAAACACATTTATTGTGTGTATTCTGTGATAAAATCGCCAGAATTTGGAAGCTGAGACTTTGAAAGCTTATAGTGATTATCGGATGGCAGATAATGTTTAGTGAAGTTCACGCATCAGCAGAAAACAGCTCAAAATAAAAGACTGACCTAGAGATTTAAGAGACCATATCATTATTGATTAAAAACAAGAAATCGATATTGACTGACACGATATTAACTGACATGTTTACCTGTTGTTCAACCATATAGTGTAACACAATAGACACTGACACAGTCGGTTGCCTAAATTTCGGTGCATCACTAAAACAAACCTAATCATGACTCGTTCATAAAGTCTTATATCCCTGTCTGTTCAGATGTGGTGACCCGCTCTGACCCATGTCTTCAAGAAACGGCTAAACACACATCTCTTCCATCTTTATTTGACCCTCTAACTCTAGCACTCTCTATTCTAATTCTATTTGATCTGTCTTTTTGTTGTTGCTCTTTTGTTGGTTTTGATTGCTTCTATTGTCCTCATTTGTAAGTCGCTTCAGATAAAAGCATCTGCTAAATGACTAAATGTAAATGTGAAAAGATGTTCATGTGTTTATAAGTTCATTTGTAATTCTGAAATAAAAATCAGACTTGAAGTCATTTAAAGAAACGATTATGTGTAACAGTAGCTGCCTATTACATCTACATAATTACAAACTGTAAGTACAGGTTGTTCCATGACTTAGTTATATGGTAAGTACATTTTGTTTCATGTAAGTACAACAGCTACTACTAAGTACTTAATTAGGTAATTACTTCTAAGACACCTTAAAATAAAGTGTTACCACTGTTTTTCTCTAATACACGTTGGCCACAATTAACGGCACCCTTTTATTCAATACTTTTTGAAACCTCCATTTTCCAGTTTCCAGTTTAACAGCTCTAAATGTTCTCCTATGATGCCTGATGAGGTTAGAGAACACCTGACAAGAGATCAGAGACCATTCCTTCATCCAGAATCACTCCAGACCCTTTAGATTCCCAGCTCCATGTTGGTGCTGCTTCTCTTCAGTTCACTCATTTTCTGCAGGGTTCAGGTCAGAGGACTGGAATGGCCAGCAGAAGCTTAGTTTTGTGCTCAGTGACCCATTTTTGTGTTGTTTTTGAGGTTTGTGTTTGGATTATTGTACGGTGGAAGATCCAAACATGGCCCATTATAAGATTTCTAACAGAGTCAGTCACTTACTGATTTTTTTTATCTGTTAGTATTTGATTGAATCCATGATGCCGTGTGTCTAAACAAGATGTCCAGGACCTCCAGCAGAAATATAAGCCAACAACATCAAAAATACAGCTGTATATTTCATTGTACACATGGGCTACTTTTTATCTCTGTGTTCACCAAACCCATCTTGAGTGTTTGCTGCTAAAAAGCTCATTTTTCATCTGACCATAGAAGCCAGTCCCATTTGAAGTTCCAGTCGTGTCTGATAACTGAACATACTGGATTTTGTTTTTGGATGAGCGAGGAGAATTTTTCTTGACCCCCCCCCCTAAACAACATGTGGTGATGTAGGTGTGCTGTTTGACAATGTTTTTTAAAGGTTTTCTTACCCTGAGACTCAACTATTTTCTGCAGTTCTCCAGCTGTGGTCCTTGGAGAGTCTTTAGCCACTCAAACTCTCCTTCTCACTGTGCATTAGGACGATATAGACACACGTCCTCTTCCAGGCAGTTTCATAACATTTTATGTTGATTGGAAATTCTTAATTATTGTCCTGATGGTGGAAATGGGAATTTTCACTGCTCTAGCTCTTTTCTTAAAGCCACTTCACTAATTTGTGAAGCTCAATTATCTTTTGCTGCACATCAGAAATATATTCTTTGGTTTTTCTCATTGTGATGGATGATTAAGGGAATGTGGGCTTTGTTTTCCCTCCTATTTATATTTCTGTGAAACAGGAAGCCATGGCTGGATAATTTCATGTTCATAATCACCCTGGAGTGCTCAAAATTGTGAATATGAATTGGAATATACTTTAGAATTAGAATTTCTAGGGGTACAAATAATTGTGTCCAACGTGTATTAGAGAAAAACATTTATTTCATAAGGATATTCCCTCCATTTTAAATTCTTATTATCCAGTGAAAGGTTAGATTTTTGTGAATTTTTTTAAATAAAAGATCAAAAGGATTAACAATGCAGATTAATTTTCACAGCCTTCTTTGGTCAAATTTAACAAGGGTGCCAATATTTTTGGCCATGACTGTATATATATATATATATATATATACACACACACACACGTACATATATAACAGAGGGACTTGTACACAGGTATTGCAAAAGGTGTAAAGATTTTAAACAGCTTCTAGAGGGCAGTACTTAAAAAAGATAACAGGTTTACCTGATAGAATGATTAAAATCTTTTAAAAAAATTTAGTTAAATCTGACCTGACCTGACCAGTCCAAACAGTCAACAGAAGAGCACGCTGTAACCAGAAAAATCAGTCATTTTTTTATTGCATATAATAGGCAGAGTTTCAAATCTCGGCATCCCCAAAAACAATTAAATTTCCTCCCAATGGCTGTTTTGAAAAGGATGACTTCACACTAGCCTTGGCAGGAGGATTTCTTATTTGTTCTGGCTGCATTGAGCTCAAACACGCTGGCGGCGATCTGATGCAGCTGAGCATTCTCTCTGTTCAACTGTACCGGCTGTTGAGGAAGGAGGTGTTCAGAAATGGTCCCCACGGCCCTTTGTTCTCCTGTCAATCTGACATTCATTTAAATATTTATGTGTGCTTGCTGAACTCTTCACCCGTTTGACGACATCGAGGTGCCAGGAGCTGTGCGCAGCACGCTGTACCTTCTGCCTTCCTCTCATTCATGACGCTGTTGTGCTGTTGTTTCTGCTGATTAGTGAGGTTAAAAAGCTCCCATAAATCTCACTGGCCTTTGCTCTGCTTTATGAGGTTGATGGAGAGGCCAAAATGTTCAAAAGGAACTGCCTTAGAACACATAGATTCCTTCAGAAGGGTGTTCTAAATTAAATGGAGATTGCATAAAGAAATGTATTTACCAATCTCGGTACAGAACACATTCAGCATCACACCACACCCAAAAACTGAATCTTTAAATATAGTAGTATATACTGTATCATCAGAGTGCATGTTTAATATTTTACATTTTGTTCTTATTAGTAACAGTTAGTTGGCTATTAACATATCATACAGGATATTCCTGTATGTAATGACATTCAACCAAAAGTGTGTGTGTGTGTGTGTGTGTGTGTGTATATATCAGCATATTTGGTTAGTAAGCTACAAATCTTGAGTATTTCTTCATTTTAACTTTATTTTGTTTTAACTTTAAATACAGGTTTAATAAAAAAGGAAAACAGCACTTGATTTTTTATGAATATTTATTTATTCAAAACAGACTGATCAACATATTAAAAAGAACAAAATATTTAGAAAACAAAAGCATTAAAAAGGACATTAAAACTGGTTCAAACAATCACTGCAACGCAATTAAATGTGTAAAGAATATTATATACATCACAACACAAGGTTTCACAGAATCAGATTCTCTCAGTATTTAACAACTGATGCTGTAAAAAAAATTTTTTATTTAATATTAACTATGTGCTTCGTAGGAAAGGCAGTCTCACATTTTTAGGTCTGCACCACTCTAAATAACCGAATAACCGATTCAGGTCTCAGAACTACATCATGCCATGCAAGTTCACAGCCCACGATGATTAAATACAACTATACAATGAACTAAACAGAGTGCACGTACATTTACAGTGATCCACAATGACAACATTATTTACAAAAGAGATCACAGGCTCAAAATCAGGAAACTCCCGCACACAAGACACTCAGAAACTGGCCTTGAGATTCAGATCATTCCCTTCTCCACACCCAGCCTGCGGAAAAGAGTGAAAACAATAAAAAAGACATTCTGAATCACTTGTGCATTAACACAAGTACCCCAAACAAAGGATAAGGTCTTCAAAAATGGAGGGTTTTTTAATATTGGTTTTGTGTAATGTTTAATATTTTGTGTGACTTGTAATCCAGCACTTTTCACAAAGTATTGTATATGTTTCAGATGTTATCAGAGATCAATCTAATGTCCCTCTGTTCTATGCAAATTTTAAAAGGCATTTTTGTGCCCTTTAAGAGCACTATGAGAAGGTCGTTCCAAACAAAATTGAGGGAGTGAAGTATACATAGAGTGGACAGAAATAATTTTGCCATATACACTGTAAAAAGTGATAAGTTGACTTAACTTAAAAAAAATTGAGGAAACCTGTTGCCTTAAAATTAAGTACATAATTTAAAAAAATAAAAAAGTTAAGTGACCTTGACAATTAACTTATTTTTTTAATTATCATTTACTTTAAAAATTTAAGGCAACGGGTTTCCTCAAATTTTTTTAAGTTAAGTCAACATCACTTTTTACAGTGTATCATCACATGCACTCTTAAGAAAAAAGGTACAGTAGTTGGTGGTACCTTTTCAAAAGGTATTAATATTTTACACTTTAGGGAATAATATGCACCCTTAGGGTACAAATATGAACAATTTAGGGGTAAATAAGGTACAAAGGTGTACTTTTTTTAAAGGGTACCACCCTAGTGACAGCTTTTTCTTCTGGAGGGCCACCTTCTAGCACTAATTAAACACACCTGCACCTGCTAAAGGGGTCTTCAGAATTACTAGAAACTTCCAGGCAGGTGTGTTACAGCTAAAATCTGCAGGAAGGTGGCCCTTCAGAATCAGGACTGGACATAGCATTTCAATGCAAAGTTAAAGTGACAATAACATACGTCTTTGTGATGGACAAGTGTGTCCAATCCTGCTTGTGGAGTTTAGCTTCAGCCCTAATTAAACACACCTGGGATGGTTCACCCAAACCCTGCTTTTCACTTACCCTCACGTCATTGTTTTTTTTTGCCAGACAGTTTCTGGTCCCCGTTGACTTCCGTAGTTTATCCATTCTGTGGAAGTCAATGGGGTCCAACGCCTGCTTGTTGACCCATATTTTTCAACAGAAATTTGCATAGGTTCGGAACAACTGAGGGGGAGCGAACGATAGCATAATTTTCAGTTTCAAGTGAACTATCCCTGTGATAATCTGACACTCCTGGTGTAGCATGTAACAAATGGACAGTAATGCCCTGCACCCTTCAAACTGGATAGGGCCAAGTGAATACTGACTTTCAAATGAATGAAGACCACTTACCTTTAGTGGTTAATGACCCCTACCAGGTATGGCCATGCCAGGGGGCTGAAGACCAGCAGGTCTGGGCTGCACAAACAGTGAAGATTGATTTGAGTTAATCACGATACGCTCTACACCTTTCAAACATGCAATTATAGGCTAAAAATCAGCGTCATCATTCAACTCCCACCTGTTGTGTGCAGCCATTTCGCAGGGATATAAGGGTGGCGTCATTCACAGAAAGCCGGGCTTCTAGTAGGTCTTTGGCGTCCCTCAGTCTGCTTTGCTCCTTGAGAAGCTGCTCCAGCTGCTTGTCATGCTTCTCTTGGGCATCCTGCAGTTTTTTGCTGCTCTCCGCAGTCTCTTTCTCCCGGTCCGTTTTGCACTTGTCCAGCTCTGAAGTCAGTCCCGCGTTCTGTACTTCCAGCCGGCTGCTCTGTTTCTGAATGCTGGAGACCTTCGCTCCCACGTTGTCCAGGTAGCTCTGGAACTTGTCCTCCACCTGTCGAGAGAGGCTGGAGCAGTTGGAGCGAATCCTTTCCATCTGTTCTTCCTGTTTCAGACAGGTGAGGTGAAACGTGACCGAGTTGGTGAAGAAGTTGTCGATTTTGGTCAGGAAGGCACTTGTGACCGTCTGGATGCCTTGGAGGGACTCTGCAAAGTCTTCTTTGCATTTCGTGGTGTACACATCAAGCTGGGATTTCAAGTTCATGTTTTCTTGTCTCAGTTGTATCACCTGGCTGTGATGTTCGTTTTTATCCTTCACTGCATTGTCCAAGTCGGCTTTAAGGTAATTCACCGTTTGGCTGAAGTTACTCTTAAGGATTCCATATAGATCTTTCTGCTGCTCCAGAAGAGTATTCAGAGTTTTTATTTCACCTGAGAAGAGAAAAGACAGCCACGTCAGCCGGACGGTCTCTTCGTGAAATTCATTGATTTATTGATTGCACTCACCATTCTGATTGCTGTTGCTCGGTGGACATGGGAGTGGAGTATAACGAGTGCTTGAAATCTTTGCTTTACTGGCCTCACAAACAGACTGTAAAACAGCCAGTCAAAATCAAGCTTGGAATTATTGTTAGGGTTTCAAGATTAATCACACTTCATAATATCAAGACAAATATGAAACTTATCAGTCCTCCTGTGCACAGTCTCATGTCGTTGCAAACCTGTATGACTTGCTTGCTTTTGTCGAAGCAAATAATTATATAAAAAAAAAAAATGTCTCAAGATTTTTATTTGTCCGTACAATGAAAGTCCCATTAACCAAAACAATGGCAACATCCTTCAAAGTATATATTTTTGTTTGTTCTACAGAAGAAAGTAAGTCATACAGGTTTGGAACGATGTGAGGATGACATACACTGCCGGTGTTCTGACGATTTGTGCTACCCGCTCGGATTGTGCTACCTCCCATTTAAAAAGATGGGTAGCACAAATCGATAGCGAAAAATGCTACCTATCAGATAGTGCTACCAGCATCTTATTCATGTGGTTTGAGCATTTTTTTTAATGTCCATACCTACCCTTACCCTTAAAACAATGCAAATATATTATTGGTAGCACAATCTGATAGGTAGCATGTTTTGTCGGTACACCGTTCAAGTCTCTTATGCTCATCAAGGCTGTATTTATTTGATCAAAAATACAGAAATATTGTGAAATATTATTGCAATTTCTAATATTGGTTTTCTATTTTAATATACTTTAAAATATAATTTATTTCAGTGATGCAGTGCTGAATTTATCAACCAATACTCACACAGCGTCACATGATCCTTCAGAAATCATTCTGATATGCTGATTTATTATTAGTGTTGAAACTCTTGTTCTGTAACGTGATACTTTTTCCTTTAACGTGATCAAAGGTCCCAAAAAAATATTAAGCAGCACAACTGTTTCCAACATTGATTATAAATCAGGATGTTAGAATGCTTTCTGAAGGATCATGTGACAGACAAAATTCAGCTTTGCATCACAGAAATAAATTATACTTTAAAGTATATTAAAGTAGAAAACTGTTATTTTAAATTGCAATAATATTTCACAATATTTCCTGTATATCTGATCAAATAAATGCAGCCTTGATGAGCATAAGATACTTCTTTAAAAAACACTATTTCGATAGTCCACTTTAGACATTCTGCTAACACAGTAAGTAACTTTGCAACTACATGTCAACAAGCAGTCATTAGAGTATTAGTAGACTGTTTGCTTAATATCTTCTAACACTTTATTTTGATGTGTCCACAACATACTGACTATGAGAAACATTGCAAGTATACGTCAACTTATTCTACTAACCCTAAACCTACCCTACACTTTCAGAAATAAAGGTACAAAAGCTGTCACTGGGGCGGTACTTTTTCAAAAGGTGCATGTTTGTACCTAAAAGGTAGGGCTGTAAGATTCCGAAATTTTTTTTTTTCCGATTCCTGGTTCTGGAATCGATGGGAGTCGATTCCGAGAATCGATTCTTCTGTTTTCGATTCTTTTTCGATTCTTGTTTTTTTTTTTTTTTTTTTTTTAGATCGAAGGAACCTAATCTCGCCATGACTGCAGGATATAAAGGTCGTAGAAAGTAGGCCTATCCTTCTCATAATATGAAGCTTTATTTGTAAAAAAAATAACAATAAATTTCTTTAGCTATGATTGATTGTTAAATAGTAATTTTGTCTGCTTTGCCCGTGAAATTAGTCATAGCTCACTGCTCAGCAGGGACATGCATTTATCGCATGAATTGAACAAGACATGAAGTGGCTAAAATAACTGTGCACAGTTCAGCTGAATGATGAAGATTTCTTTGACTGTATGCTTTGGATAAAATAAACAAACTGTACATTGAAACAAAATAACCTGAACATCAACAATAACACTGATAGAGCTCGTGGTTTATCTGTCAATCAGCGCTCTCGGCCACTCATCTATGCTCGTGACGTTTTCTTTTAGAATTATCATTGGCTGAAAATAGAATTTTAGATGGAAATAAGATCCTCAATCACGTCATGATCTGTTCTGTCGTGCAGCGCTCAAAATTGTGGACAAAATAAGCCAGTTCCACCGTAAAATAACCAGATTTTTTTTTTTAACTGGTTCATTAAAACTATCCGAAAGAAACTTTTCGTGGAAACGAATCAGACTTCTAATCACTTTTATCGAGCATGAGGCGAATGGTGATTCTCAAACGGAAGGCTGCATCCTCAAATTATGATGATGCAGTACCGACTCGTTTTCTTTCAGTTTATTTTCGTGAATTTAAATGTGTGCAGCCTTCCGTTTGAGAGGCTCCCATAGATAAGCTTTGTTGAACTGAAAAAAGCTCTGAATGAGGAGTCGATTCCTCTTGATTCCCAACGCCTCGGAATCGATTCTTTTTGGAATCGATTCCCAGCTCTACTAAAAGGTCCATTTTAGTACCTTAAACATACATATCAGTACTTAACGTGTACATATTTGAACCTAATAGGTACAAAAGTGTACCTTTTGAAGATGTCTAAAGTGGACTATCGAAATAAAGTGTAATCTAAAAACTTACTGATCCCCAAATGTTTGAATGAAATGGCTGATGAAAGACTTACAAGTGATTTCTGCAAGTTGCTGCTCTTGAGCGTTGTTGCGTTCAAGTCATTTTTCAGCTTTGCTATCTCTTTGTCCGCCGCCTCCTTCTCTCCACTCTTTGCTTTGAGGGCACCGGTGAGGTCAGCTTTGTCTTTTCTGAGTTTGGTGTTGTCTGAGGAGAGCTTGTTGAAGGCCAGCTCCAGCTCTTCCACTCTCTTCTCCTCGGCCGTCTTCTCCGGCTGGCCGTACACGAGGAAGAGCACCAAACTGGCGATGATGAGGGACTGGATCAGAGACGAGAAGAAGAAGACGATCCTCATGTAGTAGCCGCAGCTTTTCCCCTTCTTCGCCTTGTGGATCTGTTTCGTCTCCAGTCCGAGAGTGGCCCGGGAGTAGCTGCTGTTGTACATGTCTGAGGTCCGGTTGTGGGAATGAGACAGACCTTCGGACGGTTGTGATACTGGAGGTTTGTGATGAAAAACAATGGTCAGAGGTTACTCTTGTGGACAGTGACGTGTAAACACTTCTGCCTGGACTCGGGGTGGGAGCTGTGTTTATAAGACACACTTCCCATGCCGTGACTCTTTCCGGACCCTCCCCAAGAAAGCTCCAGAGGTTAGCGGTACTTCACGCTGAACCTACGGAGATCTGTCCACGGCTGGAGCTCCTCCCTTACTTTCCCTCATAAGTCACACAAACCCTGTCAAGGAATGCAGACCACCGTCAAACATCTAGATAACACTTATATCGATATCTCACTGTGGGATTTGTCTTGAGCTGTTCTTGGCGTCCACATTGGTATTTCTCAATTTGAGTTAATGAACTTAATATCAGCTGTCATTTTGGAATCACCCCACTTTGGCCAAGAAAAACAATGTTCCTGCAAAGGACAAATGATGGTCCTTCCATCTCTTCCTGGATCAGATACAATAACACATATGATCAAAACAAGCCACCTGAACCCGTTTCCTGCAGAGCCGCATCGGTGGAGTCAACAATAGTGACCCGTCATCCTCTTCGCAGGGACGAATAACAAACTCTCCCAGAAGCCCAGGAGGCGGCAGCACGTTTGATCCCGGGCTGGCGATGACGCTCGCAGCTGACAGTCGTGTCTGGGAGAGTGTGAAGAGGGGACGTAAAGTAAGTGAGGGCTTTTCCTGCAGGCCATTGTCTCCTTGCCAATCCATCCTCAGCGGAAAGTCATTTACAGAGGGTTTTTGAAAGTTCTCACAAAATTCCCTTACAGAAAGCAAATGAGCTTTAAGACAAAAACAGGAAGCTGATTCTGCAAAAGACAGAAGAGCTGTGGTCTGAGCTCAACATCTTCCCATTACTCCAAGATTTTTGGTTCTATCAGATATTCAAGAGACAATTCTCCCAAAAATGAAAAGTGCCATCATTTATGCACCTTCAAGTCATTCCAAACCTGTATGAGTTTCTTTCTTCTGCTGAACGCATGTTTTTAAGATTGTTGTTAACCAAACAGTTGCTGGTTCCCATTGAGTATTTTTTTCCCAGTACTAGCAGCTGTTTGGGTATAAACTAAATTTTCTTTTGTGTTCAGCAGAAGAAGGAAACTCGTAGAGGTTTGGAAGGATTTGAGGGTGAGTGAATGATGACGGTATTTTAATTTCAAGCTAAATTAAAAGCTCACTGTCAGTCGTCTCTGGAAAACAAAAGTTGAGTATTAAAGCCAATCAGTAAATCACATATTTGTTGGTATTCACTCTTAAAACTCACTCCATTCCACAGAACGTCCTTTAGATTATTCAAATGCTCATCACACTAAGAAAAAAACAAGTTTTTATTTTTTTAAAGAGCTGTGCCCTGAGGATACTTTAGGGAACCAAAAATGGTTCTTCTATGGCATCACAAATGGAATCCTTATTTTTAAGAGACCTTTTCTAAGAATTTAGCATCTTGATTTAGGTTTTCCTCCATCTTTGTTTACAGCTTGGAACAAAATTCTTCCTAGAACTAAGGAGGTTGCAGGGTGAAAAAGGTTAATGATTATTAACACAATAAAGGAGAAAAAAATGTGACCTGAAAGCTCTTCCGACTATTATCTGTGAACCTTTGTGCCGCTCAACAGCAGGATACAGTGTCACTGATTCATACGTGTTCAAGAATCAAAACAAAGCTAATTCTTCTTTAAAAAACACAAACAATTCCAGTTAATAATCCCACAAGTAAATTCCCCAATGTAATCAGCATTATTCATTGTGAAGACTAATGACTTTTTTTTTTTGTTCAGCTGTACTCTTGCGCCCTCTTGTGGACACAATTGCATTGCTGCTTTAATTTTCCCTTTCCAAGAGTTTTGTTTGGCATATATAAAGGTATACAGTATCTTACATATTCTTCACCACAACAACAACAAAAAATTCCCCTAGTTCTAAATGCATCAGTACATGCTGTTTATAATGCACTTTTTTTTTTCAAACCCTTTCTCCAAATGTAAAATTCACCAATACTTTTGGACTTACTGGATATACATTTAGTACAGTATATAATAATGCAGTGTAGCACACATCCATACAAAATCTTGTGGAATAATATGAAATGCATCCAGTCAAAATTAGTTCCCACTAATTTTTTTTTTTACTTGAAAATGCCTTATTTAACATGGTTGTCTTCGAAAACAATCTGTCCACAGCTACACAGTTTCTCTACCATGTTTTTTGGTTTGTATGTAAGGCACCCATGCAGCAAATGAGTCCCACAGAGCATTTGTTTCATTTATTCGACAGGAACAAGTAAACAGTATTTATCAGTTGCTGTCTCGATGAAACCATTAGCGCATTAAAAATCCAGTCAATGGATCTCTATGGCCATCACATAACAAGCCGATGTTTGAGAGGTGTATCATCTATCCCTTTAAGGCCAATTCACACCGCACAGACAAACGCCAACAAACTAGTCTGTTGGAGTCTGTTGGATCAGTGTGTTACCCCTGTTGGAGTTTGTTGGAGTTTGTTTTGACCCGACTGATCCTCCATTTTCTCCCCAGTCAGTGCGAGTTGGTCAGTGTCTGTTGGTGCAGTGTGAACATGACCATTATTTTTCATAAGATTTTAAATCCAACGGCCAACTTGAGGCAACCTGTTTGTTGGCGTTTGTCTGTGCGGTGTGAATTGGCCTTAACACGACGTTGATATAAACTAATTGGTTAGCTTTAATCGACTGGGCAACAACAGGGTCTTGAGCTAGCGTGGTTATGTCTGCTGTGCTAAATTAAGACACTGAAGTTGAGGAATAAAAGAGGCTTTTCCAGTACAGAGAGAGCAGACAAGCCCACATACACGCAGTTATTCACAGGTCACTCCTTCATTTTGGAGCTGGTCAGTCTGTGGTTATGCATCCAGGAGATGTGAGTGTCACACCGTGGCTTCGTTCTCTGGCGCCTCGTCGTCCTCCAGCAGACTGTAGGACGCGTGGCTCTGGAAGGGTCTCTGCAGCGGGTGGCACAGCAGTTTGGCCATGCAGTTGTGCAGCTCGATAGCGGGACCACACAGTGACACCTCAAAGCGATAACACATTCCCTTAGAGTCCAGCTCACTGAAGGAGGCGTACACGTCCTGACAACACACACAAACATTCAGTATCCTCTTTATAAAAACTGAAACGTATAACTTGAGGGAATCATAGGACGCTCAAACCTTCCAGCTAGTGTCTTCTGTCTGTTCTTCAGTGCCGTTATGAAGATAAACAACATCAAAGAAAAAATAGGGAGACTGCAGCATTTTCTGGAAAAAAAGAAGAGAATATTAGGAACGTGCAGGATTACTCATTTAATGAAGAGACTGTTACTTTAATACTATTATAGTGTTATTATTTTAGTTATTATTTTAGATTTTATGATTTAATGTTAATGAATTTTAGTTTAAATTTTAATATTGCTTTTGTGATTTTTTTTTTTCACTAGTTTTTAAATATGTCTATATAGTTTTTATTATTGTTATTATTATTTTTTTCAGTGTTAGTCATTTTAGTACATCAAATTGAACAAAGAAATTTTGCCTTGGAAACTAGCTGAAATAAAATAGGTTTTAATTTTATTTTACTGTATTTTATTTTATTTTCAGTTAACATTTATTTATTTCAAGCAATGAGCATGTTTTTATATATATATGTTAGTTTTAGTTAACATTAATAACCCTGTTTTGGATCAAATTTCCAAAGGATTACTTTTCTTTAAAGCTGAAAGCATTTTTGTGCTCGTGATTTCATTTGGCTTTAAAAAACATTATACTGTACTGTTATAAATAAAACTTCTGTTTAAATTCAGTGACTTCCTAAATTTGCTTCCTAAACCATGAATTAAAAATTAATGTAAATGGGTAAACACATCTTAATGTTTATATATATATAAAAAAAATTTTTTTTTTTTTACAAATTACACGAATTATTAATTTATATATCTTTAATTTTTTTTTGTACCACATGACATTGTACATCCTGAAACTGGCTTAGGCTTAAAGACAGTCATGATGGTTTTTAGGAGTCCTCTTTCACTTCATGTTTTTTTTTTCTGCACATTGTTGGCTGCACCACATTGATTTGGTAGACAAAAGGTAAGGTCACATTTACTGTTGTTCTGCAAACTTTCACAGATAAAATCCAGTCATTTCAACAGGAATCCAAGTAAAGGGCAATTTTGCATGAAATATTTTCCCACAGATTTTGAAATCACTGTAAGTATGAATTATAATTTAAAGTGGCAATCATAGAGTTGTTGTCATAGACCCACAATTGTGTAGTAATGTGTCAAACAAACTCACTTTGGCAGCTTCAGAAGGGTTGAACTGAAGCATGCCAGCATGCCGGCTGAAGATGAGGAGAGTCCGGACTACAAAAGGAGGCGGGATGGTCTGAATGTTCTCCATCTGAGGAAGTTCAATTTTCTGCAAACTACAAGAGAAGGAAATCATACAACGGAACGGAGGAATGTGAATTTATAGCAGTCCAATTATCAAACACAGAAGACAAAAACTGCTCACATGACACTGAGGAGATCTTCCAGATCTACAGGTAAGAGTTAAGGAAATGATCAGTGTGATGATGAATTATCAATGTTTATCTGGACCGACCTGATTCCACAAGCACATAAAATGAGCCTAACTCTCTAAATAAGGATACTGAAGGACTCGCAGACATTGGTATCCAGGTCGTACAGACAGCTGCAGAGCTCTCGCGGGTCAGACGTGAATCCTGATAACTGTGTGTGACAGAGATAACATGAATGTCACGCAGTGTAACATGATATACTTCAATCAAAACCACTGGAGTCCTGGATATGTTATTTGAATAAAGGACAGAAAACGGTGTCCTCAATAAAGAAAATTAAAAATCATTTAAAAATGTGACAGGTTCTGAAAAATATACTCTTTATATTCATGTGGTTTTGAAATACATTTATACATTTTCAACAGAAGGTTAAATTGAAATAAAATATAGGCCTAAATATTAAATGAAGTTAACATGTTAGTTAACATGAACTAAGAGTGAACAATACTTCTGCAGCATTTATTAATATTAATGTTAATTTCAGCATTTACTAATGCATTATTAAAATCTCAAGTTGTGTTTGTTAACGCACTGTGATGAGCTAACAATAAACAACTGTATTTTTATTAACTAATGCTAACAAAGATGAATAAATAGTGTAATAAATGTATTGATCATTGTTTGTTCATGTTAGTTAATACATTAACTAATGTTAACAAATGACACCTTATTGTAAAGTGTTACCAAAAAATAAACTAATGAATATATTAGAAATGTTGCCTAGGTAACTAACTGAAATAAACTAAGTACTAAAATGACTAAAACTGACATATAAACAAAGAGAAAAAATATTAACCAAAAACATAAATAAATAAATTACTAGAACTTTAACAAAATTCAAATGAAAATTGCAAATATAAAAATTTTATCTAATTGTAAATATTAGTAAATATTATAATAGTATATAAATATTAAGTACATGCAAGCATCTTAATTATTTTTCAGGGTAAACATGATAATTATTGCTGTTTTTGGGAAGGTTCACCACATGACATTTTACAACGTGATCTAACCCTGCCTCATAAAAATATTTTTAGAGAATTTTTGACCTTAACACACAGTCATGAGTGTCCTCATGTTTTGCAAATATTTGTAAGCAATGAACAGTGTTATTGTTATTGCCATTTAACTGAACCCAAAACTATTAAAATTTGTTTTCAGTAATTGAAATAATGCTGAAATATATGAAAAATATAAATTAATATTACATGAAAATCAAAAACACTGCATTGGCATCTAACTGAAATAAGTTGAAGTACTAAAATTATTAAAAATGAATTAAATTAACCTATATACGAATACAAAACAAACAAAAAAAAAAACTGAAAATGAGAAAAGCACATAAAACTAATAAACAAACTAAAGTTATACAATCTAAATATAAAAGCAAATGTTAAAAAAATATATTTTAATGAAAATGAATCATTTGGAATATTTTAATATTTCTGATCCTTAACCCATTTGTCAGCTACTCAAAGACAGAGTAATTAAATTATAATGAGTTTTAATCAAAATGACAGTGTAGCTGGACCTGCGGTTTTGTCCACTCACCCACATGGCGTCATCATTCACCACCACCAGAGCAAACTCATGCCTTTTATCAATCTTGTGCTTGGTTCTCACAAACATCTCAATCATTTTCTGTGAAATATTCAAGGCGTTCGTCTTGGATCTGAAAATGCAAATCATTTACAAAAAATGTATTTAAAATGCCTTTTCCTTTCTTTAAAATGTCTTTTCTAAAAGAATATGACTAACCAAAAGAATCAATTTACTGTCATAATAGTATAATAACCCAGGTTGTAACTATCAAGTAAAAAGTGTATATATATATATATATATATATATATGTATATGTTTCATATTTTCCATACACAGAGAATAATTGTATATGGAAATAATAACAATACTAAGTAACACTGGGTGTAACCAAGTAAAATTATATATATTTTTTATTTTTAATAATTTCTTTTCAGTTTTAAAAGGCAATTTTCAAGATAAAATTATTATTATTTTCTGTGAAACATTTAAGGTATTCATCTTGCATCTGAAAATGCAAATCATTTACGAAACCCAATTGAATATGATAAACCAACCGTTTAATTTAAAACCTGTAAAATTACCCATTAAATGACTCCAGTTTCTGTAGAGACATCTCCTCAGAAAGGTCCAAACAGATGATCTGTTTAAAAAAAAAAAAAAACAAGACATTGCAAGACAATGCAATGACAGAAGTGTTTTCAGATGCATATATACTGAAGTTGTGTTTATTGACAGACGCACCACTTTCTCGGGGCAGTTGACTCGTGGCGCCCGCAGGTGTAATTCGGCTGATGGGGGGATCTGGGTGCTGATGGCCACCTGAGGGGGTTTGGGTCGTTCCTTCACTGTGGAAGCCATCGCAGGCAGGCTGGGGGTGCAGCTTCCCGTGGCAGTAACAGGTACAGGTGCAGCTGCAGCGGAGGCAGAAGTCGGAGGGCTGTCGGAGCTGGCCGCCTCTCCCTCGCCCTCCACACGGCTGCCCACGGCCGGCTGCGGCGGGGACGCCAGGCTGTTGTTCAGGCTCCCGGTGCTGCTGCGCCGGTCCTCCGCACCCTCCGGATTGGACCGGGTCCTGGGTCTCAGCTCCACCATCCGCTCCTCTCCATCTGCTTGACCGGGTTCAGGGGTCTCCATTACAACCTGTCAGCATCAGAATGCCACACAAATAATGAAGAATAACAATAAAAACCAGTTTGTACTGAATATTTTAATGGCGAATGAATAAGGAGGAAATAAAAGCAAACATTCTTGAATTATTTCAATAAATAGACTCGCAAGCAGCAGCAAAAATTACAATAAAGGTCTTATTTTAAAAATCTAAACCTAAATGTGACCCTGGACCACAAAACCAGTCATAAGTATATTTGTAGCAATAGCTAACAATACATTGTATGGGTCAAAAATCTTTAGGACATTAAGTAAAGATCATGTTCCATGAAGATATTTTCTACCGTAAATATATCAAAACTTAATTTTTTATTAGTAATATGCATTGCTAAGAACTTCATTTGGACAACTTTAAAGGCGATTTCCTCAATATTTTTATTTATTGATTTATTTATTTTTTGGCATCCTCAGATTCCAGATTTTCAAATAATTGTATTTCAGCACAATAATAATTTCCTATCCTAACAAACCATACATCAATGGAAAGCTTATTTATTCAGTTTGAGAAGACGTATAAATCTCAATTTTAAAAAAATGGACCCTTATGACTGGTTTTGTGGTCCAGGGTCACACATTAGCTTTTAAAAATACGTTTTTAAGTATTTGTTTGTATGAAGCAAAGGCAGAACATTAACAGTCGTGATTTCTCAAGAACGTAACGTTAAGAAACTTGTAGAGGCAGCGCAGGTAGAATAGCGCAATAACGTATAAAAATAACTTACCAAACATGCAACAGAAGAAAATATGAGTTTAGTGAGGTAAAATGATGTAAATTTGATTTCACAATATTATTCTCCAGCACTTCCTCGTTCGCTTCTGTGTCGGTGTCTTTCAGAGTCAAATACTGAAGAGTGTTTCTGATCAAGAGCGCCTCTGGCGGACTGGAGAGGTACTGCGGCTGCAGCGCTGCAGGTCAACAACAAAACTAAATTAAATAGAAAACAAGTCAAAGAGTCAGATAGTAATGTATAAACATACGGCTCAAGGGTCCATCTGGTGTCATCAACTGAAAGTCTGAATTACAAATCATACTATAAAATAAATTTTAGATATAAAAGACTGTAAAAATGCAACAGTAAAAAGCTTTTAATTGGTTAATGATACGTTCCCTTACTATATATAGTAAAAAATTGTTATAGATCTAACCATAGATTTAATGCTTTACAATAAAATACTGTTTAACAGTAGCCTATCTGCAGTGAAACTGAACAAGTCATTTGCCATCATAAAAGGTGAAAAACCATGTCCCACATTTCTTTGTGACACTTCACATTTGCACATTTGATAGTATTTTGTTTAAATGATTGTGTTAATAGTTGCTATATGCTATATATATATATATATATAGCATATAGCAATTGACAATTCAATTAACTTATGTTTTTTAATTATCATTTACTTTAAAATTTTAAGGCAACAGGTTTCCTCAATTTTTTTAAGTTAAGCCAACTTATCACTTTTTACAGTGGGGGTGTTTTGTAAATATGCACATTTTTGCTGTACTTATGGAATTATTCTGGCAAACACAGCTGCCATTTATTCTGTAAAAACATTTAAATACATTTTTTTTTTATAAATAAACACAATAATAATCCCTGAACTGTGCGGGTTGTATCTAATACATTTATACACAGTAAAAAGTGATAAGTTGACTTAACTTAAAAAAAATTGAGGAAACCCGTTGCCTTAAAATTTTTAAGTAAATGATAATTTAAAAAAAAAAAAGTTAAGTGAACTTGACAATTCACTTAATATTTACTTAATAATTTTAAGGCAACGGGTTTCCTCAATTTTTTTAAGTTAAGTCAACTTATCGCTTTTTACAGTGATATACACATTCTCCAAAGTTTGATATACAGTACATTTAGTCTTTTTAAAGAATATTTCCTAAAGCCACGTCACCAAGCACTGCAGTAATGATCATTCAAATCAGAGGATTTATAAATAATTGATTTATAAACAGCGAGATTGATCAAACAACATCTTACAGAGATAGAGAGTCAAAAATAATCCAAACAGGAAAAGATCTGAGAAGACAGTGGGTGGAGACGACAATCTAGAGACGTGTTTAGCAGAGAGCAGGTTTAGCAGTGAAGTGGAGAAGAGCAGTGTTTGATCTGGATGAGCTGGAGCTCCCAGCGCTGCCTTCACATGCCCAGTCGACAGAGGAGGAGACACACAAACCCTCTGACAGCACACTGGGTCACACTGAAACGCTCTTTCAGTCAGCTTCTGCAGAGGAGGACAGAACCTGAACCGAGGTCAGGCGAATGATGGAGGTGAGTTTCTGGAACAGTGATGCGATTTATGCTGAATCTGAAGCAGAAAAATAGCATTAAGCTTTGTTTTAAACACAAACTTTGCAGTGCAAACCAGTTCAATGAATTGCTTTTTAAGTAAAAAACATTCAGCATATTTTCAGCACAAATCATGAGGAGACTTTGTATTTTGTGCTGAGAATTTATAATAGTTCACCATTTTCAAACCAACCTCAGTTTTTGGCACATCTACTACAGTAAGCGAGGTTCTTAAAACCATATGGTTACATTATATTTCTAGCTGAATACTGAGAAGAACAGTATTGAGAGTTGATTTTCTCACATTGAGCGTCATCATGCAGCAGCAGGAAGTGCAGTTACAGGATGTGCCTGTTTCCTCCTGTTCCTCCCCTCAGAACAAAAGGGTTATGGAGAAAACAACAACACCCTGCTTTATATGGCATCTTCATGAGTTGATGTATAAGGAGAGAAAAATTGATTTTTTTTTTTTACATTATACAACAATAGATATATTGTTCACAATGAAGACAAAATACTATTTGATTCTTTTTTAGTTGTTAACATGTTCAATGTTAACGCCTCCTCTTCATTTCTAATAAAATTCACTGTGACATTTAAATTGTCATTGCAAAAAGTGAATTTAGGTTTGAGGAAGCACTAGCGTTATTTGTTTGTACCTGCAACTTGAGGGCTATTCACACTGTGCTTAACCCCAGCTTCGTTCTAAGCTTTTGACCCTAGGTGCATTTCACACTGGTAATGTAGAAGGACCCCTCATAATTATAACAGTGATTAAGCACATGCTTTACTCGCTTGACTTGCTGTATTTGCTTCACTTAGATGCTATTGGAACTTCCATTTGAATTTTTCTGTATTATGTTTCTTCTTCTTCTTTTTTTCCTTTTTCTGGACTCTATCTTAGTTAAATTAAATACAACCCGAATTCCGGAAATGTTGGGGCATTTTTTTTTTTTTTAAATAAAATGAAAACTAAAAGACTTTCAAATCACATGAGCCAATATTTTATTCACAATAGAACATAGAGAACATAACAAATGTTTAAACGGAGAAATTTTACACTTTTATCCACTAAATGAGTTCATTTCAAATTTGATGCCTGCTACAGGTCTCAAAATAGTTGGCACGGGGGCAACAAAGGGCTGGAAAAGCAAAACATTTTGAAAGAGTGCGTAAAAAGATTGTGGAATACTTTAAAAGCAATGTTCCTCAACGTCAAATTGCAAAGGCTTTGCAAATCCCATCATCTACAGTGCATGACATCATCAAAAGATTCAGAGAAACTGGAGAAATCTCTGTGCGTAAGAGACAAGACTGAAGACCTTTGCTTGATGCCCGTGGTCTTTGAGCCCTCAGACGACACTGCATCACTCATCGACATGATTCTGTTATTGACATTACTAAATGGGCCCAGGAATACTTCCAGAAACCACTGTCGGTAAACACAATCCGCCGTGCCATCTGCAGATGCCAACTAAAGCGCTATCATGGAAAAAGGAAGCCATATGTGAACATGGTCCAGAAGCGCCGTCGTGTCCTGTGGGCCAAGGCTCATTTAAAATGGACAGTTTCAAAGTGGAAAAGTGTTCTATGGTCAGACGAGTCCAAATTTGACATTCTTGTTGGAAATCACAGATGCCGTGTCCTCCGGGCTAAAGAGGAGGGAGACCTTCCAGCGTGTTATCAGCGTTCAGTTCAAAAGCCAGCATCTCTGATGGTATGGGGGTGCATAAGTGCATACAGTATGGGCAGCTTGCATGTTTTGGAAGGCACTATGAATGCTGAAAGGTATATAAAGGTTTTAGAGCAACATATGCTCCCCTCCAGATGACGTGTATTTCAGGGAAGGCCTTGTGTATTTCAGCAGGACAATGCAAATCCACATATTGCAGCTATTACAACAGCATGGCTTCCTAGTAGAAGAGTCCAGATGCTGAATTGACCTGCCTGCAGTCCAGAGAACATTTGGCGCATCAATAAAATGAAAAATACGTCAAAGACGACAATGAACTCTTCAGCAGCTGGAAACCTATATCAGGCAAGAATGGGACCAAATTCCAACACTGAAACTCATAACCTCGATGCCCAGACGTTTTCAAACTGTTCTGAAAAGAAAAGGAAATGCTACACCATGGTAAACATGCCCCCGTCCCAACTATTTTGAGACCTGTAGCAGGCATCAAATTTGAAATGAGCTCATTTTGGGCATAAGATTGTAAAATTTCTCAGTTTAAACATTTTTTATGTTCTCTATGCTCCTATGTACTCTATGTGCGCTTTTTGATCATCGTTTGAGTCACAGTTGCTAAAAGTTGCTAAATAAATTCTGAAAGTCTGAAAAGTTGCTAAATCTAGCAACAAAACTGCTATGCAATCAGTAACACTGAAATCTCAAATATACAAATATTTAAATAAATTATGAGCAGTGTGAAAAGTGAACAAGAAAACCCAGGATTCCCTATACCAGAGGTTTACAATGACCTGGGGTTAACTTCTTGAAGAGTGAAAAGCCCTTTTGGATGGACATTTTGTATCTAATGGTAGACTGTAGAGTCTGTCTTCCCAACCTAACTCAAGTCTCGTCTAAAGTAAAGACTGGTTTTGCACATTTTCTTGCAATATTTCACATAAGTGACACGTTCCAGCAGAGATCGGACAGTCTGGTGTCGGCAGACTCTGAACTGGCGCAGTGTGAGACGGAGGTCAACATTTTACTGAAGATCATTTCTGACCTCAACAGGAAGATGGACTCCCTACAAATACCACGGTAATCTCGGCTTCAAACAATTGCAAACTATATATATATATATATTGCTCTACACTAAGTGAAAAGGTCTGTGTTCTCTCAGAGAAAGTCCAGTTGGGGTCAGTGGGTGCGTCCCGCAGCAGGGCTCGATGGTGGACGCTGGCACAGCATCAGTGGAGTCCAAGACCAAGAACGTCTGCAGGGACTCAGAAGGCATGTTGTGTTTATACAATGCCTCATCGTCAATCACAGTAAATGCTGTGTCAGAACGGACAGCCTGCTATTTACTGCGCTATTGGTTCTGCCAGACTTTTGTTTCCAAATGCAAAGCTACTTATTAAACTTTAAAATTATTTTCTCTGGGCACATTGTAATGTTTCCTACACATGCTAGCAATTTTTTTCTAAATTAAGACTCCTCTGAGAAATTTTATGAATTTTTTTAGTTGGGAGGAAAAATAACACTAAAAACCAAAAACGGTAATCCATCAGTTTTCATAACGGTGTTCATATCTGCTCACAACGGTGTGCAAACAACTAAAACGTTATTTTTTATGATGATGATGATGATGGTAATAATAAAATTTTGCTAATCTTTTTTTTTTTTTTTTTTTTTTTTACATAATAATTAATATTCAACCTAATTTTTAGTGTTTTTCCACATCTTCTTTTGATGTTTTTTTTTTAAGTCAAGTCAGGAGTAAAAAATAATACTAAAAAACAAAAATGTAGTGAGTAATTTATGAGTTGCTTTCATAATGGAGTGCAAACATCTAAAATGAAATGTATTGTCATTTTACTTATTATATTATTTTTAATAGTAGTAGTATTCATCATCATCATTATCATTTTTATGTTTTATTAATAAAATGATAGTCATAATTTCTTAATACTAATTATTATTAAAGTTATTATTAATAATAGTAGCATTCAATGTCATTAGTGGTGTTTTGCCACATATTCTGTTGATGAGTTTTGTGCAAGAATAAATATGGATGTATGGATAAAATAACACTAAAAATTAAAACTTATTGTTTTTCTTCATAATGGAGTGCATGCAAACATATAAAAGTTCTTTAGGAATAACTTATTTATTATTATTTTTTTTTGTATTTAATAATAATATTAATCATTTAAAAAAACATTCTACAGAATAAACCAAAGAATTATAATTATTTTATTTTATTAATACAATAATAAATCAAAGGAATTTGGCTAATAACTAAAAATAATTATAATTATAATAAAAAATATTAATGTTTATTAATAAAATGACTAATAAAATTAATGATAATAAAATTAGTGTTTTGTCACATATTCCCTAACTACTTCAATATTTTGTATGTATTTGTTTACTTAGTGTATTTGAACAATTTAAATATTCCAATAACAATTTTGAAATTTACACACACAAAAAAACCCACTGTTTTTGCACAGGGGGCAGCAGTGAGCTGTGGAACGAGCTGCAGAAGGTTCTCTCGGCTCTTGAGACGTCTAGTGGTCAGGGGAGGAAAATGCTCAAGCTGCAAACTCAGAATGCTGAGACGATCCAGGCAAAGCACCTCTGTGCGGCCCGGGACAGCTGGGTTCAGGCCACACAGGTGCTCATGTAGTCCCCGCTGTAGGATGCTGCATGTGCTGCACTCAGTCTGAACTTCCTCCAGCTCTGATCTGTGTGATCTGCCCCAGGTGCTGGAGGAGATGGAGAGGGATTTGGGGATCTCGTACCCCTCTGCTCTGCCCCCTGATGAGAGACGTCAGTATCAGCGGGATGTTCTCTCACTCTACAAACACAACCAAGACCTCAATGCCTCCTTGGAGAGCCGTCAGGAAGAGCTTATGGGTGCTGAAAGAACGCTGACGGATCTTGAGGACGAGAAAAAGTGGCTACAGGAGAAGGTTGATGGGGACATTATTAATCATGTTTACATTTTCCTTCATAAACTCAGTTACTACTACAGATCTACTGCGGTTTGGTATAGGACATAAATTATTGGTGCCATAAATAGAAAAATATATGTTACAATAAAATTATATCAAAATGTGATTTATTTATTATTATTATTATTATTATTAATAATAACAACAATAATACTTTTACTATTTTTATAAAATAGTGATCATGATTTTTAGGAATGTGAATAATAATCATTATTAATTTTATTTTTAATAATAAAAATTGTAATAAAAAATTAATTGGAGGTGTTTTGCCAAAATATTTTCTTTTAATTTTAATTTTTTGTAAAAATGGATATGGATGTTAAGAAGAAAAATAACACTAAAATAGTTTTCTTCATAATGTAGTATAAACATCTAATTATAATATATTATGATATTATATCCTACATTATATTATAATAATATAAACATGTAATTGTAGTAATAATAATAATAATAATATTTATTATTATTATTATTATTATTATTATATATTAAAATAGCTTTTTCTGCAGAATATTCTAAAGAATAATAATGATAATTTTCTTATTTTAAGAAAAACTGTAGAATTTCCATCTGGTATATTCCATCATATTAATGGTGCCATAAACAAACATATAGTCAATTAAAAAAAAAATTAAAATATGATTTCATATTCCATAGTCCATATGCAACCGCAACATTAAATTATATTTAAATTGTATATCATTGACTCACCTCAAAGTAATAATATCATTACTTATTAATATTAAATCATATAAAAATTAATTAATATATGATTATATACTTATTCATATCAAATAGTAGCTTTAACCATTATATTGTGCATCTTTTTTTAGCAATAGAATAATGTGTATTTATATTAATTAACTGAAAAGCCAAAAAAACCTTTGTTTATTACACTTAAAACACTTTATTACACACACACACACACACACACACACACACACACACACACACACACACACACACACACACACATATATATATATATATATATATATACATAATTTTTATTATTTATTTTTTATTGAGTCATATAATCAATCAATAACTTCTTCTGAACTCATCTTTTGGCAGGTGGTGGACCTGAAGAGGAAATGGCTGTATGGAGTGAGTCGTTCTCCTCCTGTTAGTCCGTCATTGCCCTCCAGTCGAACTTCAAGCCCTTGCTTTTCCTCTCCTCCATACCCTGGATCCCCGCTGCTGTCCCGCAAACTACCCAGCTCCAGGCCGGACTCCCCTTCATCTCCCTGCACCGTTGATTCTGTGCTTCAGGCTGAGATCGAAAAGCTGCAGAGGTGAGAGATTAATAGTTTTATTCCTCTATACTGACCTCGGATTATGATATACATCCAAAGACAACAACACCAAACCCTCCCTAAAATATTGAGTTGTGGGTCTCATGCAGAGGACACGGGTTTGAGTCCGTCTAGATAAGGTGTTCTATGCAGTTGTTTTGACTGAGGGAAACAAACTACATTTCTATTTTCAATATGATTAGTTCTTCAGACATTCTTCTTTATGTACAATAAGTATCAGCTGTATGGGAAGTGACTCACACTTGGTTTACGACCATTGAAAATGGTCACATTGGGATCCCTATATCTCCGGGATTGAACCATATAGGGCCTTAAAATGAAAATTTCAAAAGAAAAATGTATTGAACCAGAAACTTAAAGCATATTAAGATATCTTTAACACTGGCACACAAACTTTGGAAAAAGAATATCTATAGCACTCGTACAGGTGTGTTCAAAGCAGTTGTTTGGTAGAGGGGAAACAAGATGCATTTCTAGTTTCAACATTATTTGTTTGTCAGACGTTCCTCCTTTTTGCAAAATGACCCACATTTGGTTTTTGACCACTATAAATGTGTGTAATATAACAGTTTACTCAAGGAGCCACATTGAATTGCCTATATCTCTACAAATGAACCATAAGGGCTCTAAAATGAAGATATCAGAAGAAAAATCTAAGAGAACTAAAATCTAAAAGGGCATTAAGATATCTTTAATACTTCTTGAGTTACAGGCATGCAAACTTCAGGTAAAGATGAAAAGTGATTTTTCCCATTTGTGAACGGTCATTATTATCATATAACTAATAGACCTACCAGTCTTAGTGTATATTGTATAATATAATGATGTTGCCATCTTTGTAAAGTCATATTACCCCTGTTATTTGGCTTCAAATCTCAAGTTTTGACTCCCCTCTACAAAATAGTGGATTACTCAGAAAATAAAAATACACTTCCGTGAAATGTAATATTTTGGCTTTCATCACTATTTATGTTAATTAAAAATGAACTAAATCAAAAATTTGAGCCAGGGAAATTTTCAAAATTTGGTTGTTACTTCACCGACCCCTTAACCCTAATTTACTGAATAACGTTTGAATGCTGGATCTCTTCTGACAGGTGTGTTTTCTCTGAGCAGGTGTCTGGAGCGTCTGAAAGCTAGGAACGAGCGTCTGAATGCCGCACTGGTCAGAAGGAAAGGAGAATCGGAGCAGCTGAGCATGAGTCTTAGCCGACAGGAGGCAGACGGCTCGGCTCTACACATGGCTCTGGCATACTGGTGTGTGCTGCTGTCTTCACCTCTGTCTCTGTCTCTTATATATATATCACAGTCGTTTCTAAAACTGATCTTGAAAGTGTTTTCTGGATTGTTTTTGACATTGTAAACCTTGACCTTTGGCGTGTGTGAGTGGTATGCTGACAATGGCTCTTTGATTGACAGTGAGGAGTGTGAGGAGGCTTACGGTGACCTGCTGTCCCTGTGCGAAACCAGAAAACAACAGAACGCAGGTGCTGCACACTCTTTGAATTACAGCTCATGTGGTGCATAAACACATGCACATGAGCTGTAACCACGCACGTGTAAATACAACGTTTTTCTCTTTCAGAAACAATTAGCACACCCCCGCCTGACCTCTCAAAATCAACCGAGGAGAATTTGGACAAAGGCGAGTCATCCTCCAGTCCACCAGAAGGCACTGCTGAGACCAAACCAAGCAGGTTGTTGTTTTATATGCAATCTCTTTAGGTGTAATGTTGCTCAATTTAATGCGTTCTTTCTTAATACGGCTCAGGTGTTTCCGATAACGGCGTTAAACGCAAACCAACAGTTACATAGGAGAACACAGATTACTTTGTTTCGGGGCTGTCAGTTGATTAAAACAATGAATCACATTCTCTGCATTAACGTGAATTGATTCCGAACCTTCTGTGAATTGTTCCTATAAATATATTTTCTTCTCCAAATGTGCATTCTGAATAATAATTAAATGAATTTCCTTACTAACCTGCAGGAGTCTAGTGCTCATCTTCTCATTAACAGTTTTTCACATGAATTTTTCATAAATGAGTTTGACAGATAAACAGGATTTGCTTGTGTGTGTTGCTCGTATTTCAGACTTTTAAAATAGGCAGTACCTGCCTTAAAGAAATGCAACAATGTTAATCATATTTAATTGTAAACAGTAATGCATTAACGGGGGTACAACTATGCATATTAAGTTATTTGAAAATGGAAGGGTGTCACAAAACTCAGTGCAAGTAGTCCATTGGAATCAGTGCAGTGAAGAATTTCTATGTAAATTTTGTATCAAATAGTTATTTATAATATTTGGACAGCAGTTATTTAGGGTTTGTTTGTTTCTTTGGATGCTTATTTTGGCAGCATTATTCCATATTTCATTCATCATAATTTGTCATCAAGCAACAGTAAATGTGACACAATTTCAGGCTCGTTCTCAAGTTGCGCACTTGATGTTTAAGACAACTTGTTTGTCACATTGATGCCCAAAAGACTGTAAGGTGTCCCATTTGACATTTTAGGTTTCAGAAAGGTGCCACCAAAGGACTCTGAGAAGGATCTCATAAGCTTAGGGTGGCATTTGAGAAAGGGCCTTAATCAGACAGAGATATCCGGGGTTGCACCTCAATTTGCTTGATATCTGTCCCATGTTGCATGCAATATTAAGGTTAGTGCATTGAAAATTATAGGCTGTGTGCTGATTCCATACTTCTGCTATGCACTAAGTACTTTGAGAGTATATTTGTAAATACATGCTTCTGAGTTGGAATAGTACTGTATGTAAGTATTGGGACACTAAAATGTGTTTGCATGAGTAAGTGTTACCAACTAGTTATTTTTTTAAAACATAAAATTAATATATTTTTTAACTTTAAGCTTAATTTCAAAATTTAGCCATTTTATAACCCCTCTGTTTCTTTAGTGCATTACATGAATAAATATCTCAATTTTTTACACCTACTAGTCTCCGGTACACCGGTATGCAGCTTGAATCTGAGTTCTATTATCTCAACAAAGCTTTTCGGTCCCAATTAGATTAATTACACTGGCTTAACATGTAATTACCTTCCCAAACCAATTCAATCAATCCACTTATTTTGGTCTGATAATGAAACAGACGTCATCTTAGATCTGAAAAGCCTCTCTCATTCTTCCTCTCTCCTTTTTTCCGTAAACTGCAGCTTGTCAGAGAAGGAGTTTGAGGACAAGTCTGGCGTACTTCTCCAAAGGATCTCCAGGCTGAAGCAGGACAGGGCCGCTGTGTGTATCCCGCAGCGGGGCGAAGCAGGAGAGGGCAAGATCAGTCCCGACACTGGCACGCTGGCAGGGGTCAGAGGTCGCACCAGTTCACTTTCCAAAAACACCAAAGAAGAGAAAGCGGCTCTGCTGTATGAGCTGGTGACAGTCAGGGTGAGACTTAAAACATTAATTATGATGCATTATTAGGCTATTTTTGTGCAGTGTCAGATTAAAGAAAAAACATTCACACACACACACACACGTTTGTTTTTGTGAAGGTTTGTTTTGCTATCCTTGTGGGGACTTTCCATAGGCGTAATGGTTTTTATACTGTACTTACTGTATGTGCTATTGTCCTACACCAACCCTACACCTAAACCTACCCCTTACAGGACACTTTCTGCATTTTTACTTTCTCCAAAAAAACTCACTCTGTATGATTTTTAAGCTTGTTTCCTCATGGGGACCTAAAAAATGTTTACTGGTTTTACTATCCTTGTGGGGACATTTGGTCCCCTCAATGTAGCATAAACAAGAACACACACACACACACACACACACACACACACACACACACACACACACACACACACACACACACACACACACATGTTGGTTTTACTATACTTGTGAGGACTTTCATAGACTTCTATTGTTTTCATACTGACCTAACAATATTTTCTATTGCCCTACACCAACCCTACCCCTAAACCTACCCCTTACGGAAACCTTTTTGCATTTTTACATTTTGAGATAAACTTCATTCAGAATTTTTAATAATTTATTTCCCTTGTGAGGACCGGCCAAATGTCCTCACAAGTCAAAAATGTCAAGTTTTACTATCCTTGTGGGGACATCTGGTCCTCACAAGTATAGCAAAACACGCCCACACACACACACACACACACACACACACACACACACACACACACACACACACACACACACACACACACACACACACAGGTTTGTTTTGCTATCCTTGTGGGGACTTTTCATAGGCGTAATGGTTTTTATACTGTACTTACTGTATGTGCTATTGTCCTACACCAACCCTACACCTAAACCTACCCCTTACAGGACACTTTCTGCATTTTTACTTTCTCAAAAAAAAAACTCACTCTGTATGATTTTTAAGCTTGTTTCCTCATGGGGACCTAAAAAATGTTTACTGGTTTTACTATCCTTGTGGGGACATTTGGTCCCCTCAATGTAGCATAAACAAGAACACACACACACACACACACACACACACACACACACACACACACACACACACACACACACACACACACACACACACACACACATACATTTCTCCTTACAAACATGCAAAACACACTCTGAAATCGATACCAATACACCCACACAATTATAATTACATAATTTCAATTCAGTTGCCTTTTTAGCAGAAGCAGTTAACAGCAAAAAATTGATGCCTTTCCAACAGAATCAAAGCCTATTAACAAAGAATGCATGAATATATGCTTAAATAACACTGGGATTAAATATCACAGTATTAATGGGTTTCAAAGCGGACATTTTTGTCCTTTAGGTACAAAAAATACACCCAGTATCATGTGTAAACGAGATGTATGAAAGAAAATGAAATATTAAAATTATACTTTGTTTTAATTTCTTTTTTTTTTACACAATTTATGCTGTTTGCGTTAAAACAGCCAAAATGGCAAAACAAAAATGAAAAAGACAAAAATGTCCTTAAGGACAGACAAACGATGCAGTCATATATGTTATTAATGTGACGCCATGCAGTTTTATCATGATTGCTTTACAGCTGAAAGGTACAGTTTCTCATAACATGATTTAATTTGTACAGGAGGAGATGTCAGAGATGCGTGGGAATCTGCGGCTCCTGGAGAAAGAGAGGCGGTGTTTGGACCTGGCACTGATGGTCCAGAGTGCCCAGGATTCTGCTGGTGCTCTGATCCTGGACAGTCTGCGAGATGAGCTGGGGGAGAGGAGAGCCACTCAACAGGTGCTTTACAGGAATCGATGTCGATGAAATGTGTCGATTAGTGTGTCAAAAGTTGATACATTTTAAAAACGTAACTATAACAGCCTTTCCATGGTACTGATACACTGTAAAAAAAAAAAAAGAAAAGTTGAGCCAACCAGCTTCAGCAGATTTTTGAGTTTGCTCAACTTATTTTTGTGGGAGATTTAAAACGACAAATTAAGAAAACTCAAAAATTTTAAGTTGGCTCAACTTTTTTTTTTTTTTTACAGTGTAGTACAGTGTTCCCTTGTGTGAAGAGCATCAATGGTTTCTATTTACAACAGGGTTGAGCACTGTAGCCAATCATAGACATGTTTGTTGAGAGCATGAACCCAATGACCAATCAGAGGCATTTAAGTCAGAATCCATTGAGTTTGTTCAGCATGCGTGCTTACAAATTGTTTCACTATAACCAACAAAGTATGAACACAATATAAGTAAGAGATTTATCGTGCAGCATAAATGGGAGTTTTCACTCAGTCAATGAGCTCCTGCTGCGGCTGAACTGATTTGATTATAAAGGGAGCGCTCTTTGCTCCCTTTCTGCATAAACCCATTCATAATTTGAATAAAAGTTTTATTTTTCATGCTGGTATGTACACGCTGCAAAGTTTCAGGAGTGCTGACCATATTAAAATGCAGGACTGAATCTGAAATTGCGATGTTTGACATAATAACCACAACAACTGACGGGACAAAAACAATCTGATGTGTCAAAACAGATCTGTGCATTAAGTCTTGCAGTGTAAATGCAATAGACCTGTAAATTGTTCTGTTACCTGTAATGCATTTCTTTGATATTCTTAATACAACGTTTAAATAATTGAACAATACTTGAAGGCTACAGTCTTAACTTATTATTTACTAGTGATAACATGAATGAGCTTAAAGCTGATATTACTTTAATAGCCTGCACATTGTAATATCTTCATTCTTGATTGTTTAGGACCCTGAGGGTCACTTTCCAGCAAGATTAGCTGGTTCAGGTGTGTTTAATTAGGACTAGATTTTGCTGGAAGGTCATCCTCCAGAAGCAGAATTGGATACCCCTGGGTTTGGAAATGTACTATTATGTTTGCATGGTGGTGAACAGAATGTTGTGTGTCAAACTACCTATTTAAAGCTTCGGAAACACTGAAACCTTGTCTTGGTTGTAGAGAATTGCTGAAAACTTGGCAAAACTAGAAGGTGGAGGGGGCATTCCTGGTCCTCGGAATCACTCTATCCTAAGAGAACTACAAGCAGCACTGCAAAGGTAGGAAAAGACATCAAAACACATCAGACACTCAGGAAAAAGACTCCTTGCTTGACCTGTGGATGTTCTACTTCCTGTTGCAGGGAACAGTCCTTGAGGAAGAGAGTGGCAGCTTTACGTGAGTCGCTGGACTCGGCGCTCACAGACAGCACTACTCAGAGAAGGATCAACAGAGAGGAGATTGCGCGTCTCTCCCGCTACTACACGTAATCCAAAACCTCATCACAACACTATCATTAGCATAAGAAGTAGAGCATATACAATCACATGGTTGTCATAGTAACAGCTTGTATAGTCACATGATCAACAATTCTGACAAATATGTAACAGAGGCTAGCTGGTAAGAGCTGTCAAGTCACCTTTATACAAAAGAAGATTGTGTCAAGGAAGCTTCACAGAGATAAATAGGAAATAGCAGAATCAATTATGGAAACTCAATTATGAAGACAGTTCAGATTCTGCTGTAAAGCAGCTCTAAACCATGTTGAAATAACCAGCATATGCTGTATGTTTTGAAGCATGGTAGCTGGTTTGAGCTGGTTTAAGCGGGTCCTTAGTTGGTCCTGAGCTGGTTATAAGCTATAAGCAAGACATAATAGTGTCATTATTTAACTCAAGTCAGTTCAATGTTGGTTCAGTACAGATCATGACTTCCGTTTCTCTTGATTTATTAAACATAATCATTTGTGATTTTTGTCTACTGTTTATTTATCTTAAAAAACGTTTAATTTTAATTCGGCCTTTGCATTATCTTGCATTTGTAACAAGCCTCTGTAAGCTTGTGTGGTTGCCAGTTTCAGGAGTATAAATCCTTTTTTCATCAATCGATACACTTCCTGGCCAGTGGTTTACTGAATCTTCCCAACCTGGCAACCATGCACATGGACTCTCTCTGCAATAAAGGAAAAATCGCTGATGAGCTGAAAACACTGGTCAATCATTTATCGATCTATATTGAGATATTCTGCTCAAATTAAAGTGTAAAACAGCCAGTGTGTTTTCTTTTACACAGTTGTTTGCACTGTTCGCTTCGAATAAATCTGTGAGCAAACTATGCGAGTAGATGTTCTCTTGATGATCATGATTAACCATTTAATCTTTATTGTGCAGCCTTAATTAAAGCTGTGCAGGTAAACCTCGCTCACTTGGCCTCGAGTGGCTACAGTGTTTAGAGTCCTTGTTAGTGAGCCTGATTCCCATGTCAGTCGATGTTGATTTGAATCTTATTTGCAACGGTGCAAAACCACCAATTTATATTGGTGCCGTGACCCGGATGGGAGCGAGGTCTTTAGCATCCTTGTTAATGCGTCCAACTCCAGTTGACGCTGGTTTGTATCCTGCTCACACTTGTATAAGACCAATGACAATAGTTACAAAAAGTTAGCTTTATTTGTGTACACTTGTATGTCAACAAACCATGTATGCTAGAATAATCACAATCATTTTCTCCAACAGTAAAGCTTCAAGCACCTACAGAAGTTCTCGAAAGAAGCACCAGGAGCAGCTGTGGCGACTGGAGAAGCAAATCGCAGTCATGAGCGAGCGTCATGCTAAAGAAGAGGCCGAGCTAAGTGCTACACTAGAAGCTATGGAGTGGAAAAGAGAGGAGACAATACTCTAGACAGTGCAGTCCTTCTTAGTATTATTTTATTGACAAACATTTCTGAAAGCTAATGATGAACATTGATTTTGTGTGAGAGGCTGGGTTTAGCATCATTGACCTACAAAAATAAAATTGCAACTAAAATTGCGGCACTAGGATGCACCATTTGGCAATAAGGTAATAGGTTTGCTGGATATACTGACGTCTGTTGGTGTAAATGCAGCATCACACAAAAGTTTTGTTACTGACCTGACTGCAGGAATACTCTTCATAGGCATATTTTTCACCCATGTGAAAAAGTTTTACTGAACATTTATTAGCCATTTTGCTGTGAAGCCATGTGCAAAGACTGTAAATATAGCTATTGGGAAAGGCCAGCTATTCTAGTCCTTGATATTACTAATATATCTCTATATATCATCATGTCAGTGTACATCATTTTACAAATATTTGCTTGTAAGTATTATTCCTTTCTATTTGTACAGATATATAGGCCTATATGTGAAAAAATGCATGCAAATTTTGTTTATCATTTTAAAGTTATGTTTTTTTTTTTTTTTACATGATGAATAAAACCGTTACAGTTTTGATGTAGTTTAAAAACTACTGTGACCTGGTAATTTGCTGTATGAAAGCAGGCAGCAGCAACAACAACAACAACAGGTGTATGTGCGTATGTGCTATTACATTGACAGATATACACAGACTACACAAACATTGTATTATAGTTAAAGTGCCCCTATTATGCCATTTTTAAGGTTCCTAATATTGTTTTTGGAATCTCCTATAACAGGCTTACATGCATGCAAAATCATAAACGCTTTCATTTTCTCAAAATATGTTTAAATATCACCTGACATTCTAACGCTTCTCAAATGATTTTTTCGAAGCAGTTCAAAGTTTTAGCCTCTCTAAACACCTCCTTTCTGTGAGCCTACTGTGCTCTGATTGGTCAGATGGCCCTTTCTGTTGTGATTTGTCTCTGCTGTGTACAATGTGTCAGAAACGATATGCCCATTGCCATAGTTCCATATATTGAATGCTAGATAGAAAATATAAATATCTATTATTTATCATATTCACAGGCTGTTAGTCAGCTGGTCCAAATAAACTGGGTGCTGAGCCATCTTTAAAGGGCGAGCGTTTTGTGAATCCCACATTGAACTCCCCGAGATTAAAGAAGCAGTCGCCAGTAAAATAAAGAGAATGCAAAAAATGATTGGGATTGTACTGCTGCATCTGTCATCTGTACACAAAACCTTCCACAAATGCAAAAAAAACAATTTTCATAATGTACAACATCGTTGTTTACACATACCATTAAAACTTTATTTAAATGAACAGAATCCCTAAAACTTGAAACACGAAATCAGAAAATATAAAAATAAAATGTAATTGAAATATGAAGAAACTATTATAGGAGCTCAATGATACTAAAATAACACTGCGTTGTAACGCTGACCTCCTTTTGTCCATTCCCTCTTCACGATCAAAGCAGCTGCATAATCATTTTCATTTAAAAGCATTTTTTTCTTGCGAGTCTCAGGAAAACAGAGATCACAGAAAATGGGTCAGTGTGTGCCAGAGGTGGTGTGTCTTTCCCAGCACGGATCACTCTTCTTGTGAAGATTCGGCCTCGCCGTCGCTCTCACACTGGAAACGGGGGGGAAGGGAGGGACACACAATAGAGAGAGAGGTCAGAGGAGCCTGACTCACACGTTTGTCTTCTCTTTCACTGATCCATGTCTTTCAGTGCCGCCTGGGCCAGCTGACTGCAGCTGTGGCAAAGGTTGAGTGTCACACCCCCGGGGTTAAAGGATTTGCTCTCTGTTGCAGGAGCTGCTGAATAAAGGGGGTCACGGGGTCACGATAAACACAGACTCTGTCCTGAACACTCCTGCTGGGAAAGATCCAAGTTTTAGTGATCGTTTGGATAAAGATAATGATTACGTCTCCTATATCCTCAACAAACTGCTGAAGTGATATGAAAATGTCATGCTTAATGATGAGATAATCATTCTTGTTTCTCCATAATCATTAAAAAAAAAATTACCCTCAATTTTGTGGTGATCACACTCACATTTTTCACCTGGGAGACAAAATAATGTGTGAAAAAAAGTCTTGTTGACTTACACTGAAGAAAGGACCTGAGGTATACAGGTCAGCATCTCGGTATGGTACTAGTATGTACCATTTAGGTGCTAAGATATACATTTTAGGTATTAACATGTACCTATAAGGTGCTAATATGCCCCCTTTATTGGTAAAAAAGGTACAAAGGTGTACACCTAAGTCATGTAAATAAATGAAATATAAATATATATATGTATGTATGTATGTGTATATATATATATATATATATATATATGCACTGGCCCCGCCAGTTACAGATCGTAATGTCTACTTGATACTTTGTCATTTAACACAACAATAGCTTTGAATAATTTTTTGTGGGTATTTTCACAGGAAAATTTATTTTGCAATTAAGGGAATTTTATTTTTAATTTAGTTTTTTCACTACAGAAACTAGGAATAGATTAAATTAATAAAAAAAAAAAAAAAAAAAAACGTGGGAGGGGCGACTTGGAGTCAAAAAATAAATAAATAAATAACTGACCTCGAACAACTAGCAAGCATCTAAAACCAGAAGTCTAGTCAGGACCAGAGCAAAACTAGACCCCTCAAATCCAGCCTTCAAGTCTTCATGCAAGAAATATATTGATACATACTCACTTAAGACATAACTGTTTGTAAATGCTCGCCAAGTCAGGAATTGTGCACTTTTAATGCGCACTGTTTAGATGCAATATTATTCATAACTAACTCACAGAACTAATCAACTAATTCCCTCATTCCAATACAACAATCTGTGAAATGGAAAGTGAAGGCAAACGTCACAGAAGAGCATGTCACGCAAACCCAGCAGCATCTGTGTGGTGTGTTTTAAGAGCTTTGGGATGCTCCGATCCCTGGGAAAAAACTCACAAAAACAGGAGCTGTCAATCACAGCAGGGGGATGGGTTATTAGGCCCCGCCCCCTCCTCGACAGCACACACGCACACACAGCAGGCTCTGACCCGCAGGGTTAAGGTCAGCTCATTTACCCCAAACATCATGTCCCATTTAAATACGCTTCCCCCTGAACAGCGTGAGTGGATTGTAGCAGGCTGATGCTCTTTTTCTCACAGACGTCAATGCTCTCGTACTCTGTTTCCTCCGGCCCTCCCTTTCTTCGCTCTTAACCTCTCACACTCCGCACTTAGTGGTATAACATGCTGCTATTCAGATAAAAAAAGACGTTTGACCCTGATCAAATGACTGAACGTGGTTTTTCTGTTCTCTCTTTCATTTCTCTTGTCCAACAGACTATTAAAGGGTGGAAAAATGAGTGGAAACATGCACTTACTCTCATGTCGTTCCAAACCCTGTATAACTTTCGTTCTATAATGGAGCTCAAATGGAGACATTTAGCAAAAAAAGTCCAAACCAATCATTTCAGTACACAAGTCTATGGCTCATTCTAAAATTTAGGGAACCTTTCATGTCCATTGATGATAATCATATTGTTTATATAACAATTTTCGGTTACACTTTATATTAGGTGGCCTTAACTACTATGTACTTACATCAAAAAATAAGTACAATGTACTTGTGTTCATACTGTATTTGCAAAACACTTTTGCTGCTATTGAGGTGGGATACGGGTAAGGTTAGGGACAGGTTTGGTGGTCTGGGTAAGTTTAAGGGTGGGTTAAGGTGTAAGGGATGGGTCAACAGTGTAATTATAAATGTAATTACAGAAATTAATTACAGATGTAAGTACATATAGGTATTTTTAAAAATATAAGTACAATGTAAAAACATGTATGTACACAGTAAGTGCATTGTATCAAATGATTAATTTAAATGTAAGTACATGTAGTTAAGGCCACCTAATGTAAAGTGGGACCCAATTTTCTTAAGAAATATCATATTAAGAGGAAACATACCCCCGTTTTTTTCCCAGCTTGTTTGAAATTGGATTTATGTCTCTTAAATTAGTTTTTGCAATGCCTGCTTTTTGAATTGATAAGTCTTTTGAGTTCAAAGTAATAATAAGTCAACATTATCTAAATTATTAAATTAAATTATTATATAAATATATTAAATACAATCTAAATGCCTTAGAAAAGTAGACAAATTTTACATTTAATTTTCTTTCACGAGAAAATATTTTATTTTGCTCATGTCGACTATGTTACTATGTAATTTTTTCTATATTTGATCTCCACCGACCCATTGTCAAGGTGTTTATTAATTGCTCGTTGAGTACATTGTTACGGTTTGCAATAATTTTATGATTTGAATTAAAATGAATATTAAAATGTGAGGAATATAGCAACATAGCAAGTAACATATAACATTTATAACATCAAGAATACAAAATTTGGTTGCCCAAAAAAGGCCTACCTTTGAAATTATGAGTCAAAATGGTGAATATCAAAATGGTGTGATTAAACTTGGCAACTAGCAAATATGTTACACTGAAACCATTGTCTGTTTTATTGAGAAAACATTTTGTTTTCTTCCTAATGTGAAATGTACCCTAAATTACATGACATAATCTCATATTGAGCTTGCTTTTTTGGATCTTGACAGTGAATTAACCCTTCAAATAACTTAGACTGAAAACACACGCAGCCTCAACTGACCCCGAATCACTGCGGCCCACACAAACACTGACCTCACGTAAAAGCCTAACTCTCTTTTCCAGTTAGAGACGGATTATAAGAGTAAGAATCTTAGAGGTGAAAGCAGGCAGCGGGGCTTTCAGTGGAGGGAGCAGGTTTGTAATCCTTTTACCCAATAAGATGTCTTCATTGAGCGTATTAGAGCCCATACTATCACCCCAGTTGACCCCTTTTCTTTCCCTCTTTTGCTCTCCATCCCCTGTTTTCTCTGTCTAGGCCGCAGAATGATAGTTTTGTACTTTTAGTGTGAGGTATTATTCACTTGTGCTAATCTGACAGCTGCATTTTCAATATTGCAACAGAAAATAAGGGAATCGGTTTCTATTCATACACTGTAAAAAGTGAAAGTTGACTTAACTTAAAAAAAATTGAGGAAACCCATTGCCTTAAAATTATTAAGTACATAATAATTAAAAAAAAAAAAAGTTAAGTGAACTTGACAATTCAATTAACTTATTTTTTTAATTATCATTTACTTAAAAATTTTAAGGCAATGGGTTTCCTCAATTTTTTTTTAAGTTAAGTCAACTTATCACTTTTTACAGTGTATACATTTATTCCATCCAGGTGACAAATTTAACAAATTCAGTTTGTTCAAACAAAAGTGTTGCAGCAGTCGTTATGAAGCGTAAACTATACCATTAAAAAGAAAAGGGAAAAAGTACAATAATCTTCTGCCAGTTTATCCATTAATTTTACATACGGTTCCATTTAAAAAAACAACAACACAATGAAGAGCAAAATTCAGGTAAAACACCTGTAACAAATCAATAAGGAAAATTCCTTAATATTAATACAGCACATTGTGTCCTATTTTTATGTATTTTAATTCATTAATTTATTTTTACAGTATAGAATTACAAAACTGCAGGAAATTAGAAGAAGAAGGGAAAATTTTTTAATAAATTTGATTTTATTTTAATAATAAAATATATTTTAAAAATGTGCACTGTAAAAAATGACCGTGATTTTAACGGTAAAAAACTGTGAAAAAGCTACAGTAAAAACCTGTCAAATTGTTAACGGTAAGTTTCCCTAATATATACAGTGAAAAACTGTGATAGACATTTCAGACAATTTTACGGTGAAATACCGCTTTTGGAAGTGAAAATGAATGCGTTGCATTTCAAATTTTGTTTGAATTTGATGTTTTTTCTTTGAAATAACTAGGCTTCTTCTTTATTTTATTTTTTTATCAGTTATGTTTATTAGGGTTGTATGTTACATCTAATGTTGTTAAATTAATGTTTATTGCATATTTCAGTTTAATGAGTCCCACTATGATGGTGTTTAGTGCTTGTGTGAATGACACTGTGCACCTTCTATATATGATATTATTTAAAAGCTGCTTGTGATGGGCTTTGGTGACTTTCTCATCATCACCTGCATTTGGTGGTTATCAGTGTATTTCAAAGGTACAAAACAGATTTTTCAGGAAAACATTATATCAATTAATGAAATTATGGTATTTAACTGTAAATTTAAGTTAAAACCGTAAAACCTAAAATGTTGCTACCGTATATTTTATGGTAGAATTCCAGCAACCACAGCTGCCATTTTTTTACCGTAACTTTTATGGATTTGTTTTACAGTGTGGTTATATATTAAATATTAATTGTATTTGCTTTTATTAGCAAGTTATTAGCTAAATTATTCCACCTTTGTTGAGTGAAACCAGGGTTATTATAGTTAACTCAAACTGAAACTAAAATGAAAACCATTAAAAAAATGTTACCTGAAATAAAATATATATATATTTTTTAGGTGAAATATAATATAAAAACCTTTTTATCTCAGCTAGTTGCCAATGCACAGTTCCTCAGTTTAATGTGATATTCTAAAATAAAATAACTGAAACTGAAATGAAAATTAATAAATCTATGTAAAAATAATTTAATGACACAACAAAATGACTAAAATTTAAAAAATTTATAATGGAAAATATAAATATAAAAACTATAATAGTATCTCAAAGCCACTAAAATAACGCTGAGAAGAACACTTGACTAAATGTTTAGTTGGTGCGAGACATCTTTAAAAGCCTGGAAATCAATACTGAGGTCAGCTCATTTGAATAACAATTGCTCAAGTGTGACTTTCCCACCAAATGAGGGCAGTTTGCTGTGTTTTTCTCAGGATGGAGGATGTTGATTTGTGCTCCACTGCGGCCCAACAGATGTTCGCTGCGGCGTGCTGGTCAGTGTCTGACGCTCCGTCTCTCTGTTAAGGTCAAAGGTCCACGACGTCGAGAAACAGACCTCTCGCACGGGTCAGAGAGCAATAGAGGCGAGAGAGTTCAGTGCGTGCTGCTCGGGCAGATGCTTTTGCACCTAATAAATGGTTAAAGTTTAAACCCACTTTCAACATTCCTCGACACCTGAACAAGAGCTCAGGCCGTCTGGGCTACTAATATCGTAAGGCCACAGCACTGGTGAAGCTAAGTCTTTTCCTGAAAAATCAGATCAGAATAAAACCTTTGTAATCTCATGTACTATAATACGGATAATAAAAGCAAAGAATTGAGGGCAGAATAGAATTTAAAGATTGAATTTAAAATAAAAGGGCTGGAATTGCGACTGCATGGTCCAGTGTCTGTACTAGATAAATCATCTATGATAATTTGAGATTGACTTTTATTTGTAGGAAAGAGAGACTGTAGAGATACTAAGTGATCAGAATTCAGGAAGGGCTGCATTCCGGATCAAAGACCAGTTCAACCCCAGAAACCTGGAAACACACACAGAGAGTGAAAACAAACAGAGAGCACAGGACAAACGGCTCAAAATCTCTGCCATCTGGATTTGATAGGATGCAAATCAGTAAAGCAGGGAGTTATTTTTATAAAACACATGGTTGAAAAGAATAAACATGACTTGGAAAAAGACAAAAATATACAAAGAATCGCTGTAAACCCTAATGCTCAAAAGAATTCATTGGTTTGAGTATATAGGGAAAACCTAAATTAAGTGTAAATTAAAGGAAAGGAAAATATATATATATATATACATACATAAATCAAATCAGTAAAGCAGTGACTTTCCATGCTCAAAATAATTCATTGGTTTGAGTCAGGCAAACTTGAATTAAACAAATTAACTTTCAAATCAACTTTTATGATTATTTACAACTTTCTTTTTCATTTGAGTTCATGAAACTGACTTAAGTAAACTTCTTAATTTTAATTGTCTTATTTTTTGAGTTTAATTAATCTTTTTTTTCTTCTTCTTTCATTTAAACTAAATTTAACTGAAAGTGGGCTGGGATTTCTATTTCTCAGCATGCTTTGCCATGGCACTTAAAAGGCTAAAATCAATTATATAATGTTGTGTGTGTGTGTGTGTGTGTATATACACTGTAAAAAGTGATAAGTTGACTTAACTTAAAAAAATTGAGGAAACCCATTGCCTTAAAATTATTAAGTAAATAATAATTAAAAAAAAAAAAAGTTAAGTGAACTTGACAATTCAATTAACTTATTTTTTAATTACCATTTACTTAAATTTTTAAGGCAACGGGTTTCCTCAATTTTTTTAAGTTAAGTCAACTTATCACTTTTTACAGTGTATGCGCAAGATTAATATTATTTCAAGTTATAGGAGCAATTGACATGTATGGGTACAAAATAAAAATCTATAAGAATAAAAATCTTACATTTTCTTATGTAAATGTAATTTTTTTTTGGAGTTTTGGCAACTTATTTTGGTTTACAGATTTGTGTAAGAGAATGTAACTTACGGAAGCCTTTAAAGGAACACTCCACTTTTTTTGGAAATAGGCTCATTCTCCAACTCCCCCAGAGTTAATAAGTTGAGTTTTACCGTTTTTGAATCCATTCAGTTGATCTCCGGGTCTGGCGATAGCACTTTTAGCATAGCTTACCATAGATCATTGAATCCGATTAGACCAGTAGCATCGCGTTCAAAAATGACCGAAGAGTTTCGATATTTGTCCTATTTAAAACTCGACTCTTCTGTAGTTATATCGTGTACTAAGACTGGCGGAAAATGAAAAGTTGCGATTTTCTAGTCCGATTTGGCCAGGAACTATACTCTCATTCTGGCGTAATAATCAAGGAACTTTGCTGCCGTACCATGGCCGCAGCAGGCGTAGTGATATTACGCAGCGCCTGAAAGTAGTCCCCAGCTATATTACAACTAGTTACCTAGCTGGGGACTACTTTCAGGCGCTGCGTAATATCACTACGCCTGCTGCGGCCATGGTACGGCAGCAAAGTTCCTTGATTATTACGCCAGAATGAGAGTATAGTTCTTAATCATATCAGCCTAGAAAATCGCAACTTTTCATTTTCCGCTGGTCTTAGTACACGATATAACTACAGAAGAGTCGAGTTTTAAATAGGAAAACTATCGAAACTCTTTGGTCATTTTTGAACGCGATGCTACTGGTCTAATCGGATTCAATGATCTATGCTAAGCTATGCTAAAAGTGCTATCGCCAGACCCGGAGATCGGCTGAATGGATTCAAAAACGGTAAAACTCAACTTATTAACTCTGGGGGAGTTGGAGAATGAGCCTATTTCCAAAAAAAGTGGAGTGTTCCTTTAAGAGTGTCTGAGGTAAAGAAAAGGAATGAAAAAAGTACAGTGTATAATGCATGTGTCAAGTTCTTCAAAATGTATTAATGCATCACCACTTTTAACAAACTTTAGTAACAAAAAATATATAATGTATCAAGTAAACATAATATCAAATTAAAAATCAATGTATTTTCTCTGCACTTTACACTCTTTACACTTATTTTCTTTGCACTTTTGAATGTAAGCGTAATCATTATGTCTAAGAAGTTCAAAATTTTTTTTATGTTAAACATACTTAAATTATACAATTTTGTGAGGTTGCACAACCTGACATTTTACCATCTGAAACAGTTTGCTGGTTTAAGATGAGTTTCAAGCCACAGACCGTCCTAAACAAACTAAGACCAGCTTTGCTTGCTTTAAGACAGGGTAAAAGCCAAAACAATCAGATGAGAAGACAAAAAGAGTGATCTAAAAAAGCCCTAAATCAGATTATCAAAGCAGCACAAAGCTCTTCAATGCAGCACATTAAAACCAGCTGAGCACAAAAACACATCCGCATGAAACAATGACTTCTTTCAGAATATTACGTGATGATTGGTGAAACAGGATGAAATGCTAGTGTTTTTTTCAAGCTCGTGTTTGGTGAGGAACTTTCTACAGTTGTAAAACTGCCATATTCTTTGATTGTAATCACGCTGACACATCTTCTAATGTTTAGATCTTCACTAAGTAGGTCTTCTCCGCCCTCAGAGGCATGCTAAGTGCACCTATGGTCAACCCTGGAGGGGTTAACCGTGTGTGTGGTAACACATTCCTGGTTGTTTGTGTAGAGTGACTACAGCCCACTCACTGCTCTTTGACTCTATTACCCTTATAAGGCAGGCGGCACCATGGCAACCAGAGGGCTTGAATAGCAGTGTCAAATCCCTGAACACACAGACACACGCTCGCTCGCCCTCCACTACTCAGAGAGAGAGAGAGAGAGACAGAGACAGAGACACAGAGAACAGAGCGAGGCTTGTTGGCCAGTCACCACAGACGCTCGGGTCAGCTGTCTCTCCTGACCATTTGGATCTCATGATTTACTGATGAATGGAGAAAAGCAGGGCACGGGAAGCAGCGGACGGCTAAAAGAGCTTAAGGTCGATTCCTGGGAATGCTGAGGCCCCGGAGACCATACGGCTGGACTAACCGGCACTGACGAAACAAGGTACAGAAGGACTCTCTCTCTCTCTCTCTCTCTCTCTCTATTTGCACAGAGTGTACTGAGACTCAACCAAAAGGCGCTTGCTTCTCTGCTAAGTTGCAGCATTGTGTTGTTTAACCAAGTGAAAGAGCAAGGAACTTTGTTGAACTTTGCTCCTTGAGGAGCAGGGTGGGGGCTGAGCTCTGTTTATCATTAGCCAGGTTGCTGTCTGCATGTTTGGCATTGTGGTTTTCTGCTGTTTGGAAGCAGCTCTTTATTAGCAGTTTAAACCTTGTGTGTCAATTATAAAAAAGTTATACAGAGGTCCTTAGAGGACAAAAATGTTAGTGTCAAAAAATAGTCATAAAAATATTCTATTCAATTGTTTTCCACTTTTTACTGATTTTTATTTATTTATTAACATCAGTCCTGAGCATGCATATATTTTATGCATGTATTTTCCACACACTAAATGCTTTTTTGTTTTTTGATGCATTATTACAGTCTTGGATATGTCAGTGATTAGAAACAACATTAACTGTTTCACGTTAACTTTTTTTGTGCAATGTCACATTGAAAAAAATCCATTCCTGATATTGATAGCAATGCAACCACACAATTATAATTACATATTAACATATATAACATATATTAACATTTAACAATTTCAGTTGGCCTTTTTTCAGCTTAAGCAGAAAACAGGAAAAACGAGTATTTGCTATATATATAGGCCAAACCTCAGAAAATGGTGCTATCAGGTGGAAAGTAGTCAACATTTAAAAAAAATATAAAAATAAAAACAAATTTCGATGCATTGCCAACAGAATCAAAGAATGCATGATTTTATAGCTAAATGGCACTGGGATTAAATATTGCATTTGTGTCCTTAAGGTCCTGAGTGTAACGTTTTATAGTACCTAGTATAAAATAGATTTATAACAATTAAATATTAAAATTTCAATAAAAAGACACATTTTTGGCAAATTTTATGCTGTTTGCATTAACAACCAAAAAAAAAAAAGTCTCTAAGGATACACAAGGGTAAAAGGAAGCAGTTTCTTTTGGATTATTTGACGTTTAGATAACCTCAGAAGATCATTTTATTGCTCAGGAGTGGTACTTCCTTAGCTCAGGGGTAAAATTACACAAATGAGACCATAGTTGATATACAATAAAACCATAAAGCTATAAAATAAAATTCTTGGTAGAATTAGATGAGAAAATGTTTGACTTCACAGAGTGTGGTATCTTCTGAGCACATTATTGAGAAACTAGAGAAGACACTTATGAGATCAGAGGGGAGTTCTGCACAGAAGCAAAAATCTGAGAAGCAGGAGGCTTAACTTAGTCTCCATTTGCTCTCCCTTTAATCTCATTGCTGTCCAGGAGAAACAACCGAGATACTAAGTGATCTCATTTGTGATTTTTCTTACCGAAACATGAACTAGTAAATACGAAACGCACTGACAGGTTGAGTCAAACCTACCCAAGTGACCTGTAATACCCTCAACGTTTCTAAACATGAGTGCATGTTTCTCAGTACCGAAGGAACTGGTTTAACTTGTTGGTTACTAGGGGGCATGTAGAGTAGGTTTTCCTGGTGTAATGTCACAGCGGTTGCGAGCTGAGAAGGAGTTTAATTTCATCCACGTCTCAGAGCTGTGCAGCATGTGGATGAGCTTGTCTTTTCCCTGAAGTCTGGATACGTTTATGTGTAATTTATTGTTTCCTGTGAAAAGGGCGAGGTGAGCTGTACAACTCTGAACTACTCTGTGAATCAAAGGGATCTTGAGATCTTCAGTGGGTTTTGTGGTTAGGATACACGAAGAAAAGCAACAGGGATTGTGATATGACAAAAACATGTCAGCCCGGTAAGCCTCAGAGGTCTTCAGAGGGCTGTTAAGCGTGTTTCTCCTCCGAGTCTGACTTGTTCGGCTTACTGTCTGCAGCTTTTAGGGATTCGCTCCGGGGCGGCTGTGAATTCTCGACGTGGGAAGGTTTCTCAAGCAGCTCCTGCTGGTGAACACAGAGATGGCCATGGTGAGCGGGGGATGGGCCAACCCCAACGGCGGCGCTAATGGACTCGGTGAGAAAGGTTACCTGCGGGGGGAGGAGGAGAGCAGCTCGCCCCGGGCGGGAAACAGCGATGTAGAAGGTGGCGAGGAGGACAAGGCCTGCGTGGTGGACTGCGTGGTGTGTGGAGACAAATCCAGCGGCAAGCACTATGGCGTTTTCACCTGCGAAGGGTGCAAGAGTTTCTTTAAGAGGAGCATCAGACGGAACCTCAACTACACCTGCAGGTGAGACACACACATATTATCCATCACACAGTCTTACATTGGTTAGCAAACGGGTTCATGTTTTCCACTTACATTTTAAATTTTTTTTAATTACATGCAAAAATTGATTACCACAAACTAGCACAACAGTCAGTTTTCTAGCAAGAAACTGAAGGCCCAAAGCCATCTATATTTAAATAAACAAAAAGATTTGCAACTGCTCAGGCTCAACAGCCAATCACACGCCTTATTTCAAGACGCAGCTTGGCAAAGGAATTTGGCTGAACTTTCTGTGAACTCTGTTAACCTCTTACTGACATATAAATTACAGTGTATGCAAGTGAACATTTACATACTCGTGAATCAGAGCCTGTAATAAGGGAGATGAATAAATCATAGTAATCATGCTATAACAAATGCTTGACGCTGACTATTTTTTCTCAAGGAGCATGTGCTCTTAAATCAATTTAGGGGCACAATGAAAAAAAAAGTACTTTAGGTTTTTAAATATTTGTTTCAGAACAATACCAGTCGCTGGGGTATATTTGTAGCAATAGCCCAAAATACATTGTATGGGTCAAAATGATCAATTAGGATATTAAGCAAAGATCATGTTCCATGAAGATATTTTGTAAATTTCTTACCGTAAATGTACCGTAAATTTTTTTGCCACCCTCAGATTCCAGATTTTCAAATAGTTATCAAATATTGTGTGATCCTAACAAACCATACATCAATGGAAAGCTTATTTATTCAACTTTCAGATGATGTATAAATCTCAATTTCGAATAATTGACACTTAAGTTTTGTGGTCCAGGGTCACATTTGTTCACTACAAAAGGCACCAATTCAAACCTCTGCAAAAACATCATAGCCCTTATAAGTTGATATCAAATACATGGAGTGCCTTTGTTACGACACATACCTGGGTAAGTTGTAACAGTCAGACAAAAGAAGCAAAAACAGCAGCCACCTCAAAAAGCTTGCTTCAAAAACAGGTTTATTGAAACAATCTAAAAAAAAACAATACAATACCGTACTTTCAACGAATGACCACAGCTCAAAACCACTTTCTGTTCGATGCAGGAGTGTGTGTGCGTATGTGTGTACATTAGACTACTAGAAGAAACTTCCTTAACAGTATTTATGCTCACTGAACACTCAACTCCAGTGTACTGAAGTAAAGAATATGTAGCTCTAACAAAAACTGTGTAAATTTGTGTGTGAGATTGTGTCTATGTATGAATTTTCTCAATCAGAGTCACAATGGTGACAAACCAATGTTTTTAACCCTAGAGTGCAGACTTGGTGGATCCAGAAACTGCATTGGGCACATTTTACCAACACTTCCGCCAAAAAAGCTCCATATAGACAACATGAAAGTACTCAGTTCTATGTAAGGGAATGCTAAAATATGTTACAACTTACCCCACCCCTGCCATACAATGTTTATAAGTATAATAAGTATCACTTTTTATTTTTCCTCTTTACTACTTGTTTCACTTCTGTTTCTGTTTTTATAACCGTTTCTTACTATGTGTAAGTTACTGCAGTTTTTTTTGGCTCAGTGTTATTTTTTAGTATTACTGATAAACATGCAGTTTGATTTGTATTTGTTATCTATTTTAGTTTTAGTTACAGTAATGTTGTCATTTTATTCGTTTTTTTTTTTAATTATGTCTGCGTAGGTTTTTTTTATTTTTATTTAATTTGAGTTATTTTAGTACTTCAACATACTAAATGGAAATGAAATAATATATATATATATATATATTGAATTTATTTATATGTGTATGTATGTATATGTGTATGTGTGGCTGTACATACACATGTAGTTGTTTTTTATGTTATGTTAGAATCATTATTATACTCATACCTTTTGTTGTTTTAGTATTTGAATTGTTTTTAGTTTTATTTTTTGTTTTCATTTAAATGTGTAGTATTTGAAATCTTATTGTATGCATTTGTCATTTTTATTTAATTTCTTTATTTTAATACATGTGTAGTATTTATAGAGTTTTAACTTTTAGTTTTAGTTACTTTTTCGTATTTGTAAGTCGCTTTGGATAAAAGCATCTGCTAAATGACTAAAAGTAAAAGTATTAGCGTTATGGTTTGAAATTAGCAGTTTAAAAATGCATCACATTTTGCCTGAGAATCTACAATTTATTCTAAAGTAAGTTATATGATTTAAACTGCAACAGTTTACGTAGCCTACTAATTAGAATATAATTTTGGTTAAAAAAAATCGATTTTTACATCAAATTCAGTTTTTTTCTTTATAAAATCTGCATATACCTATTTACAGCCTTGACAACCATAAGATCAGGGTGGAAGTGTGTAAATAATGAAATTATTATAGGACTCCTAGCTTATCCCTGATAGGTGGAAATGGTGTTGTTATAACTCTCCCCATGTTACAGCCACACCTGTGCTGCGTCCCAATTCACCTACTTATACTATGCCCTAAAAGTATGAACTCTTTTTGTGAAGAAAAAGTACATACTTTTGAGTATGTAGCAGAATAGTAGGCATGCTTTGGGACATACTACTTCGTCATAGCTGCGTCTTCAACGGACGCTCTGTTGCTTAGTTACGTGCATCCTGTCACTGTTTAAACTGCCCTGTCAATCATCTTATCACAGTTAACATCAACCACATTTCCTTTAATTTGATTTCCTACTGGAGAGAAATAAAGAAGCACATCGTGGGTCTTTCACGCTGAGAACTTTGCTCATGTGTTTGCATAATGATGCATTTAAAAGTTAATGACCAAACGTATCATTATAAAAGTTCACAGTGTTGCTGCAGATGAAATATAACGTGGATAACACGAAATTAATATATTTTTAATCAGGTTAGACATTGATTATTTATCACTCAAATCACTTTCTCTACTTGTCCCTTGGTCATATCCGCCATGTTTGTAGTTTAACACATTTTATGCTTGTTTGTACAGTCTATGGTTTGTAGCTCTGATCGATTCCTCGTCCACCGCGCAATGTGTTGTGGGCAATATTAGCCGTTAGAGTGTGCATCGATCTGCACTTCGAATTCTAACCGGAAGTAGTAGACCATCCGGGAATCTTTGGCATACTTTTTTAAACATACTATGATTTGGAACATACTAGTTCTATTTTCAAATACTATTTAGGACGGATAGTATGCGAATTGGGACGCAGCACTGGTCTCCTCCAATTAGTCAGTTAGCCAAATGATTCACAAAGCCGCTCTGAAGTTCGAATCTTAATCAAATGATTCACGAACCCGCTCCAATTCACAATTCCGATTGGAGTGTTTCAAAACAGTGAATCGATGCAATGCAATGGTTTAACTAATTAGGAGTTTCGAAAGCTCAATTTCACCCATCACAATACAATATAATTCACATTAAAATCGCTTAATTAATTTTAAATATTTTGACCACTGCAATTCAGTTGGTGACAGTACAATACGAAATTAGACTCTTATTTTGAAATGCTTTACCATTCCTGGCTGCTTTTTCAAACAGGTGAGGGAGATTCAAATTCTTAACCATCTCTACAACATATTACAATATAAACATAATGAAGTGAACACTGTCAAAATTTAATCAACAGCTGATCATTTGCAGACGGTTTGGCATAAATGCGAGTTATTGATAGCGAGCGGCTCTGAAACCGCGTGACAGCACCATGTTTTGACTTTGAAACGTGCAGTGCACATATTTAATCATTGAAATCATAGCCTTTTTTGAAGATATATATATATATATATATAGTCTCTTTCGCAGTTCATGTATTTATTTCATTTTTATTTTTTATTCGCCAAATTTGAGACATTTTTGAGACTTTTATTTTCTTTTTTTGGCACACATGCTCCTAAATACATTTTACATTTTGCACACATACCGGTAGTTGCAAGTGCGAGTGGGGCACTGTCGAGCCCTGATAATGTTAATCAGGTAACATTACTACTAATGTTTCCTGCAAGTAAAGAGGAATTTCTTTCAAGTTGCATCAAAACATTTTTAGTTGAACACAGTTGTCTATATTGTCCAGGTACAACTTGAAAAACTGGCAATACAAGCCCTCCCCAACACTAAGAAACTCAGCATACTGAGGTAAAAATGGAAAGTTTTTATATTTAAAATACAGATAGTTAGGCAACATCACTCAACGTTTTCACCATTACCACTGTTTAATAGTTCTATAAACAGTTCAATGAGCAAATACAATAACATTAGGTCACTTACATTTTTGGCGGAAACACAGCGCATCTCAAAGCAACCATCCGATTCATTGCTGAATGATTCAGTGTTTTGAACGAATCGGTTGAGTCAAAGTTTCATTAGCCGAAGCATTAGCATCTGATGAATCTGCCGTTTGAACGAATCGTTTGAATGAACGACTCAATGACTCACTCATTAAAAGCTCACTACTGGCACTTACCGGCGTTTTAATTTCGTTGAAAAGTATAATTTCCACCATCATTTCTTGTTTGTATATTCATTTTTTTTTTTTTTTTTTTTAAAGAATCTCATAGTTTAATGTAGTTGTATTTTTCAGTGTAAATTATTTAATTTGATAACGTATAGATAATAACAATCACATTATTATTATTGAATGTATAGATCAAATGTAAGCATTTGAAATGAAAGCTAATGAGATTAGTGGGAAAATGCCCTCTATAAAGGTAAAATACCCTTGGATAAAATATAAAAAACATGCAGATTTATAGCCTATGTCACAGCTGATAGAAAACCGATGAGAATATTGCATTAGAATAAATCATATTTGCAAAAAAAAAAAAAAAAAAAAAAACCCACACATTTTATATATATATATATATATATATATATATATATATATATATATATATATATATATATATATATATATATTTCCATTGTCCTCATTTGTAAGTCACTTTGGATAAAAGTGTCTGCTAAATTGTTAAATTACTACATGTAAATATATATGTATGTATGTATATATATATATATATATATATATATATATATATATATATATATATATATATATATATATATATATATATATATATATATATATATGCTCGATACCATAGAGCCCCCCCCCCCACATAACAAATCCCAATTTAACCCCTAGTTAGAAGTACTCATACAAACAGCAACAGAAGCAACCTTCAGTCTGTCATTTTCTTCAAAAACTGAGACGAGTAACAGGAACTGTTGGCGATGTGACATGTTGAGCAAAGTTCAAATGCATGTCGCCTAAATAAACAGCAGCAAGATACATCACAGTCTGCAGAAGCTGAGAGTCTACAGAACAATGACTTGGTGACCACCAACAAATTAATCAAATTAATCAGTTTCTTTTTGACAGCAGCAGGACATTTTGAAGGTCATGGTTTGTATGTGTACCTTATGTCAAAACCATTTCTTTAAGCATAGCCATATTTGATTACGTTAGTAAGGTTTAATGATGGCTTGACTTATTTATAAGATTTTCTGGGAGCAAACAGAATTACATAAATATCCACAGTGTGCAATAATGGCAACATGCTACATTTTCATTTCCCGATCCAGAAGAATACCCAGCCATTACAGCTGCATCTGGACATGGCTGTTGAAACACAATTGTGCATGTTCTGTGTATAATTGGCCTCTTACAGCAGATCTAACATTAGCCTGGCTGCCATGGGAACTTTAGGAATGAGTGAACAGAATGGTGTCCTTTGTGTTTGTGCCAAGGTTACGCGAGTGATTATAATTTACCTGAGAACCACTGGAGAGCTCTTCACACATGACAGAGATTAATTCACATTCAGCTTTATTGGTTTAATTTAAATGCCCAACTGAAATATTTCTATTTATTAGAGTTATTGAGTTTGAATTTGTGTTTTTATAACACAAATGACGTAAAGCACACAGGTTTCACTTTTGTTCACATAGTTCTATTTTTAAGTTAAGTCACTCTTGCCTTTTTATATTTTTTTCTTGTCAGTTTGCATTTGTACTCGTTATAGGGATTGTGTCAATTTATTGGGAGACACTCAATACAATGCATTTATAATTTATTAATTCATTTATAAGGGTGACTGTGTCTTTAATTACTTTGAATCTGGTATGTAAACCCTAGTTTTTAGTGTCCTAATGTCAAATCTCAATGTAACACAGTCTTCCCAAGATCAGCCTTTATTCTGTACAGATAATTAATGCCTTAAATTGTTAGTATCTGCAGAGATTATGATATGTGACCCTGGAGCACAAAACCAGTCATAAGTCGCTGGGGTATATTTGTAGCAATAGCCAAAAATACATTGTATGGGACAAAATGATAAATTTTTCTTTTATGCTAAAAATCATTAGGATATTAAGTAAAGATCATGTTCCATGAAGATATTTTTGTAAATTTCTTACCGTAAATGTATAAAAACTTCATTTGTGATTAGTAATATGCATTGCTAAGAATTCACCTGAAAACTTTAAAGGCGATTTTCTCAATATTTGAGATTCCAGAGATTCCAGATTTTCAAATAGTTGTATCTCAGCCAAATATTGTCCGATCCTAACAAACCATACATCAATGAAAAGCTTATTTATTCAGATGATGTATCCATCTCAATTTCGAAAAATTGACACTTAAGACTGGTTTTGTGGTCCAGGGTCACATATAACATTCAGGAAAGAAATGATCATGACTTTATTGAAAGATTCTTATCTTTTTCTTGATGTTCACACCTGGCAACCTTTCACTGATCGCACATTATCTTTCAAAAGTGATAAATCTGAAATAATCTCAGGTATTCTCTCGGCTCAAAGGTGTCTAAACTGTCTTCACAGGTCAAACAGAGAGTGTCAGATTGATCAGCACCACCGTAACCAGTGTCAGTACTGCCGTCTGAAGAAGTGTTTCCGGGTCGGTATGAGGAAAGAAGGTCAGCAAACCAGTCACATATATGTATATTTGTAATAAATATTTTACCATATGATGAGTCATTCTAGTCATTTCACATCAGAAAAGTGTAAAAACAATGTGCTTTCTCAGTAAAACAACACAATGTTTTATCAGTGTAACATATCTGCTAGTTGCTAAGCTTAATTATTAAATGCCATTTTGATATTACAAAGAAAAAGATGTTTGTCAACTGTTACGTACAAGCTATGTGGGTTGACAGGTAACATATTTGACTCAACTTCAATGGCAAGACTTAACTGGCCTACCAAATGTTATTTGGTTATATCATAATATAAAAAAGACAATTAGAAAGACATTTATCATAATGTGATCAATATGTCCGCCGCAGCAGAATATTACATCACATGAATATTACATCACCATTTTAATCATTTGTTAGTTTTCAGGAGGGTGTTTGTTAGTAACACAGTTGACAGAATATTTGTGGACATGAGTAAAATGAAATATTTTCTCATTTGAAAGACAATTACATTTAAACTCAGTCTATTTTTCTAAACTGATCAAAAGTGATGATAGAGACATTTATAATGTTACAAAAGATTTCTATTTCAGATAATTGCTGTCCTTTTGAACTTTCTATGCATCAAAGAAACCTACTCAGCTGTTTTCAACATAGTAGTAATAAAAATAATAATAATAATAACAGTTTTTTTTATTAGCAAATCAGAATATTAGAATGATTTATGAAAGATCACGTGACTAGAGTAATGATGCAAAAAAATCAGCTTTGAAATCACAGGAATAAATTACATTTTTAAATGTATTCAAATAGAAAACCCTTATATTAAATAGTAAAAATATTTCAAATTTTTTCTCTTTTTGCTGTACTTCAGATCAAATAAATGCAAGATTGGTGAGCAAAAGAGACTTACTGTTACTCTCAAAAAATCTTACTGTTTAAAAACTTTTGACTGGTAGTGTATGTCCATTTATCTATATTTCTGACCTTGTCCCAAACAAACAATTTCCCACATAACTTTGCTAGTTTAATGTTACTTGTGTCATTCAGAAGGGTTTTTGTGTTTGTATCATTATATTGATGTTTCTTCTCTCTCTGTTGGTTTTTGCTTGTATTTTCCAGCGGTCCAGCGTGGTCGAATCCCTCCCTCTCATGCCGGCATCAGTCCAGCCTCCATGGTTGGAGCGGGTGGTGATGTTGGAGGAGGACATGGCATGGGTGCTGAATTCTTCAACGGTCAGCCAGTGTCTGAACTCATCTCTCAGCTGCTGAGAGCAGAGCCGTACCCCAACAGCCGCTACGGAGCCCAGTGCGGCCAGCAGCTCTCAGGAGGCAACAGCTCTGTCATGGGCATCGACAATATATGCGAGCTAGCGGCCCGGCTGCTCTTCAGTACAATCGAGTGGGTGCGCAATATCCCCTACTTTCCTGACCTGCCCGTGTCGGAGCAGGTGGCCCTTCTGAGGCTCAGCTGGAGTGAACTGTTCATCCTGAATGCAGCTCAATCTGCTCTGCCGCTGCATACGGCCCCCCTGCTGGCAGCTGCTGGTTTTCATTCCTCCCCCATGCCCGCTGACCGCGTCGTGTCCTTCATGGACCAGGTGCGGGTCTTCCAGGACCAGGTGGACAAGCTGACACGACTGCAGGTGGATTCGGCCGAATACAGCTGTCTGAAAGCCATTGCTCTGTTCTCCCCAGGTGAGTGATGAGCCTGTGTTAAATATATAATCCAAATCAAATTAATATTTTATCAAGTAATGCATAATTATTACAAATTGGGGTTACAAATCTGAACAACAGAATATACATTTGAGGAATGTTTTGCTATTAATTTAAGTTATTAAATATACACTTTTCGCCTGCTTGATAGAACAAAGTCCCTAAGACTTACATTGAAAGAGGGACAATAGCCATACCTATGATTATCATAGAAACTTGGACTTTTAGGATAACATATTTTGACTTGAGACAATGAGGAACCACACTGAAACCATCCAAAACTTCCTAGAAATTGCATAGTAGCTTACTAAAAACCACTAAGAACATTCTAACCACATAGCAAAGGATTAAAACCATTTAGAGCTCCTTAAATGCATATAAACATGCCTTTCAGAAAATGTTTGCATAGCAACATGCTCTAACCACTCAGAACACGCTAGCAAAGGCATAGCAAAATGCTAAAATCTCAGAGAGCATGTTATTAAAGGCATAACAACATGCTAAAACCACTCAGAACATGTATAAAAGCATAGCAAAATTATAAACCTCTCAGAATATTCGTAAAGTCAAAGCAAAATGTTAAAACCTCTCATAACATTATTAAACACATACCATGCTAAAACCACTCAGAACACATTAATAAAGGTAGGCTATAGCAAAATGCTAAAATCTCTGTGGAAAAAGTTAATAAAGGCATAACAACATGCTAAAACCACTCAGAACATGTTAGCAAAGGCATAGCAACATGCTAAAACCTCTGAAAACACATTATTAAACACATAGCAAAATGCTAGAACCCATCTAAACATTATTAAATTGTTCTACATAGAAACATGCTAAAGCCACTCAGGACATTTTAGTAAAACCAAAGCAAAATGCTAAAATCTCTGGGAACATGTTACTAAAGCCATTAAAAGTGGTCAAACCACTCAGAACATGCAAAGCAAAATGCTAAAATCTCTCATATTATAATTAAACACATACCATCTCTATGCTGGTTTTTTCAACAGGGATGCTAAAACCACTCAGAGCACACCAGTAAAGGCAGAGCAACATGCAAAACCTCCCAGAATACGTTAGTAAAGCCAAAACAAAATGCTAATAACTCTCATAACACATTATTAAACACATAGCAATAGTATCATTCTTAAACCACTCAGAACTCATTAGTAAATGCATAGCAACGTTAAAACCACTCAGAATACGTTAGTAAAGGCATAGCAACATGCTAAATTCAGAATGCCTTAGTTTCAGTGGGTTTTGTACAGCCACTCTTTTTAAAATGTAAAATTCTAGTTAGCTGGAAAATAGTTTTTTTGGGGCATTTTTGGCTTTGATAGGACAGCGTAGAGAGGACAGGAAGCAAAGTGGGAGCTTTTCAAAGAGAAAATAACATTGCCAAATATCCATGGCATTTGCAGTTTGTATTTCACCAGCAGCTGTGTTGTAAACTCTTTGTCCTGTTTCCTGCAGACGCGTGTGGGCTGTCAGATCCGGCGCACATCGAGAGCCTGCAGGAGAAAGCACAGGTGGCCCTGACCGAGTACGAGCGCATGCAGTATCCAGGTCAGCCGCAGCGCTTCGGACGACTCCTGCTGCGACTGCCTGCCCTGAGAGCCGTTCCCGCAAACCTCATCTCTCAACTCTTCTTCATGCGGCTGGTTGGCAAGACGCCCATTGAGACGCTTATCCGGGACATGCAGCTCTCTGGAAGCTCCATCAGCTGGCCATACGTGCCTGGACAGTAGATGAACAATCAGAGACTTGTTCCCGTGTCCCATCTCAGGCTGCTCCCATGATTCCACAGTAACGGTGTGGATAGATGTTGTGTTTTAGGTTTTGTTGATTGTGTATATACTGTATGTCTAAAAGAGGTTGACACGTATGTTCCTATGCAGTTTAAATGAGCCATCCAGCACCAGGATACCTCATGTTTCACATCATGAGCATCAACAAATTCTGTCAAGAACATTTGACGCGACGCTGATTTTGAAGAAGTCAGCTGATATGTGACGCAGATGCAAAGCTTTAAAGAAGAGTGTATAATAACTTCTTTTTCAGAGCATAGTGAACTATTTTAAAGCTAGTGTAGATGCACATTAAGAATGTTTATGACAGACTGCATTTGTGAGAAAAATGTTGGGTTATATACTTGAAAAATCAATGGTGAACAATGAATGGCTATGTTTAGAATGGAATACTTGCATACTGCACACTACTGCTTTATATTGAATAGTATATGAAACAGAATGAAATATGCAATATTACATACCCCAAACAGTACTATGCTACATTTTGATCTCATTATATTGCATGTTTATCATGTAAATATGGCACACTGTATTATGGGATACGGTATTCTGTGCAGTGTGCTTTGGTTGTGTTCGGAATACTTCCAGGTATTACACACTATGCACGGTATACATACTATATACCAAAAACATTGAGTAGTATGGCAGTGTGCCATTCTGAACATAGACCATGTCTTTGATTGTCCTATTTAAACAGTTCTGGTGAATTTTTCAATGGGGTGGAGAAATGGTATAAACATTTACATTGCCGACTGTGGGAAATATCAAGTATTTTTGCATACTAAAATAAAAAAGAATGATAAACAAACAAGCTCTTATGCAAGAAGACTGTTTATGAAAGAAAAAAAAAACACACTTGCGTTTTCAGCAGTGTTTGTCAAATAAAAAAACTGCAAATAAGAAAAAAGGATATTTGTTCCAACCTTTTTCGTCGGAAGTCTATGTATTTCGAAGATTAATAAAACTGGCATCTATATAAAAAAAACGGCATCTATGCATTTGTTACTAATCAATAGTGATTACAAATCCTTTGTTTAATAATATAATATTATCAGCATTTTTAAAATTAAAATTAGAATATATTCCTACATCTATAATATAAATCTACGTTGAATGAGCTTTGTGGAGAATATTTTGTATTACAGTCAATGATGAGGCTGTCCAAGAAAAAGAAATGTTAGTTCCTTCATATAAGAAATGGTCATACTACTGTAAAAGATGATGCACTGTTAATTTAGTAAAATTAAGTTCATCTTACTCATTTGTTTCTGCTCTGTTAGTATTACTCAGTTTGATTGAGTTTTTATTACTTTCTTTTAATTAAAGCATTGCAATTAAGTTCAGTGAATTCAATGAAAATAATTTCTTTGTATTCATTGAAAAGGTCGAACATGTGGCTCCTTTGTGCATGTGTTACAGATAGAGGTGAACATTTTTCAGCCTGGAACCTGGAGATACACATAGTGTGACCCATAAAAAAAAAAAGAAAAAAATGTATATATATATATATATATATATATATATATATATATATTATTTTTTTTCTTTCTTTTTTCTTTTTTTTTAAACTATAAATAACTAATAAATAATAGAGATAATATTATTGCACTTTATTTAGTTTTTTTTTAAATAGAATAATGAACAAAATAATAAAGTGTGATAATGCTATTATAAATAATTTTTAATAGTTTAAAATAAAAAGGGAGTATTAAATACAAATACAATTATTATATAGTAAACTTAAGGGGAGACACTGCAGGCAAAAACAAGAAGTTTCACAAGAAGATCAAGAAGTTTCACAATTAATAAAGTAAGGTGAAAATAAAGTACATGTAGGCCTACAATACAAGCAATAAAGTACAAGTACAATATTTCAAGTACTGAAATATTTTGTAAAATATACTCCAAAATATTTTTATTTACAGCATCGAGAAAAAAAAAGGCCTTACAAAAATATATATATATTTTTTGACTGTCACGTAATACTGATCAGAATGCGTCATCTGCTGGTGAGTCAGTCCTGGTGCTTGTTTAAACGACAATGAAATCAGTGTTTTTATCGTAAATCCGCCCATAAATAAGTCACATCAACATTTACACATGGTCAGCTGACAAATCCGATTAATTAAATGAATGGATAGGATGAATAAAACGAGAGAAGTGTAATGTAGACTCGAGGGCAGGGTGTGTAGCGCAGCCCAGCCCCAATATGACACACAGCCAAAGGGGAGGAACCGAACACCCCCACTCGAATTATTATCACTGAAAATCACTGAATTAAACACCCAAGAGCCCCAACAGGGAGTTTAAGTTTTAAAACAAGCAGAAAATGTCGTTCATCCCCGGTCAGCCTGTCACAGCTGTTGTGGTGAGTTTGCATTCAGTGAGAACGTTTTAGCATGGAAAGCTTTACTAGCATCAGTGCCTTCAGCTTTGTGTGCGGTGTTTTAGTGTTTTTACAACGACAGTGATTCATTTTATATCGTTTGACTGGGAAAGAGGTTAGTTTAAAAATGTTTTCATTCTCAACAATAATGTGACAGGGTAGTTTGGTTAAGTTTGTTTGAGTTTAAGCTAACAGCTGATGTAATGGAAAGGGTTAGCATGCTAGGCTAACGTTAGCCAGCAGGGGCGAACAAAGTGAACAATAGTTAATTATTTATTTATTTTTCAATTTGTTTGTTTATTTATTTATCTTATGGAAAATTATCGTGGGGCACAACATAACGAAACCAAAAGTTTTACTTGTAAACTACAGCAAAACCAAAGTGTTCATTTGGCATCCCTAAAATGAAATGTTATTTATACAACGCTAGTCAATTTTGGGATCCAATTAATTTTAAATGATGAATTTAATTGGGGTTTAATTGTTCTTTTGTATTATATTCAGTATGTTCTGATGTCACTCAGGTGTGAAGTGAGTAGGTGTGGTTTATGTTCTTGTTCAGGTAGTGCTGCCATATATGGTCATAAACAGCTGCTCCATAGGATGTGTCTAAATCCTAGTTAGCCGCCTACCTAGACAGCACCTAGTGTGCATTGTTCTCAAAAATGCTGCCTATGTATATAGATAACTACGTTTTTAGATATATACATACATACTTACTATGCCTGCCTTTTAAGTCAGCTGTCTTATGTTTTCCTCTCTGCATTTCAGCAACGGATTGAGATTCACAAACTACGGGATGGTGATAATTTAATATTAGGATTCAGCATTGGAGGAGGAATCGACCAAGATTCAAGCCAGAATCCGTTTTCCGAAGACAAGACAGACAAGGTGAAAAATCATGTTTAGTGAATTTAATTCTGTTAAGAGTGAGGCATTTTTCCTCCTCTGTCATTCAGAAGTGACTCTTCTAACTTTATTAACGTCACAGGGAATCTATGTCACACGCATATCTAAAGGTGGACCTGCAGAGGTGGCTGGTCTCAAGATGGGAGACAAAATTATGCAGGTGAGGGATGCAAACCTGTCAGCCGTATTAGAAGACATTCTCACAGTGATTGAAATTATTTGTCCAGGTCACAAAACTGTTCCTGATTTTACTAAATTAATCTCCAGTAGAGGGTGCTGTGGCATCATAATTGTTTTTCTTCATTTTGTGACACTTAAAGCAGTGGTTCACCAAAAAAAAGGAAAATTCTGTCAATTACTTATCATTTTACTTTTACATGTTGTTTTAAATTGTACGTCGTCTTTTTTTATTTATTTTTTAATGTGAATGAGGATTGACGCTGTCAAGCATCAAAATAAAACAAAAAGCAACATAAAAGTAATCAATATGACTCATGCAATATATTCTAAGCTTTCAATTTTCACTGTTTCCATCTGCTTTAGGTACTAATTATATTGAGTGAACCAACTGAAATGTAGCCGTAGTTCAAGCCAAGGTTGTCAGGCTCCTTCAGTGAATCTCTTCCACTTTAATTTAAGTTAGGGCTGCATGATAAATCACATGTGATTGTCATGCGCATCTCGTCAGTAAAGCCGGTTCTGTGATTAGTAGTAAATCTTCATCATGTGCTTTCAGATGGAGTGGCATTTAATACATAGCGCCATAGTTGCTGACAAGCTACGCAATATCGTGTTCATAATTGAAGTAGCTTGTCAGTGATCTATGGCTCTGTGTATTAAATGCCGCTCCATTTGAAAGCACGTGATGGAGATTTACTACTAATCACAGAACCGGCTTTACTGACGAGATGCACATGACAATCACATGTGATTTTATCATGCAGCCCTAATTTAATTTATTGCATGAAATAAACATGCATGAACATTGTTGATACCATGTTGAAAGATACAGTACAGTTACCGAAATGCATCATCTCTCATGTAATCGCTCACGGAAGGATGTCAATAAAACTGCTTGTGAACAAGAGATAGTTCACCCAAAATTGAAAATTCTACGAGCAGCGAAAGAGCTTGCTATGAGAAGAGAAAATGCAGGCAGACAACACTGGAAGCAGCTAATGCTCATCAGATCGCGTAAATCAGCGGAAGATGAATAGAAATGATGATTCTGTCTTAAGCTATGCATAGACACAAAATCGAAAAACGAAAACGTAGCCTAAAAGATCAAAGGTCTGGCTGCGTTTCGCGAATGCTTGTCCATCTCCTTGAAAAGCAGAAAAAAACCCAGCTTTTTTTAAAAAAATTTTTTTCATTTATTTTTATTTTTTTTACTCAATGTCAATTTCAGGTGAATGGCTGGGACATGACCATGGTGACACATGATCAGGCACGAAAAAAACTCACCAGGAAGAATGAAGATGTGGTCAGGCTTCTCGTCACTAGAAAATCTCTGGAGAACGCAGTCAGACAGTCCATGATGCAACACTAATGCAGATTTGAAACGCGCTCGAGCTAATTGAATGTCCTTATTAGTTAATCACATGTTCAGAGCATGTTTTAACTAATAAAAAACAAACAGCCTCCCTCAGCCAAAGAGTGATGCCAAGAAACCTTTACACTCAGTATGGACTAACAAGGACTTGTGTTAAAGATGATTTTGACGTATTGAACTCTAACTGAATCAGTATATGTGTGAATGATTGCTCTCAGAGTACAATCTAAAGATTGTGGTTTGCATTCCATAAATTACTACACTACTTTCAATTTAGCTACACTTTATGCCAAATACAACACTATCTTTACCACATATACTCTTGAATGTATGAGTCTGTGAACTCCTTATTTCATTTATAGATCTCAAGGGCTACAGTGAGTTGAGTTCACCTCGTTTTTTGTTAACACGTACACATACTTGTACGCCTGTTAATTATCGAATCAAGTGATGTGGGAAACAGCCAGCATATAGTTGTACTTTAATGACCACTAATTTTGCTAGTTCGGGAGACCTTTTTGAATTTTTGTTGCTCTTCATCTTATAACTTCGATTTTGTATTTAATTAACACAATGTTAGCCTATCAAAATATCATCCTCTGACCATAGATAATGAATCTGCATTTGGCACAACTGAGAACACTGCAGTTTTGTATTTAGCGATATTTTATCACAATTTTCCTGTTTTGAAAATGTTTTTTGATACTGATTTTTTTTTTTTGGCATTTGATTGTATGAGGATCTATTTTCACATAAGCGAATAAAGGAATCTTCTTGCACATGCTTTGTGTGTTTTAATGATCTAAATGGAGTGTTTGCTGTCTAACGAGTCTCTTTTGTCAGGCTGTAAATGTCTGTGTCTTCACATTAAGCTTGAAAATGGTGACATTTCAGAGCAACAAATCTATTTCCTGACCTTTTGCTATTTGTCCAGGCAGTTTTGTACTTCAGGCTACTTTCATCTCTTTAATGTTAGCCGGCAAAGGTGAGCATACAACCAGGTAGCTCATAATGCAACTCACAAAGTGCTGTAAAAGTGAGGCTGTCGATAATTACAGGGCAGCACGTCTTCAAACACTCATTCCATATTCTAGGGAACTGCATTTAATATGCTTTGATCCTTTCTTTCTATTGGTCTTAAGTAATATTCTAATATTTTGAGATACTGATTTTTGACTTTCATGAGCTGTAAGCTCTAATCATCAAAATTAAAAGAAATAAACATTTGAAATATATCAGTCTGTGTGTAATGAATGAATGTAATATACAAGTTTCACTTTTTGAATGGAATTAGTGAAATAAATAAACTTTTTGATCATATTCTAATTATATGACCAGCACCTGTATATTATGAATCCCATCTAATATGCACTAATATCACTCTCTCACCAGTTCCCTAGAATATGGAATGAGTGTTTGAAGACGTGCTGCCCTGTAATTATCGACAGCCTGACCAGCACCTGTAAATAATATTAAAACAGAATTAGCTATGATGTGTTCCTTTACTCTTAGAGGAAAAAAAGGTACAAAAGCCATCACAGTGGCAATATCTTTTCAAAAGGTACTAATATGTTCTCTTTAGGTATTAATATGTACATTTTTAGGGGTAAAAAAGTATAAAAGAGAACCTTTTGAGAAGTTACCGCCCCAGTGACAGCTTTTGCCCCTTTTTTTTTAAACAAATAGCAGTCTGCTAATGATTTCAAATATGCATCAAGATTTTATGTAACCACCCGCATACAGAAAATTAAATGTTTTTATTGTGAAAATACTTCAGTGAACAAAGATAATTAAAATATTATGCAAAATATTAGAAATTATAGATAAAATATAATGTTCCGATCAATTCAGCTGCATTTAATCTGTCCTACAATAAGAGAAAACCCCCCCCCCCCCCCCCCACCATTTTGGACACAAAAATAAAAGACATCCAACAAGTCAGAGGGAAGAAATAATGCAGGTACTTTTATAACAGAAGAAAAAATATTATTTATATTTGAGCTTTTCTTTACTTTGAAACTGAAGTACTTGTCAAAGGTCAGAAGTTAAAAAACAGCCTAAAAACAGCAATATTGTGAAATATTACATCTGACTATATTTTAAAATATAATTTATTCTTGAGAAAATAATTTGTCACTTGTTAGCTCATTTGTACACTACAATAGTAAACCCAAACTTTTTATAATTATATTAACCGTGTCTAATGCGCTTCATGCCTGTTTCTCAGCAGCTGAGTGTGTAATTACAGTAGCTAAATGGAGATCATGTATGCAACATACCACCCACACTCTGGCAGGCCCATTGTGTTACCATAGCGATGCAATCTGCTGCTGTCACCTTTCACAAATGCAAAATGCGCTGTTTTATGTTAAAAGCATGTTCACGGTCCTTACACTCGCTGAAGAATGGATGCATAAACATTTGAAATAAAAGCAGTGCTCTATTCTCTATGCAAACATACTTTTTTTATTTTTATTTTTATTTTTTAATGTAAAACTGAGTATTGGATGAGGCCACACTCCATTTACATTTTTTTTTTATTAGTTATCATGTCAGGTTATGACAGAGAGCTCTAAATATGTCTTTGCATATATATATTCTCACATTGTCTTAAAACATGTTTTGCTACAAGTTGTCAGGGAACGTTCTTACAACTTTCGCTAAGTTTTTTTTTTTTTTTTTTTTTTTTAAAGTTATAGGCCTATTATCTCAATGTTTGATAAACGTTCTCATAATGTTGAGAGAAAACAGAACGATGTTATTTGAAGCTACTTGACCGTTCAAAAAAAAAAAAAAAAAAAACCTTTTCATAATTAAAATAAACGCCAAATAGGCTAATGCTATATTTTGAGTAAAATATAAAATATAAGACACCTTCCTGTGACCTTTAAAAAAAACCCCTGGGCATTTCATCATTTTAGAAATGCAAAGGTACAATATATAAAACATTCAAGAAATGTGCTCCAAAAAATGGCAGATTCCTTGGGGAATGTTGCAAGGAAAAGAGCGAGATGAGTTTATACAGACCTAAGACACGTGTAGGTGGTGAGTGGGTAGATCGGATCGGAGCAGAGCAGAAGGTCACACACACACACACACACACACACACACACACACACACACACACACACACACACACAGATCTGAAGGCTGGACCTCAACAAGTGCGAGCAATCACGTTGTCATAGTAATGAAATACGCATCATTTTTGTCTCTCGCCAATGTAGTAGCCTACTACAATGCAACAAAGCATTTTCACCTTAAGTGCATACTGATTTATCATTTAATGAAGATCATATTTCACATGTAATAACTTCAGGCGCTGTTAAATGACAACGCGTCCCTGGCATGGAGAAGTCATTAGATGAATCCAGCTCAGCGGGTGTTATCGCTGCATACGCTCAGTATTAAACGCCTCCCCCAATGATACTTTATTAACGTGTCGATTCCTTTCGCTGTCGGGCAGTAGGTCGTTGTTTTTTGTCTTACTGGAAAAATCCGTAACCTCTTCTTCCCACGCAAAAATCACTTCCTCCGCCTTTTCCTTAAATCTTTGTGAGCGCAGAATATAGCGTATCTGCTGCACGCGACTTTACCTGAACGCGCACTGGAGATCAGATACAAGAAGAGCTGCTGCTACATGGTAAGTCGTGTTTTATTGTTTTAAAATGCATAATTACAAATGCATTAAAATATTGTTTTAAAGTGTATTAATACACCCTGATTTAAATTAGAATCTAATATTTAACTGAGCTAGCTCTTTGAATGATGCATCAAACTGTCAATATGATTTCTTTCTTTTCTTCTTTTAGTTTGTTTGTCTCTCTATAATGTACATCCAAACATTAATGCTGTGCCTAAAAAACCCTGTAGTCAGAAAACAACTTGCTCTGTTCACAAACACATTATGTGTGAGGTTCTGGTTCAAGGGCGGATCTTTTGCTTCAGTGTTGGAAAGTGGAAAGATTATGGTGCGGGTCAGCTTTGTAGTGCTCACCTGGGGTGTTTGTTGATGTGTGTATTTATGCTGATTTAAGATCAGTGATCAGACCATCAAGCAGGGATCAATGGAGGGAAAACTGGCCCTAGATCAGGTCCAAAGGTGCGTTGTGTACCTCTGCTGTCACTCAGTATGGGGTCACATGGAGGGTGAGAGAAGGTCAGGCCGTATAAAAAACTGTTTCATGTATGTTTGGCTCGAGTTGAGCTTTACCTGTGACCACTTTAGTCCAGTCTCCAGCATTAACCCACTGCAGAGCAACCATGAGTGGTGAGTGAACCCATATTGAGGTTTTATACTGTAGATTAGTAAGGAAACTCTGAGCTGGGTGAGAAGTCATTTAGTTACTCAGATTTAATTTGGCTTGATGGTGTATTATGGAGCGTATTATTTTTTAATGTTTTCTGACATTAGACAAACAGTAGGCTAATTGGGGTCAGCGGTTTGTATGATGGTTGATTATTTTGTCGGCCAGTCCATAATTTCATCGTAATTTTCTAGAGTCACAAGGGTCTGAGATTTAAAGCAATAATGCACCCAAATTTTATTTCATTTCTTGGAACAAAAACGGTGATGTTTTGCAAAATTACATGGCTTCAGATGTTTTGGAATATAGTGCACAAGTCATATAGTTAGATCACTTTTATAGTGCTTTTTGTAATTTTTTTGGAGCTTGACAGCCACAATATTCATTCACTTCCATTGTATGGAAATGAGCAACCTGGACATTCTGATAAACATACTGTGTTTCACTGGGAAAAAAAAAAAATACTATTTGAATTTGGGATGACATGACGGTGATAGAATGCCATGATGGAATATTAATTTTGTAAACTGTTTTTTTTTTATTTAATTTAATTTTTTTTAAACTGTTTTCTGAGTAATTTTGTGTACCCTTGCTGGATTTTTGATAGAACTGCATTAAGTTTTTTCATTTCTGAAATATGCAAAGCTGTTTCTGCATCAGAGCAATAAATAAAAAGGTGATTTCCAGACAAAGTTTAAAATAATAAATACTATGAGAAATATAGCCACAGATATGAGAAATCAAGTCACAATTTCAAATAATAAAGAGAGCCTTACAAGAAATTATGTAATATAAAGACATAACATAACATTGTGAGACATAAAGTTGAAATTATGTGGAAAAATATTGCAAGAAATAATAATAAATAATAAAGAGAGCCTTACAAGAAATTATGTAATATAAAGACATAACATAACATTGTGAGACATAAAGTTGAAATTATGTGGAAAAATATTGCAAGAAATAAAGTCACAATTTCAAATCACTTTGTGCAATATAAAGGTAAAAATATGTGAAAAAGTCATAACTGCAAGATATAAAGTAACAATTTCAGTCATAATTTTAAAGTCACCTGGTGAGATATAAAATTTAAATTATGTGGAAAAAAGTAATGCAAGATATGAAGTCACGATTTCAAGATTGTAAAAGCACTTTGTGAGATATAAAGTTGAAATTATGCAGAAAAAATATTGCAAGGATATAAAGTCACATTATGAATATGAAATTATATGGAGAAAATTAATTGCAAGATTCAAAGTCACATCGCAAGATGTAAAGATGCACATTCAAGGTCATAATTTGAAAAAGTGAAAAAGTCATAATTGCAATATATAAAGTCACATTGTGAGATATAAAGTTGAAATTATGCTGAGAAAATTAAATTGCAAGATATTAGTTGATATTATGGGAAAGTCAAAATTGTGAGATGTAAAATAACATTGTAATATATAAAGTCACATGATAGTGTGTCATGATAGTGAAACAAAAGATTCTACTGCAAGATATAGTCACATTGTGATATATAAAGTAACAATTTTTAAGCTTATATTTCCAAGATATACAGTCTCATTGTTAGATATGAAGTTAAAATTACTTTTTTATTTTTTATTTTTTTACTATATTAAACAATGAAAATTATACTGGCAAAATGTGCTTCCATACTAAAAAGACAAGGTGTAAAACCATCAGTATCAGTTGCACTGGTTGAACCACTGCTGCGACCCTCATCGGTGAATTCTTTGGCTGTTTGTTCATTATGCAACTCAGCCTCTACGCAAAACCTAACCCATGAGCTCAAGTCACTGTGGTGAGTAACCCTGCGCTCTCAGCTGACACACCTTCACTTCCATCCTGGGCTGCATCTGAAACCGCCTCAGTGGAGACACTGTGTACTGCTTATCTGGAAGTCACGTGATATTTGTTTGTTGTCTTCTGGGTGAGCGCCTCAATATGACATTTATTTTGCATTTAGAGTTTTCATAATCAATTAGAGCATGTCATTACCGTAGCCTCTCGTCAGTATGGCATCAGCACGTCGTTAAACGAGTTGAGATTAAAGTTAGTGCTTAACTGTGAATTGTTCACCCAAAAAGGAAATTTCTGTCATCGTTTATTCACCTTCAAGTTGTTCCAAACCTGTACAAGTTTCTTTCTGCTTTTGAACACAGAAGAAGAGATTTTGAAGAATGTTGGTTACCAAACAGCTGCTGGTCCCCATTGACTTCCATAGTATGGAATTCAGTGGGGTTCATCAAATGGTCGGTTACCTATATTATTAAAGTGTCCTTATTATGGGTAATGAAAGGTTCATATTTTGGTTTTGGGAGTCCCCAGCAACAGGTTGACATGCATGCAAAAACACTTTCATTGTCTTATAATATGCATTTATTTTTACCTTATTTGCCCAATGATTCCCAAACGATTCCTTTAATGATTCATTTTTCCAAACCCCTCCCCATGCGTGACGCTAATCTGCGGTGATTGGTCGATTGGTCTATTTCATTTAAAGCAGTGTTTGTGAGCTCAGTGCTACTTTGTGTACAGCGTTACCGGGCTCCAAAGGTGGCACCTAGTGGCAAAGAATGAATTTGCATTTTCATTCAGACCAACAAGTGGGTGGGCAATATGCTAATGTTTCATGTTGAGGTCAACATGAAACGGCTTGGGATTCGTTTTAAAATCGACTCTTTCTTTTGAGAGACAATAACTTTATACACGGTGCACTTTCAGATTTAAAACTTTGCAAGATGTTCACTTAGAGCTGTGTTACACACTGCGTGAAAGGCAATTATCAAAAATCCATAATAAATATGTATTTGTGAAAATGTGTGTCCCAAAAATGGTGTTTAATGAAAGGGATGTCACCATATCATCCATGTCCTCTACAGGAGCAGTACTGTGTTCTCAAATGAAGTAAAAACACAAGGTTTACAGGATAGACAAATTGTTAAATGTACTTATTTAAAGTGTGTTTATTTCAGGAGGGGCAATAATGTTGATTACCACAAAAAAAATAAATAAATCATTTTCAATTTTCTTTAAATATTCAAAGAATATACCAGCTTCGTTATAAGATTAATCACTAGTATTTCATTACAATAAAAAATAATTTACAGTTTTCTTTTCTTTAAAAGAAAGCAAACATCTGTGTACTGTGAGGCAGTGAAAGCAACTCATTCCTAAGATTTAAAATGCTCAGTGTTTTTGAAGTATATAGCCATAAGATGTAAACAATGTATATGTTAAGTTATTGGTCAAAATATTGAAAGATGTTATTATCTATGATTAAAAAACAGGGACAATACTTTTGTGTGTGTGTGTGTGTGTGTGTGTGTTCTGTATACTGTAGTATTACTGTTATTATAATAATAAATAAATAAATATTGTGATGTTTATTGATCCTAACTGTTTTTAATACAATTGACAAAAATCACACCATAAATAGTAACCACGGCAAACAGATCAAAACAGTATTATATTATAACAAAATTATGACTTTACAAAAGTAAAATAAAACATGAATGAAATAAATATGAGAACATGATAAAACTAATATTTTTAAATGTTACTTTAATTTAATAAGGATAATTGTATTTAATATTTTTTATAAACTGTGACATCTGGTAACCGTACCATAGGCCGAAGCATTTTTGTGACATAATCAGCATGTTGCGTTTACCGTCTATACAGTCTATGCTTTTGTTGTATGGAAAAGAACAACTTACATTCTTCAAAATTTCTTCTTTTGTTCCAAAAAACCAAAGAATTTTCATTTTTCATGCAATGACCGATTCATATTTTGCCACTGAATCACATCGTGATGTAGAGTAGAATACACAATGTGTGAATTTTAACTGATACGATTTGAGAGATGGTGAATTTTAAGAATGAATTTTAGCCTTGATATCATTCTTTCTGATTTCTCGGCCACAGTTTCCCACGAAACCCTCTTGGACCATGTGTTAGAGCTGATTATGAACGAGAAGCCTCCAAACAGCACTAGTCTGTTTCTGAGTGAAGACTCTGAGAAACCACAGCGCGCTGAGGAGGGCCTCCACCGTCTGTGCCGAGTGTTACAGAAGCAGATGTCAGGGGGTCGACGAAAGATGGGCGGCATCACACGAGACTGCGTCAAGAAGTTCCTGCGGAGGAACACCTTTGTGATCTTCACAGTGGCTGCTGTGGCTTTAGGTAAAGGGGTGAACCAACGGGCAAAACAGCAGGAAAAACACATAATGTTGGGCTTGTTTTTTGTTGATAGTGGCACTGTTTAGGAGTGAAGTATGACGTTTCTCATCTCTTTGACTGCATATAGGGGTGGTCCTGGGTTTCGCGCTGAGACCTCATAACCTGTCCATCAGGGAGGTCAAGTATTTCTCTTTCCCTGGAGAGCTGCTGATGAGGATGCTTCAAATGCTCGTTCTACCGCTCATCGTCTCCAGCCTTGTCACAGGTACACCAGAAAAAACTCTTCACTCTCTATAGAGCATTCGCTATAAATACACTTTAAATTCCTTTACATTAGTTCATGCATTAGGTATCATGAGCTAACACTCAAAAAGGAAAAGAATGCTGGTAACCAAACAGTTGACAATATAGCGATTGAATTCCATAGTTGTTGTTTTTTCCATACTATGAAGGTCATTGGCTACCAGCAATTAGAATAATTTAACTATTGTTATGCATTCAGTGTCTCTGTTTCCTGTGGTTTTATTTTCTGCAATTTTGCTATATAATTCAGTTCTGTTAACCTTTGGGGTTAGTAAAATTTAAATATATATATATATATATATATATATATATATATTTGAAACAGAAATCTTGTGACATATATATATATATATATATATATATATATATATATATATATATATATATATATATATATATATATATATATATATATATATATACTGTATATGAAGAGTGTATTTGCAAAAACAGATAAATCAGTTTTTTTTTAATGTTCAAAAATCATGTTTTTTTATCATTTTTTTATTGTCTTAGTTCGCTGTATTTTTCTTGTTATTTTTGCTTAATCTAAATAACCCAACTGCAGTTTGAGATTAATTGTAATGCACAATGAAAAATACATGATTTTTGAAAATTGTTAAATGAACTTTCTCTCTATATATATACAGTATATACCTTTACTTTTAGTCAGAAAGGATGCAACAAATTGATCAAAAGTGTAACAGAAAAACAGTAAGGCATTAAGACATTTACAATGTCACAAGATTTCTGTTTCAAATAAATGCTTTTGTTTAAACTTTCTATTCATCAATGAATCCTAAAAATATATATCACTTTACACCCGGAGCGTAGGTTTGATTTTGGTATTGGAGGGGACATAACGGCAGACAACAGATGTTTAATTGTTTGATCAAAATTATTGCTAGGGACAATTTAGTAGTGGCTGCATATCGGTGAGGACATATAATAGCGTCTCTACTAAACTCTACACCCTTGAAAATCATAACAAGTGATGCACTTTGACTTTGGAAACTATAGTTCAACTCCACTCCAAAACAAAACAAATTAACCATGGTTTTGCTACACTAACCAAAGTGTAACATGGTATTTGTAGTAGAACTGGTTATACAACAAAACATGACATTTCGTCAATGATTGAACTGAATGATTTGCGATGCAAGCTCTGTAATAATGGTTTGTGAATCATTATTCAGATCGGGACTTCAGCATATTAGAATGATTTCTGAAAGATCCTGTGAAACTGAAAACTCGAGTAATGATGCTGAAAATTCAGCTTTACATCAGGAATACATTAATTTTCAAATATATTAAAATAGAAAACAGTTATAATTTGTAATAATATTTTGTAATATTACAGTTCTACTATATTTTTGATAAGATACATTTCAGAAAAGAAAAAAAAAATCTTATTGCTCCCAAACTTTTGAATGGAAATGCATTTTGATACATTTATGGTAATAAATTTACAAAATATCTTCATGGAACATGACCTTTACTTAATATACTAATGATTTTTGGCATAAAAGAAAAATGTATAATTTTGACCCATACAATGTATTTTCGGCTATTGCTACAAATATACCCCAGTGACTTAAGACTGGTTTTGTGCTCCAGGGTCACATATGTAAAAATGAACACTGACCAATTATCAGTATGTTAAACTATTTAACCATAAACGATTTAATCAAAATGGTGATTTACAGTGTGATTGTCACAGAAATGTTGAACAACAGATCTTTTGTCTCTTGCTGTTGCATGCCTTCAGGAATCTCCTCTTTAGACAGCAAGGCCTCTGGGAAGATGGGTATCCGGGCCATCGTCTACTACATGGTGACCACATTTATAGCGGTTTTCATCGGTATTGTAATGGTGATTATTATCAGGCCGGGTAAAGGCAGCAGGGACAGTCCATTGGCCTCTAGTGGCAGCATTGCGCCGGTGCAGGCCGCTGACGCTTTTCTGGACCTGATAAGGTGGGAAAAAGTTGAGTTGGACTGATGTGATGCTTGTTTGTCTTTTAGATGCTATGGGATCTAATCTTTTTCATTCTTCTTACAGAAATATGTTTCCACCAAATTTAGTTGAGGCCTGCTTTAAACAGGTTTGTGAATCCTCTCCGAATGCATCTCTGAAGATAATGCATCACTTCTCATTTGGTACTAGGGCTGTTTGATATAAAATTAATATCACAATCAGCGTTGAGTGTGATGCATTACTAATGCATTAAATACTGTAATTCAAGTGCCTTTCCCTTAAAAAAGAAAGGGATTATTCTTCATTTAAGTACAGTTACTCCTAATGTAATACTGTGTAGACCAATAGAACAATTCTAGTTAACATCAAAATTTATCATCTAATGTTAAAATATAAGCTTTTAATGTAACTTTCTCACTTTAAATACAGTTAAAGAATAATTAATGCAATTTTATATTGAAAGAATTAAAAGTGCAGTTTATCCTTATATTGTTCAACTGGTCGAGGCTGATATGGGATTTAGAAAGTAATTAGCAATAAGCAGTGCAATACTTTTCATATCGCAATATATATTGCAGAAAATCAATAAAAACATTTTTTTTTTTCAATATCGTGCATGCTAATCACCCATTTTTCTTGCAGTACAAAACACTGTACAAGAAAACCGTGTTGACCAAAAATGTCACCATTGTGGTCAATGCAACAGACAGCTTCAACTCTACAGACCTCAGCCAAGCGTCCAACTTCAGCTCAGTCCTGCAGACCGTCCAGGAGACGGTGGAGGAGGTGGTGCCTGTCTCCGGTTCCTCGAATGGGGTGAACGCTTTAGGGTTGGTGGTCTTCTCCATGTGCTTTGGATTAGTGATTGGAAACATGAAACAGCAGGGTCAGGCTCTCCGGGACTTCTTTGACTGCTTGAATGAAGCCATAATGCGCTTGGTGGCCATCATTATCTGGTTAGTGTGTGATTACGATGTTCTGATAACCTTCTTGCTGAATCATTAACAGTAAGGCAGTCATTTAGAAGAGAGCTTGCATTTTGTCCTGTCTATTAATTTATTTAAAAAAAAACAAAAAAGCAACTTACTGTAATACGCCTCTTCAGTAACCATGCTTTTCATTTCTGTAGTACAGTTTATTTTGAATTTTTGGGAGGAACAAAATGTAAAGATGCCAGTGAGATACTGTACAATATTATAATGATAAAATAAGTCACATAAAAGAATTTGAAAATGTTTAAACATAACTGTTTTACTACTTATTATTATTATTATTTGAAAAGCTTGTTTGCCACATGAAATTAATGGTAAAATTAATTTGGTGTGACTCACCAAAAATGTAATTTAATAAAATGTTAAAAATACTTTTTTAACTTGATGTATAATAATGATTAAGATGTGTACTCTCTAATATAGTCAAGGTGTAAGGAACTTTTCTTAAAATTATATCAATTTTTTTTTTGACATGAAACATAAATGCACATTTTTTAAAACTTTAAGAAAGTTATTTTTTTTTTAATGATTTTTCCTTTTTTTCTTGGATTAGTATGCCACATTAATGAGAAACTTTCTCATAATTACACATTAATATGTCATGATATTTAGAATAATCTCTTAATTCTGACTCAGTATCTTGTAATAATGAGAACATTACTCATAATTACTAATAATGATTAACATCTCACAATGATAAGAAACTTTGTCTTAGTAGTGTTAATATACATACAATAAGTGGAAATTATGTTTCTTATTACGTCATAATTGTTTTCTTAACATTATGACATCTTCACTGATAATTATGAGAAAGTTTATACAGTTTATACTTATACATACTCATTATTATGAAAGTTTCTCATTATGATGAAATTATGTGATTTTTCCCTAAATGTTATGACATAAATAGAGTTTCATATTATCATTATTATAATATAGCCTACTATATTTTTTCTTTATTATGACAAATTTTATTATTATTTATTATTTTTTCTTTATCTTTATTATCACAAATGTTCTTAAAATAATCAGGTGCTAAGTCATAATTATTTAGATTTTTATTAGTGCTGGCAAATGATTAATCGTGAATAATTGCATCCAAAATAAAAGTTTTTGTTTGAATAATATATGTGTGTGTTCTGTGTATATTTAATATGTATATAAATACACACTCATACAGTATATATTTAAAAAATATTTACATGTGTTTACATGTCTATATTTATATTCATATAATTTATATTATAAATAAATATATTTAATATATAAACAACAAATTTTTCTGAAATATATACATGCATGTGTGTGTATTTATATATACATAATAAATATACACAGTACACATACCTATATTATGTAAACAAAAACTTTTATTTTGGATGTGATTAATCATTTGACAGCACTAATTTTTATAGTTAAAATATGAGTATATTTCTAAATATTATTTTCTAAATATTATGGCAGATTATTTTGGAATCCTGAGAAAGTTTCTGATTATTATGATATACAAATTCATTATTATGAGGATTTATGTTAACATTAAAATACAAATTGCACATATCGCATATTACAAATATCATGCAATAAAATGTAAAGTTAATAAAAAAAATCAAAGGCTCTATTTATGCATGTGTGTTATTAAATTATTATTTGTTAAATTATAATTTTTTAAAATGCAATATTTGTGACCCTGGAGCACAAAACCAGTCTTAAGTCGCTGGGGTATATTTGTAGTAATAGCCAAAAATACATTGTATGGGTCAAAATTATAGATTTTTCTTTTATGCCAAAAATCATTAGGATATTAAGTAAAGATCATGTTTCATGAAGATATTTTGTAAATTTCTTACCGTAAATATATCAAAACTTCATTTTTGATTAGTAATATGCATTGCTAAGAACTTTGTTTGAACAACTTTAAAGGTGATTTTCTCAATATTTTGATTTTTTTGCACCCTCAGATTCCAGATTTTCAAATAGTTGTATCTCAGCCTAATATTGTCAGATCCTAACAAACCATGCATCAATGGAAAGCTTATTTATTCAGCTTTCAGATGATACATAAATCTCAATTTCTGAAAATTGACCCTTATGACTGGTTTTGTGGTCCTGGGTCACATTTATGAAATAATTGCTGTAAAATGTCTCTTCTGAGCAGGTATGCTCCAGTGGGAATCCTCTTCCTGATTGCAGGGAAGATCGTTGAGATGAAAGATCTTGCTCAGGTGGGCGGACAGTTAGGGATGTACACGGTTTCTGTCATTGTTGGACTCCTCATCCACGGCCTGTTCGTTCTCCCGCTGCTCTTTTTTGTGGTGACCAAGAAGAACCCTTTCACCTTCATCGCTGGGCTGCTGCAGGCTCTGATCACAGCTCTAGGCACCTCATCCAGGTATAAACGTATTGTAAACCTCCACGTAGGGAACTCAGTATACTTTACACATCTTACAGCAACAATACAGAGCAAATCGTCTGTTGTTGTTCTCACAGTTAGTTGAGAAGATCAGTTGGTCCAGTGCCAGATGGTGTTTCTAGCCGATACACATTAAAGACCCCGTGGAATGGTTTTATGAATGTAGTGTCAATATATATTTCCTATTGAAACAGTAAATAGTACAGCACATATGAAAGGCCATCCTGTAGCTTTTAATAAACATTGATTGAAGGACAAAATCAAGCCATTTGATGAATACAATTCTAGCTTCTTCCTTCACAACCAGTTGATGACTGGAGAAGGGAATAAAGTACATCTGTAAATAAAATATTTGTTATAGCTATTGTTGGGCAGACGTATGTAGTGTTTATAGTTTCTAGAATTAGATAGCATTTTATTAGAAAAATATTTCCAAGATTAACCATATTTTTAATAATTTAATAGTTTGATTATATATACAGTAAATATTAATTTAATATGATATGATATCAATAAAATTATATTCTCTCATATTTGAATTGTGTATATCAGCTAAAAGTTTATTTTGTCATATTTTAGAGTTATTATTGTAAACTAAAATTAAAAGTAAAAACCTAAACATTTTTTAAATAAAATAAATGTTAACTGAAATAAATAAAATGTAAAAAACATTCTTATTCTAATTTTTATTTTCATTTAGTTGATCTTGATGTGCTAAAATAACTAAAACTGAAACTGATATAAAAATAATAAACTATATAGACACTTTTAGAACAACAAAAACTAATGAAAATTAAACAAAATTACTAAAATAATATAGAATCAGAAGGAATCATAAAATATAAAAATATAATAAAATAAAATATAATATAAAATAAAATAATATATAATTCAAAATGTTACCAAAAACTATAATAGCATCTCAGTGATACTAAAATAACACTTCACTGACATATAAATGACCTCAAAGCTAAACATTAACAAAAAATTTGGCAAGTGATCTGAATAACAAGTACTGAATATCATTATTAATTTCCCCCATTTACCCCTGTATAGTTTGCTTGTCATTCAGGAGACATTTAAGAAGACACATTTTAATGAATAGATTCTCATTCTGAATCCATGAGGTTGCAGCATTTAGCTATTTATACTTAGCCATAGTATCTAGATAAAGTATCTAACAATTTTTTGATGTGCCCGAAAGCACAATGATGATTACATCTTGATTACATCAACTCTCAATTTCAGTTGATCTTCTTGTCTTCCTCAGCTCTGCCACCCTGCCCATCACTTTCCGTTGTCTTGAAGAAAACAACCATGTGGACAAACGAGTGACACGTTTTGTGCTGCCAGTTGGAGCCACAATCAATATGGATGGCACTGCTCTGTACGAGGCAGTGGCGGCCATTTTTATCGCCCAGGTCAATGACATGGACCTGAACTTTGGGCAGATCCTCACCATCAGGTTAGTTTTGGCCAGCACAAGTTCTGAAGGAGTCTTTATCTCTTCTCATCTCCTTATTGCAAACAATATCTCCGGTGGGCTATTTCCCATCAAACTCCAAATTAAAAAGCCCTCATGTTTCCTGCAGCATTACGGCGACCGCCGCTAGCATTGGAGCAGCAGGCATCCCTCAGGCTGGGCTGGTTACCATGGTGATAGTATTGACATCGGTGGGACTGCCCACAGAGGACATTACACTGATCATCGCGGTGGACTGGTTCCTGTGAGTCTCTCTCAAATGTCACGCTGAAGCATGCGGCTCCAGTAGAGAGCACTCTCTCAAAGGTTATTGATACATAATGCAGACTGCTAATCTAAAGGAGTGTTGACACATTCGGCTTTCATATTGCTAAACACTGAATTGAATGTGTTAAACGTTTCTCTTCAGTGATTTATATGCAGAAAGTTCCTTTACTTAACAGATTATTAATGATGTTTGCTAATGTAAGCATTACATTACTGATGCTTGTTTAAAGGGATAGTTCACCCAAAAATGAAAATTCTGTCATTAATTACTCACCCTCATGTCGTTCCAAACCTGTAAGACCTCTGTTCATCTTTGGAACACAAATTAAGATATTTTTGATGAAATTCGAGAGCTTTCTGGCCCTCCATAGAAAGCAACGCAACTGACACGTTCAAGGTCCAGAAAGGTAGTAAGGACATGGTTAAAATTGTCCATGTGACATCAGTGGTTCAACCGTAATGTTATGAAGCTACGAGAATACTTCTTGTGCGCAAAGAAAACTAAAATAACAACTTTTTTCAACAATTTCTTCTCTTCCGGGTCAGTCTTCACCGCGCGCTCACGAGAGTAGCACGACGCATACATGTGATGCTGTTGACGCAGAAACCAGCGTTCTGACATAGAACGTCCATCTCTATTAGTTCATCGTCTGTATTCTGGTAAGGTTGAATAAGTAAGGTTGGGCGAAAAAATTGCAAGTCATCCTCTCTGTGCATTCCTCTGCTTGTAAACAAGGCGCAGCGCATCCGGGTTCTATGTCAGAACACTGCCTCCTGCGTCAGCAGCATCACGTGCATGCGACGTGCTACTCTTGTGAACCCGTGGCGAAGACTGACATGGAAGAGAAGAAATTGCTGAATAAAGTCGCTATTTTTGTTTTCTTTGTGCACAAAAAGTATATTATAAAAAGCACATTATTTTTCACATATTTTACATTATTGCAGTGCCTCTCTTCGCTTTCTGTTTTGATGAAACCCCTCCTTCCGAAATAGGAAATGTGCTCTTATTGGTTAGCTGGCCCAGTGTTTTTTGACTGGCAAACTGCTTACAGCATGTTCCGAAAATGTCACACCCCTAACCATAACTGCGAGTTTCTTCTGCTCAGCTGTGAATATTAATGATGGTGTCAGTTTTGGCATACCAGTATGAACCCAGTTCATGGTAACAACACACTACTAAAGCAACTCTTCTTCTCCATATTCTGTAGTGCAGCTCAACAAGGCCTCGTCCCATTTTTTGAATATTTTGTGGTGGGAATTATTTAAATGAGAAGTGCACTGTAGTTCGAACAAGCCGTTTGTTGTAGTTTTGAAAAGTGTTTCCTGTTAAAGAGAATATCTCCTTTTAGAGTGGAGTTTGAGCTTTGTATAGCCTTGCAGATCTTACACAGTAAAGCTGAAAACAGTGTAAAAGCACAATAGGACTCCTTTAAACAAACTCTAAATACACTTTTAAGTATTACATTTTGTCACATAACCAGTCCTGCTAATGTGCATCAGACACAAATGATGCCTCAAACTCATGTGGTTTGTTGAGGAAAGGTGTGCTGTTCTAAGAAGTAGGGTGATTTACAGTTGGTAAAAGCAGGCTAAAACATGCCATATAATTGATGGAGGGCCCAAAACTTGAGACTGACTTAATCACCCTAGAAACCACCTAGGGAATGCCTTGGCAACCACCCATAACACTCCAGAAACTGCATAGCAACACCTTAGCAACCACCCTAGGAACCACCTGGGGACCACCGTAGCAATCACCCAACAACACACCAGCAACTGCATACAGTAGCAGCACCTTAGCAACCACCCCAGAAACCACCTAGGGAATGCCTTAGCAACAACACACAACACACCAGAAACTGCTTAGCAACACCTTGGCAACCACCCTAGAAACCACCTGGGGACTACTTTGGCAATGACACTAATCCTAACCCTAACCTAACCTAACCCTAGCACAACTCAAAAGCAAATTCATTGCAACACTTTGGCAATCACCCTAGAAGCCACATAGGCAATGACTTGGCAACCACCCACAACAATCCAGCAACTGCATAGCAACACCTTGGCAACCACCCTAGAAGCCACCTAGGGAATGCCATGGCAACAACACACATCACACATCACACATCACACATCACACAAGCAACTGCATAGCAACACCTTGGCAACCACCATAGAAGCCACCTAGGGAATGCCTTGGAAACCACCCACATCACCTTAGGAACTGCATAACATGTTAAAAAACACTTTTACATCATAGCACCTGTATAGTAACACATTGACAACCACTCCAAACATCCTAGCAAGATGAGAAAAAACATCCATAACACCTTAGTATCTGCACAGCAACAACCTAGCAACACATTGGAAACCACCTATAACACCCTAGAAACTACATAGCAACATGCTAAACTACCCAGCACACCTTAACACTTGGAAAAACAATATCCTAGCAACACCTGCCAACACCTTGGCAACTACCCACGACACACCAGCAACTGCATAGCAACACCTGAGCAACCACCTGGGGACCACCTCAGCAACCACCCACAACACACCAGCAACTGATTAGCAACGCCTTGGCAACCACCCTAGAAGTCTCCTAGAGAATTTCTTGGCAATGACTTTACAACACAACAGCAACTACATAGCAACACCTTGGAAACCACCCACATCTTCCTAGCAACTGCATAACATCATTGTACAAAATTCCTTGCCTCAGCCACTCAGTACACCATAGCACCTGCATAGTAACACCTTGCAACCATTCTAACACCCTAGCAACATGAGAGAAACCATTTAGAACACATTAGCATCTGCATAGCATCACCTTGGAAACACCTTAACACCTGCAAATACAGCATCCTAGCAACTGCCTGCCAACACCTTGGCAGCCACCCACAACACCCTAGCAACTGCATAGCAACAAACAACCAAACAAAAAACCAATCTGAACACTTTAGCACCTGCAAAGTAACACCCTAGAAACTGCATAATAACAAGCTAGAAACCACTCATAACGCCTCAACCAATCAGAACACATTAGTGTCTGCATAGTAACACCCTGGCAACCACCCACAACACCCTAGCAACATGCTACAAACCACTCTAAACACCTTAGCAACATATTAGCAGCATTGCGGTGGTGAGCTTTTCATGGTCAAACACCACTCGCACCTGAAGAAAACGGATTTAATGTAAATGTTTTTGTGTGGTTGTTCAGGGATCGACTCAGGACCACCACCAACGTGCTGGGAGATTCATTCGGCGCTGGAATCGTTGAGCATCTGTCACGACAGGAACTCGAGAACCAGGATGTGGAAATCAGCAACTCTGTGATCGAGGAGAATGAAAAGCCATACCAGCTGATCTGTCAGGAGAATGACTCTCTCAAACATCGCAACAGCGAAACCACCATGTAATTATCCTCAAATCTTTATAGTTCACACCAGCGGACTGTAAAAAAATATTTGGGTCCCAAGTGTGTGCAGTAGTGATTCAGTTGGAGCCTGCGCCAGTAGTGATCATGAGGTGGAGCTGCGGTGTCAAAATCCCACCCAAGCTCCCACAGACCCAATCACAAGCCCTCAATCATGACACCACACCCCGTTTTTATAGCATCAAATAACTAACTAAAACCAACCATTTTAGAAAAACAAACACTTGAACCTATAGACCAATTCGGTGTTTGCAAACAGTGATGATGGCTTTTGTGGCGGAGACTATCTAGTTCTAGAAAATGACAGTTTTCAAGTAGCAGTCTATGGAAGCCATGGAATAAAAGAAGAAGGTATATTTGAATTTATATTTCAAAATTCTGATTTTATTCTCGCAATTCCGAGATTATATCTCACAATTCTGAAACGAAGTCATGAGTTTATATCGCACAGTTCTGGATTTTTTCCCCAGAATTTACAAACTCGATATTGATGAGTTAAATCCAGTTCTAAAGATGTAAATTTGCATTTGCGAGAAAAAAGTCAGAATTTTGAGATAAAATAGGTAAATGTTATGGAAAATGTTATAGGTTTAAATAGTATTTCATGCTGTAACTGTAGGGTTAATACAATATATCCCCTATGAAATGCATGTGAATACTATGTAGACCTATTGTTTAAATTAAATTTAGGGTAATCACACCAGGTTTCATCCATAGTCTGTCCATTTAAACATTAGTCTCTTTAGTCTTTGACGACGGTATTCTATAAAAATGATTTGCATTCCGATTCTGACATCCAAAGGCACTACAACAATACATTTTTTTCTCTCATTCCATGGATTTTATCCATTTCCCTCCACTTGTTTTTCACGTTGTTGTGTTTTTCTGCCACCACAATGCGCACACAGCTGCAGGTGACAAAACTGTGACATCTACTCCAAATTGGTCTATATCAGCATGATAAGAACTACCTAAAATGATGGAAACCATCTCTGGGAAAAATTTATTTAAAGTGTAATTTGATTTTCAAGTTTGGCTTACATCCAATTGTTTGCATGGAGAGGGCGTGGTTTATGACCTGTATACCAGATGGCGATCAAAATGTTTTAGCTTCACTTTTTGGAACATGCGAGGCACACTTGTTCACACTTAAAGCACTGTTATATTAAACATTTTTCTGAAAATTAGAGCATGCTCACGCTTACTGCTTTTCTGTGAGGGGTAGGTTTAGGGTGGGGTTAGGGGTGGTCATTCGTACGAATTTGCCACCTCATGAAATAAGTACGATTTTTCAAGCTCATACGAATTAGTATGAATTGGCCACCTTGTAAAATATGTATTTGCTGTGAGATCAGGATGGATTTGTGGTTTTATCCATCAGTATTTTTATTTACTTTGAAACAAATCACATCCAAGGCACAGTAGCACCCAGTTAAAACAACACTATGCTAGTTTTATAATGCTGATTTGAGACTGTTAAAAACATCGAGGTCTTTGTAAATTGTTTAAAGTATAAATATTGTTTTAGAGTTGGTTGATGTCATTAAACCTGCATTATTACTTAATGCTGTATTACCTCATACACACAATGCCAAACTCACAGATGATACATGTGGAGACAAAGGGAACATTTTTGAGTTACTTTGATGTTCTTATTGTGGTTTTGTTATCTAGGTTAACAATGATGTTAATTTTGTAGATGTTTATATGATATTGAATGATACTTTAATCAATTATTTATATTATGTAATGTTTCTTTGATGAATTTAGCTTTTGCCTTATTGTTTTATGATGGACTGTGAAGTACATATGTATAATTCCTCCCTTATTAAAGGGACAGTTCATCCCAAAATGAAAATTCTGTCATCATTTAATCACCCTCCACTTGTTCCATGAGGCCCGTATGAGTTTCTGTCTTCTGTTGAACACTAAAGAAGATAATTTGAAGAATGTTTGTAACCAGAAGTCAGCGCTAGCCATTGACTTCCATGGTATGGAAAAAATACTATGGAAGTCAATGACTATCGTCAACTGTTTGATAACATTTTTGGGTGTACTGTCCCTTTAAGAATGGCTTTTATTAACAGCCATTTATTCTTGATGGCACACATCAGCAGGATGTAAAGTTTTTGTGAAGATTGGTTTATGAGGAATAATATTTTTGTTTTGTGGTGGAATATGACTGATTATTCTAGTGTGTTCTGGTTCTCCAGCCAGTTTGTGTTGTGCTTTGCTGGTTGTTTTAAGTATTTTTTGAGATCTATTTGCCAGCTTTATAAATATCCTCAGATTGTGAAATACAAGTCCAGTGAAATACTTGAATCTACCACAGTCTCCAAAGGTCTCATATCAGTATTAATCAAATGGATTCACGTCACAATCCTCTCTCTTACGTTTGAATCCACAGTATATACTTTTAGTAGGGATTGCTTTTAAATGCAAACTATGTGAAAATGGTGTAATGTTGTTTAATATTACTTATAAATATTTATATGGTACCATTTTGTACTGTACTGTACTTGGGTAGTTGACAAATAAAAATTGAACTGTGTCCTATGGTGCGAAAAAACAACAACACACAAATAAATTCTTTTCACAAAAAAAATACATTTTTGCTGTCACACCATAGGACACATTGATAAGTCAACTACCCACTTATTAATTTTGAGTTTGCCCTTTTGAGTTAATGGTTTAGTGTGGGCATATATTTGACTTGAATTATTTGGTATTTTGAATTCTGGAAGGTGTTAAGATTAATAAATGGCTCAGGAATAAAAATTACTCAGTTTACAGTGTTCTCTTGTTGAAAACAAACCACATCACACTGTCACCGAATAACAGCATATCAACAAAACAGCATCCTCTAGTGGTGTGTAATGGATTCAGGAATTTTTAGGAATTTTCTGTGGAATTGATAGATGGACGTGTGTATCATTCATCAATCTTTTGAAAATGGAAATAAATAGCAGTGCACAGTGCTGTTAATGCCAAGGTCATGGGTTTGATTCCCAGGGAAAGCAAGGACTGATAATGAGTATCTTGAATGCCATTGCTTTTGATAAAAGTGTCTGTCACTTGCATGAAATGTAAAGAATCTGACATTTCTTTTCTCTTTCTTTCTTTTGATCAAACAACAATGACCTTATAGTTGCTATCAGTATATATTTACTTGCACTTGCAAGCGCAATAGCTCAGCTCAGTTATAGGAAAAATAATAGCGATTTATTCATTACAGAAAAATATTTTTCTTGACAAGGCACATGAATATTGTCAGTAAATAATGTTGTGTTGTATATTTTGCAATATTTTGCACTGATGCAGAGATGCTGGAAACTCACTGAATTGTTTTTGTTAATATTTTTGATTATAATTATTTTTTAAACAACTTATATCTCAATATTTTAAGATGCTAATGTTGTCAAAGAAGAAGTCATCTCATTAAGCTCATCTAATCTAAAAGCTGCTCAAATATGTATTTGCTTCACACCTGAAATAATTAACCCTGGGTCAATCTAAACCCCTGCTAAAGGAACATCACACTGCTCATAATTTACCTGAGGTTAACAATTAATCCTGGGTTTTCATAAAGTAACTTTCACACTGCACGTTCCTAAACCCCGGCTAACGTTCTTATTTGAATATTCGCGCCATGCGGTCCTTGTTGCTGATTGGACAAACGCAGAAAGCGACCGTTTTTTTTTTGTTTGTTTGTTTTTTACAACGGCGCACTGCGCGTCCTCCTATTATCAAATTTACCCTGACTGGACATTTCGGTGGACTATAAAGGTAAGAATAACAGTCTTCACGTAACTATTTGACATTTTCCCCTCAATAGTTTAGGCTACAACATGCATTTCCATGACTGTCCAAAGTTGCTCAGGATTCTAACATTCACATATCGTTAACATGTCGATTCACATTGTACGTTTGAAAACGCAAAAGTGCATTTAACCCTTCTTCGGAGCAGGCTTTCATAACCCGGGTAAAAAGCTGAGATAACCCAACTTCTAAATTACCGGCGTGAAACGTGGTCTACTTTTACCCGGGCGAAAAACGCGGTTTAGTAGTTTTAATAAAAAACAAAATCATACTCACTATTTTCATTTATTTTTATATATAAAAATTAGTTGTGCTTTAACATACACAAGATAATCTGTAATTGCACTATAAATTGATCGAGAACAGTCATACCAGCTTACTGGACTCTATAGAAGAGCTTGTATAAGTTATAGAGACTATACATAGCTGCAGAGATTATAAACAACCTTTGACAAGTCTCAGAGAAGAATACTTTGGCATATAGATTAACAGTCATTTGAGAGGACATCTAAATATCACAATATATCTGGATAACATACTGTTTGGTAGTGAATGCTATGAGTCTACATGTATTTTCTTATAAGAACATATAAGAAAACAGTGACACGCGAGAAGGCTGGAGTTTCATGAATCACCTGTCTTCCTTCAACATTCACTTGGTCTAAAAGGAAAGAAAACAACAACTGTGATTACTTCAGTAGGCTATTCACAAAGATTACAAAGACATGAAAGTATAACATATACCGAATAGATTAGATTATAAAATTTGGATCAAAGCAGAAAAGGAAAAATCTGAAAGAAAAAAAAATGGACAGTGGTACAGAAAAACTATTTTTTTGAATGAGTGAACTGTTCATCTTATGAAGCTTTACAAATTGTGTTAATGAATCAGAAACTGGTACAATATAGAACTAGTGACTATAAGTTCTTAATTATTAATTGCCTATGGAACACCAGGTGTATTGAAAAACACAGCGTATGAAATATATAGAAAACTAAGTTGATTGAAATTGTAGGTAGACTCGATTAAGCCTTTCACAGCTAGGGACACAATACCCTATCGACTGATATTAGACATTATCGGATGATATAGGAAATATATTGGCTTGAGTAGTCTTGAATTTTATATTAGTCATTACATATATATGTGACCGTGGAGCACAAAACCAGTCTTAAGTCGCTGGGGTATATTTGTAGCAATAGCCAAAAATACATTTTATGGGTCAAAATGATAGATTTTCTTTTATACCAAAAATCAATAGGATATTAAGTAAAGATCATGTTCCATGAAGATATTTTGTAAATTTCTTACCGTAAATGTATCAAAACTTAATTTTTGATTAGTAATATGCATGGCTAAGAACTTCATTCGGACAAGTTTAAAGGCGATTTTCTCAATATTTAGATTTTTTTGCATCCTCAGATTCCAGATTTTCAAATAGTTGTATCTCAGCTATTGTCCGATCCTAACAAACCATACATCAATGGAAAGCTTATTTATTCTGGCTAGGCCAGAATAATTATAAATCCATGCATTCTTATTTACAACTCGTCATGGAATTGGATGGTTGAAATTTCTGTTTCCATGGTAACAGCGACTTCACTGATTGGTGGATGTCTCATCAGGATTATAGTAATGTAGTTCTTCACTGGGAACTTACCAAATTAGACACAATTTTGTTTGATATTAAGTTAAAATCATATTGATTGTGCCTGTATACAGAATCATATAACATTGCTTAACCTCTGAGCTTACAGTAGGTCTGTCGGGTTGAAACATTATTGCTAGAAATCAGTTTATCGAAGGAAAAAAAGAATGGGATTTTTACTTCCAGAACTGTTGCACTGAAATGGCATCCTGCTGATTCTTGTTTACCTTGTTCATCTTTTGGGAGTTAACAACAGCGACCTGTCAATAAAGAGAAAATGACACTTCAAGACACTCCGTTTCTGGACCATAGAGAGTTTTATTTGGTGCCGTTACTTCCTTAAATCCACGCAGATCTTACCTCCGACATGACGGGCAGATTCACATGCGGATGTAGCCACATGGTCCTGCGGGCTTTGGCTCCCAGCCTCTGATTCAGTTTCCGTAGTAACCTCTTCACCTTCCTGTCCCTTGGATCAGCACACTTCACCGCCTTTTTGGTGTACAATCTGTCATGATTGAAACAAGCAAGAACATGAGCGCCAAGATCTCGAGAGCTCCCTCCAAAACCTCTCTCTTTACATACGGCAAATCCCAAATCTCTTAATCTGCTACGCTTCAAGTCAGCACAGGCCAAATTGGCTTCGGTGAAGAAACAGTTTGGGCATTGTCCACCCAGCCTGAGTGCATTCTTTTGCTCTACTTGCCTGACAATTACTGCTCTCAGTAATAAAAATCTGACCTGCTTAGACGGCAATGTCTGTGAGCTTTAATAGGGCATATTTTCCATGTCTGTGATTGCTCCAGGATGCCTGGAATACTTGCATGATGGCTCTTATGCTGCAATCCGGCCCCTCCGTCTGCCTCTCATACCTCAGGACGTCTTTGGTCCGGACTTTGCCGTGAGAGTACTGCATGCAGCACTGAACATCTCGCTGCATTTGCACACCCTTCCCTGGCATAGACAGAAATCACAAACCAGCAGAAGAATTCAACACAGAAACACACCTGGAACCCATCTTTAAGTATGGTAAACTGTGTGCATCAACTGGCTTGCTCAACAGTTTGCAGAGGAAATCGTGTGTCGTAATCAAATTTGGACTCCTTTTTTTTCCTTTTTGGAGCTTCCTGTGCCTCCCATCATGCTTTAACACACCTCATATCTTCAGACATGCGTGAAAACTCCAGCATCCGAAGCTCCTGAACTGGTCTGGCTATCATAGCATTATGCCTCTTTCCCTCCCACCCAGATCTGGTCCCAACCGCCCCGTTCCAACATCGCAATCAGATGCGAGGGAGAGTTTCACCTTACCTTCCAGGCAGCCGAAGAGGACGGCCGAGAGGAAGAGGATGGAGACAGTCTGCAGGAACATGGTGGAACCTCAGAGGGATTTTTTCCTCCGTGCTGCCTGCTGTCCTCTTGTGCTGTTTTTATTTCTCTCCTCTCTCCCTCCCTTCCCCTATTTTTTCTCTCACGCGCTAACACACCCACAATCTCCCTCGCTCCCCCCCTCGTGTGCTGTTTTCACAGTCGTAGCATCTCCCCTCACTGTTGAGAAAAGCACAACTCTCTTCAATTAACACGTTGAGCTGTGTGAGCGCTGGTGCGACGCGTAGCATAATCGCTGCAATTTCGAGCCCACTGTCCCTGTTTGCTTGAGAATTTACAACTCAATAATTAAGAAATCCAAACCGAATTCTTCCAATATTTGAAGAAACAAGATTAAAAACAGCAGTCCACAATGATATATGGGTCTGACGTCGAATGCTGAAGGGAAGGAAACACCTTACATTAAAATGCCCAACTTTTGCAAACTTATGATTTATTGCAGTAGAAAATGTTGGAGCAGGATGAAATACAGTCCTGAGGTCTGACTTGCAGGGAGGAGTGTGAGAAAACATTTGAATGAACAAAACATCAGGAATCAATATGGATATTCATGTGCAGACATTTAGAGCCCGTCCTCATGTACAGTTCTTGAGTCATGTGGAGAAACTGTGTTGGGACTTTATGGTTTTGGCATACCTGGGATCATTAGATCGAAAATATGCCATCTGCTTGTCCAAGGTGGGTGTGTAAGGCATGCAAGAATTCAGCTGTGAAAACATACCCAGTCCATGACCTCACTCGCATCCATGGGCCAGTCGTCTTGCCTGCATTTCTTGTTGGCAATTAAGGTATCACACCAAAGAAAATATGCCAGCTGCCGCTCAAAGAAACCTCTGATCATTTTGTGAACCAAGAACAAGTTCACAGGCATGCACACAACTTTTACATGTATTTTTTCTTTTTTTTTTTCTTTTACTTGAGTACTCCTAGTGGAAAAAAAAAAAATAGAGGACTGAGAGGTGGCAAGTTTGAACCACTGTCCATGAACCAGAAACCTAACTCCATTGTTTATCCAGATGAGCAGTCCTTGTCAGATAACGGGTTTGTTAAGTGAAAACACCTGCATTCAGAATATTCTAAATTCAGAATATATCAAACTTATGGAAGTCGCTTCCACCACTGAATAATAATGAAAAAAAGGTAATTGTGGCTTTTTATCTCTCAATTCTGACTTTTTTCTCTCAATTGTATGTTTACATTTCGCAATTCTGACTATGTAACTCGCAATTACGAGCTTAAATCAAACAATTCTGAGAAAATATTGTATTATGCAGTTTGGAGAAAAAGTGTCAGATGCAAGATGTAAACTTTTGATTTTTTTTTTAACCCTATCTGATGCAGTGTGTAGCTTTTCATTTCTTAAACAAGCATGTCAGAAGATGTACCCATGCACATATTCCAGGATGACAAGGTCAAGATTCATTGGACCCAAATTGTAAAATAGTGCTTCAGTGAGCATGAGGAATCATTTTCATGCACGAACTGCCCACCACAGAGGCCTGAAACCCATTGAAAGTCTTTGGGATGTGACATTACAGAGTGGTTTGACTCTCCCATTGTCAAATTCAAGATATCGGTCAAAAAATGAATACAACTTATGATGGAAATAAGTGTTGTGATGTTGCATAACTTTGTCAAAACAATGCCACAACAAATGCAAAATGTTATCAATGCTAAAGACAGTCCAACAAATTATTAGAGTGTGCAAATTTTTTTGGACAGCAGTGTAAAGTCAACTCCAGCACATTCCAAAGACTTTCAAAGGGGTTAATATCAGGACACTGGTGATCAATCTTTCATAGTCTGAGCCTGGTGAATCTTTGTATCGCATGGATATGTACATGGGTATGTCTTCCAGCATGTTTGTTTAAGAAATTAAAAGCTACACACTGCATTAGTTAGGATTAAAAGAATTGTTGCAAAACATGCTAGAAACATAATAATAATGGCAATAATAATGCAATTCTAAAATCTCAAGTTTTTGCTTATTTTTATCCAGACGGTGACTATTTTTTTGCCCAGGCGGTGTTATTTTATATATATTCTAAATAAAATTTAAGTGGTCTTTGCTTAAGCTACACTCGCCGCAATGCAGAGACATGGCTATGCAGTTCTAAATGCTTTAGCAGGTTTCAGTGTGAATACTAAGTTGTTCTGCATCTAATCAAAAGAGTGCATTCTGGTATGTTTTTTATGGATTACCAATTACACACAAATTAATCCCCTTTTCTCAAAAGCCTTACACTCTTAAAAATAAAGGTGCTTCAAAAGTTTCTTCAAGCGATGCCATAGAAGAAACATTTTTGGTTCCATTCAGGAACCATTCAGTCAAAGGTTCAGACTCAAAACTCATCTGTTTAGCTGTGCATTTGTTAAATGAGCACTGTGCTATGTCCGAAGTGATTGCACTATGTATAATCATTTTCTATTCTTAACTGTTTTAAATTCTTTTTAAATCAATTTTTATATCTTGTTTTTATTGTTGACTTTTTTTTAATGACTATTTCACTTCCTTTTATGTAAAGCACTTTGAATTACCACTGTGCATGAAATGTGCTATATAAATAAACTTGCCTTACCTTTATATAATCTGAAGAATTCTTCAGATGTTAAAGGTTCTTTATAGAACAATTTAGACAAAAAGGTCCTTCTATGGCATCGTGAAACACCTTAATTTTTAAGAGTTTACAATAGAACATGCAATGTGAATATTTAATGCTTCAGGTTAAGGGGTTTATTCAAGTTCATAACCCTTAGTGTGAGCAGTAGCAATACTGACGAACACTAATGAACGTTTAGCTCGCCATACAACAAATATCTCAAAGATTGCAGCTGATGAGTTCAGTCCCTTTGCAGTACAGCGTTCTTCTGTTAACTTGTCATTGAAGCATATTACAAAAGACCATCCACACAAAAACAACTATGCAAAGAATTCTCAGCATGCATACTAGAGTTCTTCATCACGGTCTTAAATTTCTCATGTAATGACTCACATACTTGCTTGTCTTCATCTAAAATTAATTAACTTTATGTCCTGGATCAAGACAGAAAGCCAACTAAACTAACATCAAATATTGGTTTTCAATTTTTTTTGGCAATGTTTTTATTTCTGCTGGATAGACAGTATCTCTCACACTGCGAGACCACCAGAACTATCCATTCAAGGCAGACTGTTTTCCCCTGGGGACACGCTTTAGTTAAATCTCAGGAAAAACACATGCTATGCTGCGAAGATCATGCTGCTCAGTTCCTCCTGACCTGGTGATTCATAAAAATCTTTGGATAAGTTGGCATGTAAAATCTTGTCTTTAAGCTGCGTGCCTGAAGACAAAGTCCTAGATATTTAGAGGTAAACAGTGATACCCAGTTCATCCTGGATATTGAGGTAGACTGGTAGTCTGATTATGGAATAGCCTCAGACGAGTCCTGCTCATAGTCCTTTCACTGACCGTCTGATCCATATTGAAGACAAACCTGCAGATTTTATTCTATACAGCTACCGTTTACATATGGTGGCTGTGGACTTTTATTCTTTTTCACTGGATTGTCCACAAGTCTACAAGACTGTAGGGTTCCCGTTTGTCATTTTAGGTTTCAAAAGTGTGCCATAATGACACAGAAGTAGTACTTCCAACAGTTCTTGAAATTAATTGTTTTTGCAGTAAGAAAAGGAATTTCAAATATGAACTGATTACAGTTTGCCAGGTTAGTGCCATCAAATATATTATAGTTTATTTGCCATCAATGAAATAATCGTTATTAATTTTGGATGGACCTACATTTTAGACAAGTCTACATGCATTTTCCTGTACTTTTTACTATTGTTTACAGAGAAGCCATAATTTAAATGTTTCCATTTCTAATCATTAAAATATGATCAACGGCATTTACAAAAACTGTTGTTGGTTCCTCACGCGTTGGTCAAAAGAAAGGCCTATTTTCTGGTCTTAGTGGGCAAAATCATTCAGAATTCAGCATAATCTGCAGACCAGACTTACTGTTAACAATCAAAAGTTTGAAACACCCAAAGAAGCACAAATCATTTTTCTCCCCTCTCGTACAATGAACACACACTCTTTAGAAAAAGATAAAATAACTTTACTTTATTTAAACACTCAACATTGTTATAAGAATCCCAGGATATTGAAAAATACAATTGGCACTTTACAACCTAGACAACTCCATTTTTATCAAACGGCTCAAGCATTACCAACATCACAATGAAAAAAAAAAGTTCCAGCCATTTTTCCTCTCTTTTAAGTCCTCAAATGCAAATTCAGAACTTGTTGACAGTCTTTATATTCATATTTATGCACCTTTTCTGTCAGTCCAGGGTTCCTAAACAAGAGTGACAAAGAAAGCAAACAGATGAATGTAAAGAAACACATTGATGAATTACTAGTTTTAACCATTTACAATTTTAACTCATGATTTAGAACAGATTGCATTCATACTATGAACCGTCACATGAACTGTATCCAGACCACCTTTACGAGTAGAGTTCAGTGCAGGTTACTGCTGGCCTTTCACAAAAACCAAGTGAACCAAACTCTCGACAACAAAGCAGAATAGCTTTATTGAAACAGCCATGTTATTACCAACTGCCTTCATTTCTGAATTCCTAGAATCAAAGGTCTTCGTGGTCACATATAATCTGACTCCATGGCAGAATATTGTTTGGTTTTAGGCTTACAGTTCTTGGAAAATGAGGTTTGAAGGGAGGAAAGAAATATAGGCAATCAGAATGATCCATAAAACATTCTCCCACTCCTTTAGACCATTTCCAGCAGGAAATAACATTAAATTACGACTCCCTTACCTTCCAAAAACGCAAACTCATCTATTGCTTCAATAGCATTGTCTGCCAAAACAGAAAAAAGCACCAGTCATTACAGCATCAATACCACTGATGTTTTTAGTTAAAATTCTATTTTAACCATTTTAGAATTTACCGTATAACTTACCCAAGTCTTTGCGTTGAAGGGTTTTTCTCTTTCCCTGTTGTGCATAAACAAGAGCGTCCTTGGCGATCATTTCAACAAAAAGCTCCTGTGGGCAGAAGAATAATTAGTACCGTTTTGTTAACTGAGATATAGTCGTCTTTACCCACCCGAGTGGATAGGTGGGGCCATCCATAAATTTTGTCCTCGGCCCTGTGAATTAAGCAACGGCCCCATCAAAGTTTATATATCAATAAATCTTCCCTAATTGGAACTGGAATTCAGAATATCCAGACAGACAAGCACTGTGTCCATGAACGTGACAAGCCTAGACGGTAGTATTAAAATGTTTTTAACAAATCATCTCCTCTCTCATATTATGTACATAATATTTGTGTCATAGGAGAAGTCAAAACTGTTCTGGCACTGTGAGAACTTAATCTGAATTTTAATTGCTGAGGCAATTGGCTGTTAATGAGCATGTCACCCTTTATAAAGCAGTGATTGGTTATTAATATTTAGTCATATTACATTTGCTCATGGGATACTGTTTAAATGTGACCCGAGACTGTCTTGCAATGTAAATATAAATTTTACAACCAGAAACTCACATTCATTGATCTTGTACATCAATTTTTATGCCCCAAAAACATTTCTGTAATAGATTCTGTATTTCTGTTACAAATTCTGCTGGTTTGTCATTAATATCATGTAATTTAGCTGGCTAACATACAAATGGTTGTGTTAAAATTGCAATAAATTACATCAATAATAATAATAATAATAAAAAAGTACAAACTATCAGTAATGTTTTCTAAAAAGTATTTATGAATTCATGGAGTAACATTTTACCTGTCCTGATACTTTACTCACACCCCATCCAAGATGTTCATGTCTTCATTTCTTTCTGTTTGTAGTTAAAAAATATATACCTTTTTATTTCTCTAGAACACTTTGGTTGGGATCGTGTAGAGCCCTTTAAAGCTGCACTGAAACTGCAATTTGGACCTTCGACCCATTAGTTGCCATTGAAGGCCACAAGAGAAAAATCCTGGAATGTTTTCCTCAAAAACCTTCATTTCTTTGCGACTGAAGAAAGAAAAACATTAACATCTTGGATGAGATGGAGGCGAGTAAATTATCAGGAAATTTTTATTCTGGAAGTGAACTAATCCCTTAATTTCCAGTTTTTGGTTCTTTTTGCGTGTGTGTGTGTGTGTGTGTGTGTGTGTGTGTGTGTGTGTGTGTGTGTGTGTGTGTGTGTGTAAATAATCTATCTATCTATCTAAATAGAGAAAATGTGGTAAATTTAGGACAAATATAAACAAAACATTTAATGAAAATATATCAATATTATTTATAGAAAATATTAAAAATACATGCTAAATAAATTGATGTATCTGACATGCAAAGAGACATGCAGAACTGAGAGAGAGAGAGAGAGAGAGAGAGAGAGAGAGAGAGAGAGAGAGAGAGAACAGAAATTGACATGACAGATAGATAGATAAATAATTAAAGATGGACATTACAGAAATGAGACGGAATAGACTTGGTAGACAGCGAGACAGAAGAAGCGATGAATCCAGCACGTGTTTGTGTGTATCTCACCGTGGCTTTAGCTATGATGAACACAGACTCTTGACTGGCCAGACTCACATCCGGATCGGCTTTCATCAGAGTTTTGATGCGCGACAGCGGTAGCTTGGCGAGACGGTGCTGCTGCGCGGCCGCGGTGGGCCCAGCTTGCCCGTTTCCTCCGTCCTCCTCCGGTTCGGCGCTTCGGGGCTCGTCCTCAGCTCCGCTGCGGTCCAACTCCGACTCCACTGGAGCTGCAGACGCAGTCGCCGCCATTGACGCACGCGGCTCGCAATAGAACGCGTTCCAAACCGAAAGCGGAGCGTCTAATCTTCTCCCGCCAAATCTGACTGTAAACACAAGCTCGAGGCGGACGGCGGAACAGACGTCACAGCGCTACGTCATGTTCGCGGGTCAACTCATTCCATTCTGTAAAGGTCAGGTAAAGTCCATTAAACAGCGCTGTTGACAAATTAAACTCTTCAAGGAAGGTTGATTTTTAATTGATCACAGATGACATGTTTCCTCAGTTCAGAGAAACTGATTAAGTAACAACAGAGGAAGTACATTCTGAAAAAACTCCACTAATAGGCTACTTAAGATTATACGAAGAAGAAAAGAAAGATTTGATAAGGGGGGAAAAGTCAAATTTGGAGTAAATAAACATTGTAATGGATTAAGGCCTATTTTAAATCCATTCCATACTGTATACTTAATCTCATGCCTCATTATTCCCCAGAATTCATTTTCATTGCTTTGTTGTCATTATAGTACCATGGTACCATTGAATACTGTGGTATTCTTTGAATAATTCGTTTTTGATGTGGTAACTATTCGGTTTGGTAAATGGGAGATTTTTTTTATCTTAGTGAAGGTTTCTTTTCATAGGTTTATTTTGAAAGTCAGTTTGTGCATAGCCTGTAGTCTTGCCTGGAAAACAGCTATTAAACATAAAATGAAAAACAAACAAACAAAAAAACATACGTGAAGGCATAAAGTGGTAAAAATGACCCGTATCGGAGTTAGTTTTTCAAAAGAAAAAAAAGAAGTGTGTTATCATTTAACAGTTGGTCTCCATTGACTTTAATAGTATGGAAAAATACTACTGCTGTCAAAAGATTAATTGCAATTAATCACATCCATAATAAAAATTTTTGTTTACATAATGTATTTATGTGTACTGTGTTTATTTATTCTGTATATATAAATACACACACATTCAGTATATATTTAGAAAATATTTACATGAATATACATTTATATATATTATTTTTTTTGTATTATATATATAAATATATTTAATATATAAACAATATATTTTTCTTAAATATATACATGCATGTGTTTGTATTCATGTATACATAATAAATATACACAGTACACACTCACATATATTATGTAAACAAAAACTTTTATTTTGGATGGGATTAATCACTATTAATCATTTGACAGCACTAAAAATACATAAATGAATTGGGACCAGAAACTGTTTGGTTAGCTTCTTTTGTGTTCAGCAGAAGAAAGAAATTCGTACAGGTTTGGAACAACTTGAGGGTTTTTTAATTTAATTATTTAAGGTGAATTATTTCTTTAATGTACAAATGAAAATAATGGGTGATACACAGACGTTTTAATTTATCAAACATATTTATTTGTCCTCTTTCTTTCCTTCAATTTGAGCTACTTTATGCATTCTTGGGGCAGTGATACACATTTTTCCACCATCATATGACCAAGAAATATGACACTGAGAACAAGTTTTTGAAGAATTTGTGGAATTCAAGGGTTAGCAAAAAAACAGTTCTGGAGTATATATGTGAGCTGTCACAAAATGGGAACCTGCCTTTATACTTTTTTTCTTTTCTTTTTTCAGTTTATTATGGGCTTTTCAGCTCATTTTTAAACAGTAAAATTATAATAAAAAAATTATAAATGAGGTAAATACAGAAATATAAAACCATTGTTCTGGCCAACAGAAATTGTAATTAGTGAAGTGTAATTCAACATATAATACACATACTGCATGACTTCAATTAAAATGTGACAGCTTGCCCCAATCTGACTTTTGTGAAGAATATTTTGTTTAATGATCTAGTTTAAATATTAGTTTAAAACAGTTTTGAACTACATGTTTAAAATCACTGCGTAACTGAACAGGTCTTCCCTGTATCAAGTGCTGTGTTGTTACCATCAAAATAGTATTCTTTTGCACAAGTCGGCTGTCTGCACACAGCACACAGCTTCACTGGGGTGTTACAATGGATATTATTACGTCCATCTAATTGGATTGAGTGCTGGAGGATTGAAGACTGTAGAGTGAGAGGTTGTCGTGCTGTTGTCTACGTCCATTCATACAGACACCAGCATGAAGGATCCACAGCTACCAGGTAAAGTATATTTCTTCATGGAATAGAGTATAGGGAGAGTTTTGAAATTCTTTTGAAATGCACCACTTTGTAGGGCCATGTTATGTTAAGTTGCATAGATTATGAATAATATATCAAAAGATAATTCTAAAGATATTTTTCTTACGAGACAAATGAATGTGATCCTATATTAACTGCATATTAATCACAGTATGCATAAGATGTCATCATTTTTTCTTTTATCTTGAATGTTAAGTTTTAAATCTTTAATGTCAACACTTAATGCTTGCTCTTAAACACTGTTGTTTGTTAAATATGTTGAATGGTTTCATGGAAATGTGTCCAATAGATACAGTAAAGAAATTTGTAATTTTCTACGGTTTACGTAATATCTAGGACACATATTTAGATTTTTTTTGTCAATGCAAAACATTGTATCAAAAGTCATTAATGAAAACAGTGTCATTAAGTGAAGTCCTATGCCTTCCCAACTATTTATTTATTTTTCTTGCAGCATTGGTGTTACTGATATTCAAAGTAGTTCAGTGGATGTCCTGTTTATTTTTAGAAGTGTGTTGAGTCTGCAAACTGTGATGCATGGTCTTAAAGAGGTTCCTAATCCACCCTTCTTAAAGACTTTCCTATTCAGATTTACAAGCCTGATCTTGCTTCTAGCGCAGACATACTGGACATTTTAACTAAAATAGAAAGGACATGCAGTCATGGATTAGGCTTATACAAGAACAACTCTGCGACAAATGTGATATTCCAAAAGGGTGTTCAACATGTAATTTCAGTATGCTGGTGCCATGCAAGTCTTACATTTAGGATTAGTTCTTTAATGAAAAGAATCTGTGAAATTAATGATAAATCAGCTGTGGTTGCAAGAACTTCACTGTAAAAAATAAAGTACGGTAGCAACATTTTAGGTTTTTAAATTAGATTTAGATTTAAACTTACATTTAAAAAGAAAAAAAAGCCCATAATGTCAGTATACCGACTTACTCTGTAAAAAAGCAACTGTATTTTCAAGTTTATTAAACTTTTTGAGTCCCAAATACTAAGACATGAAATTTTCATGAAACTGCATTAAAAAAAAATCATGCCAGAGTCAGACAGATGTAATTCCTCAAAATTTTTCCCAACTAGTTAAATACAAATGTTAAGGGTTTGTAAGTTAACAGCATGCATTTTTGACATTTGTTGATTGTTACTGTTTTTGTTACTGTTCCTTAACAATGAAAGATATAATTCACTTCACTAACTTAGCTGTCAAAACAATACATTAATTCACTGTGTTACTTCATGAAAATTTGCTGAACAAGAAATCTGTTGCTGTCTTGATGAATTTGTTGGCTGAATGAGGCATTGTGCCTTTACTGAACAAACAAATTCAAACTGATTATTAAGACAATTAATAAGACAAGTTTAAGAACTTAAAAACCTGAATGCATCAAGTTGAATTAGATTTTTAACTTCTCTCAAAAAATTATTTATACAGTGACTAGATTTTGTTAGAAAAAACAAATGGTAGCATTTAAATGAACTAGCTTTATGCAGGTAAACAAATATTTTAACAGAATCAACCTAAATATATTATCTTATTAAAAATTCCTTTTTATGGGTTAAATAAAAATAACAGATCCTAAAGATAACATGTAATCTTTGCTTTAAAGACTGATTTTATATGCAGTAACTATGTTTAAAATAAATGACAAATAAACACCATTTGGCCCTGATGTTTGTTTGGTAAATGTAAATGTGAAGCAGTAGCCGTGTCAGTCTCCGCAGACTGAGACACTTCCTCTCATTGACCTTCCATGCTGAAGGAAAGGTTTACAGGAGCTTAACCTTTCAAAGACGGGGTCAACAGGGATCATGACACTGAAGTAGGAAATCTGCTTGTAATAGTCTGGAAAATCGAACATCGAGGCCAGTACCAGAGTCATTTTAATATCATGCAAAACCTATTAGCTGCAGTAATTAATTGTCTCATTATTTATTATTTATAAACATGTACTTGAATAATATGCTCAATTGCGTTTAACCGTTGTCTTTGAAATACAAAACGGTACGAAAGGTTAAAGGTTAAAAATGAACTAATGACCCTAAAACACTCTTCACAACTCTTATCATAGAGGATCCATAAAATTACACTTTTTAAATGAACCTCAGTATTTTGACTGGTATTTTAAGCCTTCTTTTTTGATTTGTCCCATCCAAGGTACCAAAACACTAAATGTCTGGGCGAAGCGACACGGGAAAAAAGGAAAGAATGAGCCAGCGGCCCAACCTGCCCAGAAGGAAGCAGAAACACGCAAGGCTCCAGCACTGACACCTGAACAACGAGCGAAGCAGACGGCCTTCGAGAGGGTCCTGTATGACATGTCCCACAATGAGCAGGTCATCAGTGACATTATGCTGGGCCGCAGGATTGCTTTCTATGAACTCAGAGGAGAAATCGGGACTGGAAATTTCTCCCAGGTCAAACTGGGTGTTCACGCTTTGACTAAAGGTGAGACAATCAGTGTGTGGAATGACTCTACAATGAGTGGCCACTGATAGTATTTGAACACTTATACCATAACATCTGAACTGAAATACTATAAATCAATTAAAACCAAGTGGCACTTGGAAACAAGTTTTACTGGTTCCCAAGCTAACTTTGCAGTTTAATTACATTTAACCAACAAGTGTCAAGGTCATTTTTAATAAGCATGCGAGGTTAGTTACTATGGAAGTTTTTTCCTCAGTTTCATTTGGGGAAGCATGAACAGTGTCAAAAAAACAACAACATAATTTATATTTGATATTTAATTTTCATCATCAACCCAGTATAAACATGCCATAATTAAATCTATAGTTCAATGCTCAAATCATAAAGCAAATGCTCAGACCTTTGTTTTGCATTTAGAATGTTTTATTTGAAAAGTGTGCTAGTACTAGCTTTACTGAAATTCTGTCTGATACCAATTACTCAATAATTAATGATAATTAAATAAATATGATTAATTAAATAATGTGCCATATATGTTAGACATATTATTAATCATTAATATAAATAATTAATAATTTATATGCTGCAAGTGAATTTAGAGATCACAACATTATAATGTACAGTACACATAATATATAAATTTTGAGATTAAAGATATCAGTTTTGAGATTTGCTTGCTTTTTATTAATAAAGTTATTTTATGTGTACATTAGAAACATCGAAATGGTGTCTAAATGTAAAAACAAGACCATATTGGCAAATGAGTGATATAATACTGATATCTGTATTTTGAATCTTTAATGTTAGGGACATTTAAAATGTCCAAATACTTTACATTTACATTTAGTCATTTTGCAGACGCTTTTATCCAAAGCGACTTACAATTGGGGAATACATACAGCGATTCATCTTGAAGAGGCAATCCGACAAACGAAGTGCTTGTAACACCAATGAATGGGTGCCATCAGAATAAGAGTCCAAATAGCTGGAGAAAGCAATATCGTGGAGAGAGGACTCATATTTTAGTTGAAGTTAAAAACGTTTTAATGATGGATTTGTCTCTTACAAACAGATGGCTTTTAGCTTCACAAGACATTAATTGATGGACTAAAGTGGTGTGGATTATTGTGATGTTTTTATCAGCTGTTTGGACTCTCATTCTGACGGCACCCATTCACTGCAGAGCATCCATTGCTGAGCAAGTGATGGAATGCTACATTTCTCTAAAGCTGTTTTGATAAAGAAACAAATTCATCTACATATTTGATGACCTTTAATGTTCAGCAAATGTTCATTTTGGGTAAACTGTCCCTTTAAACTCAGTCTTCCCTCTTCTCTGCAAGATCTCATTCATCTGACTCAATTTTTGGCAGATGAATTTTCAAAATCCAGTCAACAACCAATGCTTAGAACCAAGTCCACATTTTACATTTTGTCTTTCATTAGAATCCATTACACTCAGATGTACTTAACAATATGGGGGAAAAAAAAGAAATATGTGGCAATGCTTCATTGCTACTTTACGCTCTCGGGATTGCTGTGATCTGTCAGTTTGCAGCTCCTGACAGCAGGCGGCACAGTCGAACTGTGTCTGTAGACGTCAGTGACCACGAGTTGATCCGCTCATGTAATCCATCAGATTTAAAGCACCCCCTCTGTGAATCGCTCTAATATTTTTGGTGGGCTGGTTGAGATGCCTTTTGAAAGCAGCACAGCAGGGAGGCCTCTCTAGCATTCTGCCACATATTTTTTAAAGACCTTTACTAAGATTTTAAGATAAAAAGGCCACTTGAATATTTCACTAGCTCCCCTGCTACGTTTGAATAACATGGATTTCTCCAAATATAACTCACTGTGATTTAACACACTTCCCTCTCTCTGTCAACAGAGCGTGTTGCTGTAAAGATCCTCAATAAGGCGCGTCTCGACAAGAAGTCACAGAATCTGTTTGCCTCAGAGATCATCTGCATGGAAAAACTCTCCCATCCGAACATTGTGCGTCTGTACGAGGTGCTTGAGACCAGTAAGCATTTGTACCTGGCGATGGAGTACGGCAGCGGAGGAGACCTGTTCTCACGCATCACCAGCAGGGGGCGCCTGTCAGACCTGGAAAGCAAGCTCATCTTCGCCCAGATCATCTCAGCCATCAAATACATGGTGAGAGCAGCAAAGCCTTGTCCTCACCCGACCTGACAACAGCTCCTGTTTATTAATGCTGCTTGTGAGGGCAAGCATTGCTCCCTGTATCGTTCACAATTTGAACAAATCCCTCAAAATCCGTATTAAAACTACATTACTCATCCTGCACGTGCTACAAACGTGAATTATACCACTGATTTGTTGAGAATAGGTGCTCTGTTACTTCTCTAAGCAATTGGACTTCTGAGTTTTAATTAAATGAAAAATCTTACAAACAGATTATGAGACATGACGTTTGGTCATTTGTTCAATTCAGTTAAGATTATTTTGGTGAACTTATTTTTACCAGTATTTCTGGTCAGAGGTAGATTGGGTGTCTAGCAGAGGTCTTCGCGGAGGACCCGAGACCCGAGGACCCAGGACCCGTATGGGTTCGGGTCTATATTTTAAATGGTCAGCCATGTCCGGGTCGGGTCCCAATCTATTACTTCAGGTCCCGGGTCTGTGTGTAATAGCCTACCTGAGTCGATCGGAGAACACCGCACCTGCCAGTGATCAGTGTCAGTCAGCATGCGTGTGTTTTGTAACTTGCAGTTTGTAAAATTAGGATGAGAAAATTGTGAGTGGGAAATAAGGTGGGAAAAAAGTTAATGTTATAGAGTTAATGTAGCCTACTGCACACGGATGGTGATCATGGATTCCTTCATGAGTGATTTGGGAAAAAAAAAAAAGCTGGAACAAAACTGAAGAAGAGACGCACCTGTTATTGAACACGCACTTCTTGTTCTGCGTGTTTTTTGCTAAAAAAGAATTGCTCCGAGTCTTCATTACAACCAACAAAAATTATCGTTATTGTTGCGTAAACGCAACAGTCAAAATTGACTTGAGATGAAAAAAAACAAAAACAAAAAAAAAACTGTGAAGTTGCATTAGTCATCCGTCACTGACCGTGACAGCAACTTTTAAAGCAATAATTAGTGGATTAAGAAGGCTCTTTCAATCAGCAACCGGCAAACAGCCTAACATGGATGGAAATTTATTGGCTAGGAGGATTGTATGCATCGCAGTCAGGGAGAAGGCTAACAGTAGTAAGGGAATTTTTTTTTTTCTCGCAACTTGTAATACTTAATAGCAGTTTGCTGTGCAATATGTGCCAATCGGGTGCAGTCGGGTCTGTGTCTTCCCAGCCGGGTTCGGGCCCAACTTTCGAATAATGGTCGGGTCTGCGTCGGGTCCGGGTAGTGCATTTAAGGCATTTCTTGGGTCTGCACGGGTTCGGGTCCCACTTTCAAATAAAATACAGGTCCGGGTCGGTTCGGTGCAGCACATTTACGGGTCTCTTCGGGTTTGGGTACAAATTTTTGGACCCGTGAAGACCTCTAGTGTCTAGTTTTTGTTAACTGAAAATTGCAACTGTATTTTCACCAATTTTAACTAACATTACATTACCGTTTAAATTTGTATATTTTAGATTGATTGATAGTTTTCAAATGATATTATAGGGGTCTTGTGACGTTGCTAAAAAGAACATTGTTTTGTGTATTTTGGTGTTTAAGCGGTTTAAGGTTCAAAAAACACATTATTTTCCACATACTTACATTATTGTTGCTCCTCTATGCCCCGCCTCTCTGAAGCGCGGCGATTTTTACAAAGCTCATTGTTCTGAGAAGCGAGATGTGCTCTAATTGGACAGCTATTCAGTGCGTTGTGATTGTCCGAATACCTCAAGCGTGGGAGGGAATTGTTACGCCCCTTTTACCGTATTGTAATGCCGTGTCCCGGTGCGACGACTCAAACACAATAAAACTTATTACAAACGAGGCATTTGTTGCATCCAGTGGGGACATAATTACTGATTATAATGACTTATGCTGTCTTTTTATGCGTCACGTTGCATCACGTCGCGTAAACATTACCATGTCTGCATTTGTGATCGGAGAAACGACAAACAACAAGCACTACTCTACACAGCTCAAAACTCGCATTTGAATAGTCAGTGGCAAATTCTTTAAATAAGAAAACATACTTACAGGCTGTGAATCGCTCCACTTTATAGAAACAGTTCAGGAAACGGTCCTCTGTTAAAATGCGCTGCACACACTCTAATATTTAGGCTGAGCTGTTCTGGAACAGTGCTGTAAATACAACTTAACCACTGATTTCTAGTTGTGTCCTCTTTTGGAAGCCCAAACAAAGTAGTTTCACTTTCACAATGAACCACAGCGTCTCCGGGACACGGCGCTGGCGGCAGCAACAATACTACAGCAAGAATAATAGTTCCACCTTCTTTCTTTGCATATACATTTGTGCGGTGTTTTGCAAATCTTCCCACACCATGACGTAGACATGAGGGGGCGTGTTTGAATGAGCCGTTTTAGGGGGGCATGATCGAGTCTTAAAGGAACACTCCACTTTTTTTGGAAATAGGCTCATTCTCCAACTCCCCCAGAGTTAATAAGTTGAGTTTTACCGTTTTTGAATCCATTCAGCCGATCTCCGGGTCTGGCGATAGCACTTTTAGCATAGCTTAGCATAGATCATTGAATCCGATTAGACCAGTAGCATCGCGTTCAAAAATGATCAAAGAGTTTCGATAGTTTTCCTATTTAAAACTCGACTCTTCTGTAGTTATATCGTGTACTAATCGTGTACCCAGCTAGGTAACTAGTTATAATATAGCTGGGGACTACTTTCAGGTGCTACGTAATATCACTGCGCCTGCTGCGGCCATGTTACGGCAGCAAAATTCCTTGATTATTACGCAGGAATGAGAGTATAGTTCCTAATCATATCGACCTAGAAAATCGCAACTTTTCATTTTCCGCCGGTCTTAGTACACGATATAACTACAGAAGAGTCGAGTTTTAAATAGGAAAACTATCGAAACTCTTTGATCGTTTTTGAACGCGATGCTACTGGTCTAATCGGATTCAATGATCTATGCTAAGCTATGCTAAAAGTGCTATCGCCAGACCCCGAGATCGGCTGAATGGATTCAAAAACGGTAAAACTCAACTTATTAACTCTGGGGGAGTTGGAGAATGAGCCTATTTCCAAAAAAAGTGGAGTGTTCCTTTAACTTTTATAAAGAATATCTCTTTGGTTTTGAGACTTTAGTCTTTGAAACTTCAGGGATCTTATCTATGCACAAACAGCTTGTAACACTTCAAAGAGAAAGGAAAACTTGAAATCCCATCATATGACCCCTTTAATACTTTAGAATTAAAAATATATAAAAAGTGTCAGTAAAGACATTTATAATGGTACTAAAGATTTCTGTTCATCAAATACTAAAAAAAAAAGGTTTCTACATCATTGTTTTTACAAAAATATTAAGCAGCACAACTGCTTTCATCATTGATAATCAGAAATGTTTCTGGAGCAGCAAATCATCATATTAGAACGATTTCTGAAGGATTTTGTGACACTGAAGACTGGAGTAATGATGCTGAAAATTCAGCTTTGATCACAGAAATAAATGACATTTTATAATATATTTAAAAATAAAAAACAGTTATTTTAAATGGTAATATTATTTCACACAATTTTTCTGTTTTTACTGTATTTTTGATTAAATAAATGCTACCTTGCTGAGCATATTTTTTTTTTACTGACAGATCAAAACCCTGTATGATAAATATAGTTATTAATTAAGACTGATCAGCAAAATTCATTGAATTACATTTATGCCAAAAATCATTAGGATATTAAGTAAAGATCATGTTCCATGAAGATATTTTGTAAATTTCCAACTGTAAATATATCAAAACTTAAATTTTGATTAGTAATATGCATTGCTAAGGACTTAATTTGGACAACTTTAAAGGCGATTTTCTTAATATTTAGATTTTTTTTGCACCCTCAGATTCCAGATTTTAAAATAGTTGTATCTCAGCTAAATATTGTCCGATCCTAACAAAGCTTTTTTTATTCAGCTTTCAAAAAAATGACTTATGACTGGTTTTGTGGTCCAGGGTCACACATACATATGTATACACACACATATTTTTGCAAGGTCTGATTCAGTCTAATCTGATCTTTATATTTCATTGTTTGTTTTTCAGCATGAAAACAACATCATTCATCGCGACCTAAAAGCAGAAAATATTTTTTACACAACATGCTACTGCATCAAAGTAGGTGACTTTGGTTTCAGTGTTGTCAGTGAGCCGACTGAAACTCTGAACACGTTTTGCGGCTCCCCGCCGTATGCGGCCCCTGAGCTGTTCAGAGACAAAAGCTACGTGGGCCGTTATGTGGACATCTGGGCGCTGGGCGTCCTACTCTACTTTATGGTAACCGCCACCATGCCTTTCTACGCCGACAACTTAGGCCGACTGAAACGTTGCATCCTGCAGGGGGCGTACAGCATCCCGCCCTACGTCCCTGATTCCTGCCAACTGGCCATCAAAGGCATGCTGAGACCCGTACCTGTGGACCGGACCACTGTGTCACAGCTGATGGTAAGCTCCTGGCTGAGGGGCATCGAATACCCCAAACCCTATCCTGCTTTCAGTGCGACGCCCAATTACCTGACTGACCCTGCGAAGAGTCTGTGCCAGGAGGAACAGGAAGTGAAGTCAGCCCTAAGCGAGCTGGGCATCAGTGGCACGCACCTGCAGAATAACACCTGCACTGACTGTCGCAGCCCAATAACAGGAATCTATCGTATCCTGCTGCACCGCATCCAGAAGAGGAGAAACGTGGAAGCGGTAGGATATTCCGCCCTGTACCCGGAGGAATTTGGTACCAAGACATACTGGGCCAACAACGCAACTGCTAAGCACAATCCTTCTGCAGTGTGTAACGTCTTATGAAGATCTCGTTTTAGTGGTTCATGGCTGGATAATGTGTTTGATGCCATGCTTCAGGAAGTAATGAATTTACATGTATGAAATTGTGCTGTTTTTTGCGATTAATTACAAATTTACCAAAATTACCGAGATCATTCTTTTACATTTGATCATATTTTTGTAATATACCAAATTAAAAGGTTCCCTTTTTTTGGTGTTTATATGCTGCTGAATCTAGTACTGTAAGTGATTTAATGACAGCACGGCAAGTGTAGCCTGCTTGCTGAAGTGAATGACTCTTACGAGCCGATTCGTAATAGCGAATCAAAAACCTACAGCACAACAAGTGAAGCCTGATTCACAAAACGAGTGACTCTGATGAGTCGGTTCTTTTTAGTGAATCAGAAACATACAGTGCATCAATTGTAGCCTGATTCCCAAAACAAATGACTCTTATGAGTCGGTTCTTTTTAATGAATCTAAATACAGCGCAGCAAATGTAGCCTGATCCCCAAAAACGTTCTTACAAGACGGTTCTTTTTAATGAATCAAGAACATAGTGAATCGTGTGTAGCCTGATTCCCAAAACAAATGACTCTTATGAGTTAGTTTATTTTAGTAAATCAAAATACAGCACAAGTGTAGCCCAATTCCTGAAATGAATCATACAGTGTGACATCTTGATTCATGAAATGAATGGCTCTCTTGAGCGGATTTTTTTTTTTTTTTAAGGAATAGCTCTGGACTGGACTGAATCATTATAACAGAAAAAAATATTCAAATGAATCAGAATAAATCAGTTGCGTTGCATAGTTTTTTTATTCTATTCTACAAAATCTGCAGGGTTCAGTGGGGACCAAAGGTCAGAGACCACTTCTGAAAATGCTTAAATTTGAAATACTTCTTGTTTATATTTGCATGTCGCTTTGTTCAACAACAATAAACTATTTTCACAAAGGTCTCAGACCTTTAGACCTCATTGAAATATGTTGATACAGCTGCTTTTCATTCAATAGCCTATATACAAATAAAAAGATTTTATATAAGCAGCACACATTTTATTTTGCAGTTGATCCATAAGTGGTCATTTACTGTTGCCAAGTTGAATACGGAGATGTGGCCAATACTTAACAGTTAGGAAAACATTTGATACATTGTTGTATCACTGAATGGTTGAATGTTTGAGATATTGTTTGTTTTCGGGAGCCACAGCTGATGGTTGAGTGTAGTAAATATTTGCAATAAACCGGTTACTGGCTGTTCTGGCCTTGTGTAACAAAGTTCACATGTATTTTTACAAAAGCCTGATAGATTTGATGCTTTTTTTTGGACTCCATCACCAGCTGATCTCAGGCAGTGTTTACATTGAATGTATGCACAGTATGTAAAGGATTAAATGCTGATCAGCTGTTAATCCAAATTAGCGTGGTGCTTTATAAAAAGCTTGTGGTATCAGTGATTACTTCGTATTCTATAGAATTAATCATCTTTATTTTCCCTGATAAGGGAAACAAGCCATGGCACATTCATATCAGGAATGGAGGAGATCTGCCAAGATGCTGTTTTTACAGGCATAATAGTGTTTTGTAGATACACACATATGCCTTCGACTTTCTAAATCATATTTAGAGATACATTTCATGTTATTAAACCTTATATTACTCAATGACATGACATATAGATGTGAAATTGTTACTATACCATTGTGTCATTTGCAGCATGCAGTCAAGCATTGCATGTGATTTATTGATACATGGTTGCATGTTAATATTAACAGCTTTTTGTTTGAGACAAATGTATTGTACATTGCTAATATGATACGTAACATTTCATATAACGTTATGTCACAAATTTCAGATACATATATTGTTTCATTTTATTTTGGCATGAAATGTAACCTGTATTTTTAAATAAAATATATACAGTATATCACCTGTGTACATCTCTATAATGCATGAAAACAGGTGTGTCATAAAAATCAATGTGCTTCAGAATCCGTACTGTGGTTAAAAAAGAAGCATCTCGTTGAGCAACATCTGATCAAAACGTATATCACAGAGTCATTTATTTTCTTGCGTAATCCAATGCATGTTGTTCTGTGATGAACTGGGAAAGCAAACAGAACAAATAGTAAATATGTACTCTGGTGATTAATTACACATCAGACTATCCAGTAATCCAAACAACCAATTAAAGGAGTTTATTTTCAACTGGATCCTCTGAATTGCTCAATTTGGATAAGGTTTCCAGTGCAAATAAGTGTGGGACTGGATTAACTGTCCTTACATTTTTCAAGCCAAGCATTATATTGACCCAGTCAACCACAAAAACACAGGCTTACTGTTCCTGGCTATTGTTAAGCATGTAAAGTTTAGACTCTCTTATCATAAACATCTCTCATATAACAGCCTATCTTCACAGCAACAGGACCCTTGAGTAAACATCCTTTCAAATCCTTTTTAGACGCTCAAAGCATGCCAGAGATTTACTGTCCTCGGTACGAACTGTTTCTTTTCCTGTCTTTGTGAATTCGTTTGGCCTCAATTTCGCAACACTTGTGCACTTCCTGCACACTACTAGTTTGTGCTTGCAGCGTTCATGGTTTCTTCAAAGTGATCGGCAGTTTGCTGGCTGATATAGATTTTGCAATCCTCTTCTTGGCCTCTCATTCCAGACTTGTTCACACATGCTTTGGCACCAAAAGTGCAATCAATGACTTGTGAAGATCACAAAAGAACACTGATGTGCTTTGATATCAAAACTGTCACCTACCATATATTTCACAATATTAACAATTCAATTTTCTTTTCCATTTAGATATATCCTTAGATATCAGTGTGCAACCTACTTATATGTACGGGGCAAGATCTCTATCCTGTTAAACTGCCTTTCTAAACCATAGGATGCCTCAAGTTTAAAATAAGAGCTTAAAATTAGATTCGTTTGGTTTTGCTCACATTCAAACACAATGCACTTACACCACCTCACTGACAGAGAGCGCTTTCTCTAAAATCTGAGGAGTCTATATAGACCATAAATAAAATAAAAATGTATTAAAATAAATATTTATAAACTTGGGCCTCATACTGCTTTATTTATTTATTTATTTATGAATGATACTGAAGAAAGTGAAAAAATCACTAATTTGCTTACCAAAGTGTTAATCCACAGTATTAGTCTTTTTATCATAATATAAGTTTATTATTATTTCTCTTATCATTATCATTAGCTTCATCACAATCTGTTAATCACATCTGGGATTTAGCTATACCCTTGTGAAAAGAAGTGCGCTTAATTGTATTAAATGTGCACTTGTAGTGTACACTGCAAAAAAATATTCAGTAAAATTTATGGTAAAATACTGGGAGCTGTGGTTGCCGGAATTCTACCGTAAAATATACGGTAGCAACATTTTAGGTTTTACGGTTTTAACTTAAATTTACAGTTAAATACCGTAATTTCATTAACTGATATAATGTTAATATACCAACCTATTTAAGTACTGAAATCTGTTTTGTACCTCTGAAATACACTGATAACCACCAAATGCAGAAGGTGATGAGAAAGTCACATGATGAACCAAAGCCCATCACAAGCAGCTTTTAAATAATATCATATATAGAAGGTGCACCGTGTCATTCACACAAGCACTAAACACCATCATGGTGAGACTCATTAAACTGAAATATGCAATAAACATTCATTTAACAACCCTAATACACATAACAGATAAGAAAAACTAAGAAGAAACCTAGTTATTTCAAAGAAAAAACATCAGATTCAAACAAAATTTGAAATGCAACGCAGAGAATTCTGGGAACGTCAATTTAAGGTTTTTCCCTGTAAATTTGACATTCTTTTTCACTTCCAAAAGCGGTATTTCACCATAAAATTGTCTGAAATGTCTATTACAGTTTTTCACCGTATATATTAGAGGAACTTACCGTTAACCATTTAACAGGTTTTTAACCGTAGCCTTTTCACAGTTTTTGACCGTTAAAATCACGGTAATTTTTTACTTCAAATTTTACAAATAATTACTTGCATGTCGCCTTTGATGTCTTGACTATAACATAATAAAGCACATACTTATCCTTTGAAGTGTAGTAAGTTTTCAACATTACATTTAAAGTCAATATATTCTAACTGTTCTAAATCCAAATTCCACCGTTACAAATGTGCAATTCATATATGCTTGTCAGTGTATTCGGCAGTACACTTTAACCATTTCAAAGTAATTATCACACTGCATAAGAAGACTTATGTAGCCTACGTGAATCAAAAAGCACTCTTAATTAATAAATGCATTTAATATTAATTTAAACTCATTTAATTGCAAATAACATGCAATAAATTATCCAAAAAAACATTTGGTTCACATGCAAGTATATTCTTTTTGCTCTTTTCAAAGGATACTAAAGTGTATTTCTTTTGCACAAGGTTAAAGTCTACTCTTCGCTTAGATCAGTGAACAATCTCAGCATATTGCTGCATTTAATTGAATCTGATTGCTGTCGCTGCTTTGACTCTTGAATGGAATGCAATGGTTTCTTCATAAATATCTCAGCACATTTATCTCAGTCAGTGATTTATCTCATGTTTTTCTAAAAGGAAAGTTCAGTTTATAAATGAGAGAATGTTTATCATAACTATATTGTCATCTGGATGACCTACAGGAGTCTGCAAAACGTGAGAAAAAGTACCCATCATTACTCATACAAATGTCATTTCCCTTATGAGAAGTAGTTATCTTAGGGGTTTTCTCCTTTGTGTGAACATAATGAGCAAATCATCCAAAGTTGATGCTTTACTAATGAATTCACTTATCAGACTTAAAAAAGGAAATGATACAGTAAGTCTGAGTGATCACAGGTCCTGTTGTTATCAGGAATCGCAGACAGGCTAAGAGCATGTGAAATAGTCCATGCTACAGGCCGACACTATTCATTTCCAAGCACTTGTAACATTTCTCATGGCTACTGGCCAACAGAACCCACTTTATTGTCTTAGTCATGAATGATGCAAATGACAAGTTTGGAGTTGTCGGTGGAACTAGTACAAGCTAATGACATATTGCCCTGCCCTGAATATCAGTGTGAGAAAGGTAACGCTACATTGCAAAGTTTGCAGTTTAGTGACAAAAGCCGCTTAGTCATAGAATCATGTCATATATATATTGTAACAGGCTTTGTTTATTTATGTTACAATGGCCGATATGAAAGTTGTCTTCAGTTTTATACTGACACCTTTTGGTGTGGATGGAAATACAAAAAGTTCCAAGGAATTAATTAATCTTTATTAATTACTCCCAAATTACCTCCCAAAAAATAAAGTTATTATTGCTGTGTTTGATGAAAAACAAACATTAAAAAGTTGCTCTAGAAGGAAATAATTTGATTAAACATTAATGAGGGAGTCACTGAGTCATTCATTCATTCAACTGATTCCTTCAAACAACTGATTCATTCAAGAACGAATTAAACAACTGCATGCAGTCGAGGATGATGTGCGGGTCTCATTATAAACATTTTTAAATCCATAATTTTACATTTCTCCTTTGTTTGTACATGGATTCATTATATCATTTGCAATGCTTCTTGGGAGTTTTGTACCTTTTTGTCCATTTTTGAAACACTTTTCTTGGCTTATGAGTCTTTTTTAAAAACTTTACTGGAAAAAAGAAAAGGAAAAATGCATCCATAACTAATGCCGCAAAAGTGTATAAAAACAGGATCATTTCAGACATAATTCTAAAAAAACAAAAAAAACAAAGACAAAATCCCAATTTTAAAATTCTGTAATTATTAATCATTATTTTCCATTATGTTCCAACACTTCATGACTTACCTTTTGTCCTTGGGACACAACAAATGAAGTGTATAGCTGAATATTGACCCAACTCTTTTCCTTAAAAACACTGACCACAGGCTTTCAATATCAAAGTTTTGAAAATAAAATCTATTTTCTATAAGATGAAAAGGTTCTCTAAAGTGCCAGAAAAAAATCTCCATAACATGTTCATGCAACTCTATTTTACACTATGGATAAACACAACATAATCCCCTAAAGCCATACGGTAGCTGTGTGTGAGAAACAGATCGAAATGTACAACCAGTCTGTGTAAATTGTGCAATTATTTCAAAGATTATAAAATATATCTTTTATCCCAAGGCAAATTCAGCAGTTTTGGACGGCTGAGTGTGAGATGCTCACTGATGGTTGATTAATTGCCTTTCTGATTAATCTTAGCCACTGACGTAGTTGTGTGTTGTATGGGGCGTCTAATGAAGAACCAAGCATGACAATTAATTACATGTGTGTATGAGAGATCACAATGGAAAAAAGAGTGAGAGAAGCACAGCTGAAAATGTTTTAGACATAATTTGTTCTCCTGCCTGTTGATCCAAACCTGATTTTCTTTCTCCTGTGTAGATGCTGATGAAGAAGATGTTTCAGTGTTTATTAATATAGAATGAAAGTTTGTGCTGACCAATGTTGTTTGGACCGTAATGTTTTTTTTCTTTTGTGTTCCACAGAAGAAATAAAGCCATTCAGGTTTGGAACAACAACACTATTTATCATTCTCTCTGTGTTACGATTGTACAAAATATCAGTGCATGGTCACTTTTGCACCCACACACTCAAAGTCAATACACTTTGACTTTGTCTGGTTTCCATTCCTCTTTTCATTTCCAGGCAAAATCAGCTTTATAGCCAACATTAACACATGGATTTGAGAATTTGTCAAAACAGATGTGGACTAATAACTAAAAACGTAATTTGAAACAGTTCAAATGGGGGGGTTGGTATGCATTTGCTTTTAGAAAATAAATAACATATATCTTTTTATTGAACACTTTTATAGTGTTTTTTAGTGCTTTTTCTGAAACTTATGGAAAAGAGCAACATTAATGTTCAGTTAAACATCTCACTGAAGAAAGAAAGCCATATGGATTTGAAACAATGAGTAAATATTGACAGAATTAGTGTGAACTGAATATTTTCAGACACTTAGTAATTGTAGTAATTGCATGTAGATGAAATCTAAATAATTCGCTGAATTTTAGACTGCTTTTTGACCAGGACGTACTGTAAGAAGTATCCTTTATATGTAATTTCACTGTTACTTCTGTTGTCTTTGAAAAATACTACATTTGGTAACCTGAAATATACTTTAATGTAATACTGAGAATTGTATGTCATGTATTTAAACAGATTTTCAATTGCACATTTGATCTGAAATGAATTTGCAATTATAACACACAGTTTGAATAACACATAGGTATATATTTTACAGTGCATTTGCCCTGGTATATCAGTAAATACTAGTATATCAGTCAGGAAAATTATTGTGCTGCTTTAAAGCATGACAAAAGATTATTAAAACATCATTATACCCTCTCAGAAATAAAGGTACAAAAGCTGTCACTGGGGCGGCACCTTTTGAAAAGGTACATGTTTGTACCTAAAGGGTCCATTTTGGTACCTTAAAGGTACATATTAGTACTTAAAGTGTACATATTAGTACTTAAAGTGTACATATTAGAACCTAATAGGTACAAAAGTGTACCTTTTGAAAAGGTACCACCCCAGTGACAGCTTTCTGAGAGTGTATTACAAAGTACGACTTTTAATTTGACATTATTACAAAGTGCACTTTACTTAACCGTGAAACAGTCAAGAAAGTTTAACGATGTAAGTGAACTTATATTTTATTAATATTGTATTATTTGCAAGTACTTCAAAAAAATGTACATTGCACGTGCACATTAAGCACATTCACAAGGGTTTCTTTTTTCATTAAAAGACCAAATGATTTGAGATGACTTGTATGGTCTCGTCACGTGTGGAATTGGAATTTAATAGTATAGCGAAATGCATTATGCTTTAACAAATAAGGTTTTTGCCCGCACAGCAAGATTAAATGGATGCGATGACAGGTTTAAACCCAGAGTATTTGAATCGCAGCTATTTGGCGTGAAATGGAGAAACTCGACTCAGTAATTCATCTCATCTCAGCAAGTTTAGGCATCACCTGTCACACCTCGCACTGATACTTTGGCATTTGAAAGATACAGAGATAAGACTCCTCTAAATCAATCACAAAGAGCTTAAGCAAGAACAAACACATGCTCTGTGGCACCGAACCAACAGAGCAAAATGGATTTTATGAGGTACTGAAAGGCAAACTTGTTTTACTACCAAGCTTTTCTCATTAAGCAATTAATATCTCATTTATAGGCTCAATTAAGCATTCTTGTTGTTCAAAATAACAATTATTATTTTTTATTCATTATTAATTTTGATATATTACTTGATATCACTTGCTAGATTAGTAGTTCAGATGGCTTTAACACACAAAAGACAATTTAAATGCACAACTGCAACACTTTATTATAAAAAATGCATTACATGTATATGTACTGCCCTCTTACCTACTCAGTCTCATTCTCTCACGCACACACGCACACACACACACACACACACACACACACACACACACACACACACACACACACACACACAATCACTTACATGTAAGCTATGCTGTTCACAGGTTATATTTGAGTAAAACATAAAAAAGACAAATATATATATACATAAAGTGTAAAAAGATTCATTACGAAGCAAAGAGAGCAAACATTCACAGTTCGTACATTCATATTGTTCTAATACAATGAACAGAAGCAGACCATACAATACAGTTCATTATGAACCTCTGCATGAAGATAGCAATCCATAGGTGTAGAAAATATGAATCAGCAGGATTGATAGTGGTATAAACTACATACTGTTACATTAGTGCGTGGGTGATATAAACATATTTTGCATTAAAGTACAGTTTGGTTTGCGGTGGCGTGGTCAAAGCTGCATCTGAAACTCACACAGTGTTTTTCTCACTCATTTTCTCTATCAGTTTTTTTACCCAAGGTAGTCTTGGATCAACACAGATGGCCCTTGATTTCTTCAGCGTCAAGCTGTTAGGAAAACAGAAAAAGAAAATGAGAAAAAGACATCCATAAATCTACAACCGTGACTGTTTAATTTAATTGCTGTTTAAAGGACTTCCAGCTTGTGTTGATGTGTTTTATGTCGTACTCACACAACAGCAGGAATGTTACATCCTCCATCTGTTTCTTGCACTCTGTAACTCACGACATGTCTCCTGATGGTCTTCTTTGCAGATGCATACTTCAAACAGCAGTTTTCATAGGAACCTGGGAATAAATCGCAATTATATTTAGTCATCTGATCTATCTATCCTGAAAAAGTGGTATGGAACACATTGATGAATCAAGAATTTTGTAAGTAGACAGACTAAAATCGTATTTTCATGTAAGCTCTAATAATCAAATCATTTTTGTTGTTTATCTTTTTACACTTTAACAAGTGGTAAGCTGCACATAGTATTTTCACATTAGGGTGAAACAGTGAATTTAAGTAATATTTTTGGCTTGAATAAAACCAGTTCATTTAGATGCTTATTTTTCCCCCGGTGTATTTATCTATGCATACTTCAAGCTTCTTCATACATCAATTATTTATTATTTAAACCCTTGCGTTTACAGTAATAACAAAAAGATATGTTGAAATGTTTTAAAAACGATCTAAAAGCAAAAATGTACATTTGCAGAAATGTGCAAAATTAAAATGTTATATTTAAAGAAATGGTATATTTAATATTACTTCATTAATATCACATTATTAAGTCATCTCACTTAATTATCCAAATTCTTACCTTGTGCCACACTGGGATACATGCAAGCCAGCAGCAGGAGAAGAAACAGGACTTGAAACTTCATGGTTGAATGCTGTGTTTCCATGTAAGCTGCAAGAAAAGAAAGGGGAATGTTTAGTGCAATTTTCCTTTTATAATGAGCATCCACTAACCAAAAACACGTGGCTGTAAAGTGCTGAATAATGGCTGTAGATTGCATGTCTCATCTGTACCTCAGTGATTCTCAGAAGAATGAGGTTTTTCTTCACGGCTGAAGCTGCTCTTATCTCCTCTGTTTCTCTCGTTTCTCTTTTTATAGCAACAAAACCTGAGACTCTGCCACGCCCCCGTCACATTTTGCCTAGATTTTACATTCTGTTGCTTATGAAGATGTTAATATGAAAGTGGATCCCATCGATTGGCTTTAATGTTTTGACAAATTGCAGTGTGAGATCCCACATGACAAACATAAACAGGATGCCTGAAGCATCTCTAATATCTCAAAAGACAGACCTCTATATTTGGTCAGCAGTGAGAATGAACCACTTGGAGTTTTTTTTTTCTTCTTTTTCTGTTTTACGGCCCCCATTTCTCACCCCGTCTTAGTATTGCACAATACAACATCTTTGCCAAATCCCCCCCCAAAAAACATCTGCTTTAGGACTTTTTATGGCTTGTGTGCCAATACAAACATACGAAATGCAATATTGTGCAACAAGATTCCCCTAAATTGAGCACACTTTTGAAAATATCCAGGGTTACATGTATGTAGTCACTGAATATTTTTCCTCCCTCATGGATGTCTCAACTCTGATGACCATTTACTGTCTCGGTCTTGACCTGACCTGCGTGAACCTCACCTAAACAGCAGCATTTTGTCTTTGTGAGATGTAGATGTCTTTGCTTTTGTGACAGCTAGTGATCTTCTGCAGGTCTTTGTCAGTAAGACTGACAACAATTCATGGTGTGTCAACAGCGCGGTTCTGCTGCATATAGGGGATTTCCAATTTTTAATAAACAGCATTTAGCCAGAAGAATCCCATCTTTTGGTGCATTTTACTTCGATGTTTCCAGGCCCTTTCCATGACCTTTAGACTTGGAATTCTGCAGAAAGTGCAGTGTTTCATATGAAGTTCCACTCCTTGACCAAGTTTTGACACTTAAGGGCATAAAGCAAGGGTCAGATTTCGCTTCTAGCAAAGCAAACGTCCCGTTTGCTTTCAAAGAACGTTAGAAGACACTTCAGTCTCTTCTTTGGGGACCAACATTTTATGTTTCCCAGCAAAACTGAAGGCTGGAATGTTAAATAGTCCCATATGGAGAACTGTTGTCTTGATTAATTCAGTTCATCTTTTTGTAAACTTTCCTTTTTTGTTGTTTTGTCACAAGAAAGTTCTCCCCATGTTTTCTAGAATTCTGCAGAAGTATCAAACTACACCGCAAAAAAGAGATAGGCCTATGCATATTTTATTTCTTCATGACATGCCATCAGTCAATTTATAATAAAGTCATATTTCTAAGTCGTTATGTTGCAGATGGTCTTGATTTCATCTGTCTATAATTTCTGAGGCCTACAGTAGAATTTATGTGACAATTTAAACATCTTACTCTATTCTCCCCAATAAATGTGAACGTATTGTTTTAGCATTGCTTCGAGCTGTGTAATGCAGAGGATTTATACTCATAAATGAATGCATTTAAAGGCACAGTCATATTTCATTTTCTGTTTTCATGGCAAACTTCAAAAATCGAATGAAATACAATTATAAAATCTGTAAACATGATTAAATGTGCAAGAAATTACACAGTCTTTTAATTATTATTATAACAAGAATCATATAAACCATGAACATCAATATCAAAGTAAGCATACATACACTTGTTGTTGTACTTATAATATTAATCAAGAACAATTAAAAAAATTAATAAATAACAGCATTTCCCAAAATTTAATGACATTCAAGATTAAATAGTGTTAAATGCAAACAACTCTGCTGTTTTTACAAAATTACTAAATTTCAAATTAAGCTTTCCAACCATTCAAACTTCCACTCTGATCAGGAATCAAATCATTCTGATTTAATTTTGAAGTAATTTAAAGAGTGTGGGATGAATTAAAACACATGCATTTTTTGGATACACTGTGCTTATTTTATTTTACTTTTTATTTTATTAAAGAACAAGAAGTCATACAAATCAAGGACATCAATATCAAAGTATTAAATTTAAAGTTCCGGTTATAATATTCATCATCATCAACAACAACAACAATTCACCTAAAATACATACAGTACATACATGTACATAACAGCATTTCTAGGGGAAAAAAAAATATTTTCTAGGTTACATGAAATGCATAAATAAAATTCACAGAAGCTTTCAGTGTCACTTCGGGTAACATCAGCAGCATGTTTCAGACATCCAGACAGAGGACACTAAATTCAAAACAAAACCTCATGTAAGTTGTTTCTGGCTCACATACTGTATAAAAAATGGGTTTTCATAAACTTTAACCTCAAAAACTGAACATGAAGAGATCCTATTTTTATCGAAGCGATTTCTGGGAATCTGGACACACACAAGCAGAGGGGTTATCTAGAGCATTTTCAATGCATTTTCTATGCTGGGGCACTGCCTCAAAATAGGGTAGCCCCCAGAGACAAAAATAATAACTAATAATAAAATCTATGGTACACTATTAAAAATGGTTAATCTGCAAATTTAGGCTTAAGATTTTTATATGTTCATCTAATCTCATTTTGTAAGTGACTTTTCTTCTGTTTTAAAGATATTTTTTTTTTGGATTGTTTTCCTCAAAAGTAAATATAGGAAAATATAACATGATTAATTTGTTTCCTGCTAGCTAAATTTCACATACATAAACAAAAATCTATTTTTCTTAAGGGAATTGTATTATACCTTCTTTCTTTCTTTTTTGTTTTTATAAAAAAAATATCTTTAAAACAGAAGAAAAGTCACTTACAAAACGAGATTAGATGAACATATAAAAATGCCTTTGATGTTTTCTACTGTTAATAAAAATTAAAAAAATCAGGAAAGAAAAATGAGCGAACCCGCTCCGAAGTTGCGATCTGAATCAGATGATTTACAAAGTATCAATGTAAGTCAAATGATTCATGATCCATGCTCCAAAGTCCAAAGCACGCCAACGTGCTCCAAAAAACTTGTCATTTCCATACCTAAAATATATATTTTACAGTCACTCTAATGTACACTCTCAGAAATAAAGGTACAAAAGCTGTCACTGGGGTGATACCTTTTCAAAAGGTACACTTTTGTACCTATTAGGTTCTAATATGTACCTTTAAGGTAACAAAATGGACCCTTTAGGTACAAACATGTACCTTTTGAAAAGGTACCGCCCCAGTGACAGCTTTTGTACCTTTGTTTCTGAGAGTGTTTCTTCTAAGATGTGCTTCCTTCAAAAGTGAAAGTAAACAGCGAGTGCTCATTCAAAAGCGATTTAAATAGTATGTATGTTTGTGGGAGTGGTCAGAAATTTGGGTGGAGCAGGATTAAGAAAACAGTCTCACGCAGGGCTTTACTCCAAAGTCCTGATCTGAATCAAATGATTCACAATCAGCTCGGAGCGCTTTGAATCATTTTTAGATGCAATGGCTCGGATTCGGAGTTTCGAAAAGCTTCATTTCACCCTTTATCACTATACCTACTGTAGGAAACTTTTTCCTCGTCGAAGCAGAGACCAGGAGATGTTGGGATATCTTTCGTACAGAAGTTACTCTAGACTATCCAAGTCTAACTAAAGCAGTGATACATAGTAGTTTATATACATTTAGGGGGCAGTGCTTAGGAATGGAAACAAAGCACCTGGGTGACGACCTTAAACAAAGCATGCAAATGCAGTATTCAGGTACAGCAACCTGCCCCATTTAAGCACTCCTAATCCAATCAGCGTAACTGCCCAAAGATTGGGGCCGGGGCACCAAGAGCCATTACAAACAAAATGTGAGAGTCTCCGTCATCTGGCTCATTCGACTTACAATAAGAGAACAGGAACTGGCAGGAACCTCTTGCTACAAACTTTGTATAACAAAATCGAATCGTCATCTTCACCGTAAATGCTAAATACAATGTATGTAACTTCTTCAGTTTATATACTGTTACATTGAAACCTAGATTTAACATTTTATAAATTTGTAATCCAACACTACTATACCTCAATTGAATCGGTTTGTCTGTTCCTCAGCTTTTTGCGTCTTCAGCCATGTTTACACGACACTGTCGGTACACTGAAAAAAATTATTCATTGAATTTACTCAATATTTTTAAGGTAAGTGGTTACAATCAATTTATTTTAGCTACATTTAAATAAACAAATGTATTTGACTAACTTCCAACATTTTTTTTTTTATTATATGTAGTGTGACGGGAGGAGCCAACGACAGACACAGTGGGTGTGGCGTCAGGCCTCGTAGAGGTTTTTATTAAACAAAAATAATAAAAGGAAGTGTCCAAGGGGAAAAAGTGTCCAAAGAAGGGGGGGGGGGGGGGAGATCTGGTGTCCTCGATGTGCTGCGGGGCTCGTGTAGGAGGGCAGTGTTCCAGAAGGGAAGGGTCCAGGAAAGGGGCGGAGTCTGGTGGCCGCACACGCTCCCGCGGTCCGGGGCACGAGGGGCGGCGGCTTCTCTGGAGCGGCGGCTCTTCCTCTTCTGCCTCTTACGGGCATTGGCGGGATGGACGGCCCGGCATCCTGGTCCGACGGCCGTTATACGGGTGCGGCTTGCACGATGACCCTGGAGGTTCCGCGGCTCACATCCTCGGCGGCGCGATGTCCCTCGACGCACCCTTCCTGGACCCACGAGGACACCAGCGTGCACGCACGGGGGAAGAGACCGGTCTCCCGAGGAGAGGCGCGCTCGGCATTTAACGGCGGCGGTGATGAGGCTTAATTCAGTCCAGCTGTGCCTCATCACACGCCGCCAGCCCACGTTAGTCCCACGCCCCTCCTCTCATCCACCCACTCCAGTCGGGAGCCTGGTGAAGGGCGGCGAATAAGGGACGGGGTGGTGATGATGACGAGGGGGAGGGTCACCGATCCGTCACAGTAGCTAAAATAAATTGTTTACGACCACTTTCCGTAATTTATTTATTTTTTTTTTACAGTGTGGCTTATCTGGCTAGTTTTATGGCATTAACTAAAATAAGTGAAAAAGTATGATGTTTACTAATAAAATATCAATATTTCCACTCCAAAGATAACATCCAAACACAAACCTACCAATTCAGGCGAGATAACCAGTTTACTGCTAACTAGTGAAACACACTTCATTAGCTGCACCTCAAAATACATGTTAGATTGAAATATTGTGCATTATGATCGAGTTTGTAGCTAAGTTCACTTAATTTGACGACTGCAATTCAGTTGGTGACAGTTTTTTTTTTATATATATATATATATATATATATATATATATATATATATATATATATATATATATATATATATATATATATATATATATTAATAAATACTTGAGAAATTGCTCTGTTTTAATGTATGAATGTTTTTAATTATATTATATTTCAAAAGTTTTTTTTTTTTATCACTGCTAAAAAACAACAACAGAAGCCTAAGAGAAACCATAACAGAAATTCCAATGGTTTCCGTTAAAATAAACCATTTGCTTTTTTCCAGTAAAACCATTACAAAATTCCTTTTTGTAGTGTGTTTTGGGCATTTTTCCAATAGGATTTATCATCCCCCCAATAGAATCCATCACATACCAGCAGACACCATTATAGTTTCCATTAAAACCAATACAATTCCCATTATAACCATTACATTTTCTATTGTGTTTTGGTCAGGGTTCCATTGTTTTTTTTCCAGCAGGGATTATATCCAGATCATCTGAAATAATTTAAACTCATACTAGTATTAATGTCAACACATGTATTTATTTGATGAGTATAATCTGATGCAACCTCATGGTCTTTATAATTTTGCAAAATAGACCCCTTCATGGTTTTACAAGACGCCGTGAATCACCCTATTGTGTGCTTTATCTTTTACATATTAAACCACACACAGAGGCTTTTTTGCATTTCTCCAAGCTTGATAATGCAATGTGATGAAGTTTCTCATGACTAACCATCATAAACTGACTAGTACGAAAACAATTAAACCGCAAAACATCTGGGTGCATGACCAACCATATGTGACCAGTCACTGGGGTATATTTGTAGCAATAGCCAAAAACACATTGTATGGGTCAAAATGATAAATTTTTCTTTTATGCCAAAAATCATTAGGATATTAAGTAAAGATCATGTTCCATGAAGATATTTTGTAAATTTCTTACCGTAAATGTATAAAAACTTTTTGATTAGTGATATGCATTGCTAAGAACTTCATTTGGACAACTTTAAAGGTGATTTTCTCAATATTTAGATTTTTTTTGCACACTCAGATTTCAGATTTTCCGATCCTAACAAACCATACATCAATGGAAAGCTTATTTATTCAGCTTTCAGATGATGTATAAATCTCAATTTCGAAAAAATGACACTTAAGACTGGTTTTGTGGTCCAGGGTCACAAAGGGTTATTTCAGGGGGGCCAGTACACAAAGCGTTATCGGCAGCTGCACCTACATATCTATGATTGGGCGCATCGAACGAAGTCAGCTGACCGAAGTCATGTGATCCAAAATGTCGAATGCAAGCGGAACTATAATAGAGTTGACGCTTTTTTTTACTTGAAGTGTACTGAGTTGATGATCTGTAGTTAATCAGATTTGTCTTTCAAAGACTACTCGGCGTGTTAGGACGCATTTTCGCTTTGTTTTTAATGAGAGCTCTTGAGCGAACAGTTTAGGGTTATAAATAATGTCAAGATGAAGCAGGCTGTCTTATTGTTTATCATAACGCTGTCTGCTTGTGCTCACGCGGCGTTTGCTGGTATGTATGATGCTTTATATATACAAAAATAAGAGATTACAAAGAAAAGGGTCACACTTTATTTCGATAGTCCACTTTAGACGTTCTACTAACTATAAGTAACTTTGTAACTACATGTCTGCTAACTCTCAGTAGGGTAGGTTTAGGGTTAGTAGAATAAGTTGACGTATACTTGCAATGTTTCTCATAGTCAGTATTTTGTGGACACATCTAAATAAAGTGTTAGAAGATATTAAGCAGACAGTCTACTAATACTCTAATGACTGCTTGTTGACATGTAGTTGCAAAGTTACTTACTGTGTTAGCAGAATGTCTAAAGTGCTACCAAGAAAAGAATAAGGGATGTTAATATCATTATATGTACAGATGCAGAAGTGACTATCATAGCTCCTGCAATAGTGAATCTACAGGAACAAACTTCAGAAAACATCACCATTACACTGAGGTACGATTGTAAGCCATGATTGGACTATTCACACTGCTACTCTATATGCAAACATTAAATATATGGTTTGGTAATCATTTAAATATAACTTTTATCTTCACAGTTCACCATTGAACACATCTGTAACGGTTTATTTCAATATCACATATAAATCAAAAAATGCCTCTTTAATAATTCTACTGCCTGATGAGGTAAGTGCACTTATTTCAACCGATCAGATTTTAATACACCCGTCTGACTTAATCATATTCAAAATTTGATGTTGAATACGAAGTTTCTGTTGTTATTACAGTTTAGTCTGATAGGAATTAGTATGTTTTGATGCTTGATTTTATACGGAACATGTTAAATTCTGGATTGGATCTTATAATCTTAATTATAATGTTTTGATTTTCTAATATTAGCCATCATATATCATACACCTCACATATATTAGATTAATCGCATCCAAAATAAAAGATTTGTTTACATAATATATATGTGTGTACTGTGTATATTTATTATGTATATATAAATACATGCATGTATGTATATATTTAAGAAAAATGTTATGTTTATATATTAAATATATTTATGTATAATATAAAATATAATAATATAAATATAAATGTGTATACATGTAAATATTTCCAGAATATATACTGTATGTGTGTGTTTATATATATATATATATATATATATATATATATATATATACACACACACACATAATAAATTAACATAGTACACACACATTTTGTAAACAAAAACTTTTATTTTGGATGTGATTAATCGCGATTAATCATTTGACAGCACTAATATATATATATATATATATATATATATATATATATATATATATATATGTGTGTGTGTATTAAAATGTCAATTTCTGTGTCATCCATTTCCAATCTATGAGCAGAGTTATATTAACTTCAGACAAATGGGTCCAATAAAACACTGTCAAATTAAGCAGTGCTAAATAACTATATTTGTCCTGTCTCCTCTTGCACAGGTTGTCATGCCGGCAGGAAACTCATCTGTATCTTTTGAAGTGCAAGCAAAAGGAGTTGGTCAGGTGGCTGCTTATCTTTCCAGCAATGACACTCACATAAAAAAGTGCGTTGTAAGCTAAATTTTCTTAATCTGTAACCAGTTAAACAGTATTGGATAAAAAAGTGATGCTCTCTTATAGCTTCCTACCGGTATTTTTGTTGTCAGTTATAGTATGAAGCAACTCTTGTGGTTGCATTATAATCAGACTCTGAGACATTTGCACATTTGCCACTTGCAAAACCTGTTTTGTTTATTTAGTTCCTTAATTTAGGGGATTTCATACTGGTGCTTGTGGGCAGCTGAGTAATAGGTGAACTGTATTTATTGTTACAAACACTACACTGATACACTTAAAGTGATAGGTCTGCTCACACTCAAGTTGTTCCAAACCTGAGTTTCTTTCTTCTGCTGAACACAAAAGACGATATTTTGAAGAATGCGAGTAACCAAAGAGTTTCTGGTCTCCATTGACATACATCAATTTTTTTTTTTTTTTCATACAATGGATGTCAATAGGGACCAGCAGTTGTCCATTTAAATTGACCTATCGGTAAGCCCCTCCCCTAGAACGTTGATGAGCCAATAGCAGTCGAGTATCAGTTGCATGGGGACCGGAACTCGGACATCTTTAGATTTCAACGCCATAGAAAAGCATTGGAAGATCGCGAGTTCTCGTTGGTTTTGTGGTGTTTGTGCCGCAAAAATGGTAAAACGATGTGCCTGGGGCACTTGTAATACTGATTCGAGATATCATGAGAGGATGGGCATTGGAATTTATTTTATTACATTTCCTGAATCCAAACAAAACAGCAAAATGTTCCCAAGTATTCACCCCAATACAAATGAAGACAAAAACGTTCGTTTTCTGGTTGTCATACACTCATTAAGTTACAGTTTTCATCTGCTCAAACAGTACGTTAGTGTTATCTTGTGCTTTAGCAAGGTATCTCTGGCTAAAACTAGCTAACGGTAAAGTTAGTGATGCTAACATACAAACCTAAATAGCGGACTGTTCTCGCGTCTTGTACAGTGTAGCTTAGGTCAAAAACACACAAACGTAGGTCTACATTTCAGTGCCTCTCCATATTAAACTGGTTAAATGTACATTAATTTAATCGTAGCCTGCGATAAATGAACAGTGTTGATCCTGCATGTTGTCATCCGCGATCGTGATGACCGACTGTAATATGAGACTTCTCCCGCTTGCATTGTGATCTGTAAACCCTCGCTTCGAGTCACCCACCGTATTTATTTTTAAATATTTTATAAATCCCTCCATGGAATATTTAATTCCCATTTGGTGGCCTTCTGTGTCCAAAATTGGGCAAAAACATCGTTGGGCAAGGTTTTCACGCTGTAGCTGTCATTGTAAGACAGTGAGCAACTCCGTTTGTTTGTCCGAGGGAGCAACAGTAACTAAGGGGGGCGGGGCTTACCGATAGGTCAATTGAACTAGAAAGACTCTATAATATTCTAATACTGAGTATGAATTTTTTTTTTTTTTTTTTTTTGTGGGGGACAATCAATACAATCTGTTAATATTTTGATGATTAGTTGTGGCTTTAGTAGACTTTGTAGTGTTTTATTTTAGATGTGTGTTAACAAATGAAAATAACAGCTAGACGGGATTCTGTTTTTCCAGCTTAGAAACCCGAATCAGATTCCTGATTGTCAGAAGCAACGTCCTTTTCATCATCAACCAAATCATTGGCTGGATTTACTTCTTGGCCTGGTCTGTGTCGTTCTACCCGCAGGCGTATGAGAACTGGAAACGACGCAGGTATGAGATGATCTTTGAGACTCGAGGATTTAGTCTGAATAAAAAAGCTAATGAATAACGTGTGTGTTTTGTTTCATGCAGTGTGGTAGGCCTCAGTTTCGATTTCCTCGCTCTCAACCTGACTGGATTCTTCGCTTACAGTGTGTTCAACATCGGCCTGTTCTGGGTGTCGTACATACAGGTGTGTGCACTTGACAGCTTTCAGTTTGTAGTTATTTAGTCCAGTTTTCTGCAACATCCTTTTTTTTAGTGGTCTGGGAAATAACTGGGATAGTAGTATTCCTGTAGAAAAGTCACACATTTAAAGGACTAATTTAGTGCTAGCTGTACTGAAGGGTTAGACAACCGTGTTTAGCTTTTATCCAGATGTTTAAAAGAGTTTATTTTTAATGGAGATGACAATGGTGCATCTATAGGAGGAGTTCTTGAAGAAAGATCCAAATGGGGTCATTCCTGTCGATGCTAATGATGTCTTCTTCAGCCTTCATGCGTTACTTCTCACTCTTGTCTATATCTGCCAGTGTGCCATCTATGAGGTAAGTTTTAAAGCATTACTGTGTAAAAAATGATATTTAAAATGATATAAAAAAATAAATAAATTATATATAATATAAAAAATTAATGTATGGGGTCAGTATGATTTTTTGGAAAGAAATGAATTCTTTAATTCAGTATTCAGCATTAAATAAAAAAATGAAAATAAAAAAATAAAAATGCTGGGTTTTTTATTTATACTTTTTATTTATCAAAGAATCCTGAATGTCACATGTTCCACAAGTTTTAAGCAGAATGTTAGTTTTGCATTTTAAAAAGTATAATTTGTTATTGTATTATAAAACATAAAAAAAAAAATATTAAAATGACAATCAAGAGAAGGAAATTGCATAATTTCCTAAATTGCTTTTTTTTAATTGCTTTTTTTTATTATCATTATTTATTTATCTAGAGAGGAGGGCAAAAGGTTTCCAGAGTGGCCATGGGGTTATTAGCGATTGGCTGGACCTTTGCGTTTGTCTCTCTGTTTGTTGCTGTGGCACAGAAGATCTCGTGGCTGGATTATCTGTACTATTTCTCTTACATTAAACTGGGTGTCACACTTGTAAAGTACATCCCTCAGGTACAACTCTCCCATCTCACACAACGAAATGCATATGTTATCATTCAATCACCCTGATATCATTCCAAACCTGACTTGAAAAAATGCAGACCAAATTATTTCCTTGTTCCAATGAAATCCAAAAGGAAATGTTTATCAGATGTGTTTTCCTACAGAGGAAAGTGCTGAGAACTGGGGCAAACTCTGAAAATTGTTATTATATTTTATTTTATTCTAGCACTCAGATCTTTTGCTTTCAGTTCAGGTTGTTTTGAGAATCAAACTTGGCTTGATGTGTCTTTAGCCCTCATGTCTGAATATTCACATGTGTGAAAGAAATTTGAGAGCCATGGGAGATTTGAATTCAGTGTAATAAAGTAAGTCATGATGGCTTGGAATGGTATGAGGATGAGTAATTAATGATGGACTTTTTCATTTTTGAGTGAACTATCCCTTTAAAAATAATGGCTTCGATGCAGTTCAGTGGAATGCTAAACATAGATTTCACACTTCCTCTTTTTAATAGTTTTGGACACTTGCTTATATTTCTGGTTTATAACAGTAGATTGAGAAAGTTTCAAATCGAAACTATCGGAATAAAAGCAATCCTCCTTATGTCCTAAACAACTGCACCCGAGTGTCCCAAAGCTTAGATTTGTGATTGAATTCGGGAGTAACATAATTTGTGTAACATGTATCAGGGATAAATATTAGAAACGGTTACATTTGGATCAAATTTGATGCATTGGAAAAATGATGAAACATTAAACAACTTTGGCTGTTGTTTGGTGACCAAAAGTTTGTAATAATTAAGATTTTTAATGTTTTTGAAATATGTATTTTATGCTCATCAAGGCTGCATTTATTTGATCAAAAGTGTCATTTATTTTATTGCTTTTTATCTGAATATATTTTAAAATATAATTTATTCCTGTGACGCAAAGCTGAATTTTCAGCATCGTTACTCTTCAGTGTCACATGATACTTCAGAAATCATTCTAATATGCTGATTTGCTGAAGATGAAAATTCGGCTTTGCCATTAACAGGAATAAATTACAATGGAAAATATATTCAAACAGAAAACAGTTCTTTTGAATTGTAGTAATATTTCACCAAATGTGACCCTGGACCACAAAACCAGTCATAATTGTCAATTTTTCGAAATTGAGATTTATACATCATGAAAGAATAATTTTTCCATTGATGTATGGTTTGTTAGGATCGGACAATATTTGGCCGAGATACAACTATTTGAAAGTCTGGAATCTGAGGGTGCAAAAAAATCTAAATATTGAGAAGATCACCTTTAAAGTTGTTCAAATGAAGTTCTTAGCTATGCATATTACTAATCAAAAATTAAGTTTTGATATATTTACGGTAGAAAATTCACTAAATATCTTCATGGAACATGATCTTTACTTAATATCCTAATGATTTTTGGCATAAAATAAAAATGGATCATTTTGACCCATACAATGTATTTTTGGCTATTGCTACAAATATACCCCAGCGACTGGTCTTGTGGTCCAGGGTCACATATTACGGTTTTTACCGTGTTTTTGAAATTGACATTTTTTCCAAATAAATTGCTTCTTTCAAAAACACTCACAAAAAAAATCATGATTATTCCAAACTTATGGCCACTTGTGTGTATGTTTTCATTTAAAGTAATTACAACTTGATCGTCGTTTGTTTACTTGTTCTCGACATCAAGTCCAGTTCCATTTCCCAAAAATATGTTATGTAATTCTGCATTATTTTGTAGGCTTACATGAACTACCGCAGGCAGAGCACAGAGGGATGGAGCATCGGGAATGTGCTGCTGGACTTCACAGGGGGCAGCTTCAGTTTACTTCAAATGTTCCTTCAGGCCTATAACAACGGTGAGACCACACAAACTCTTTGCTCTACGGCAATGCTTTAAAGACATTAGAATGCACACAAGATTTGTTTTACTTTTTGTGTTTCGTTGACAGATAAATGGAAGTTTATATTTGGAGACCCCACAAAGTTTGGACTGGGCGTGTTGTCCATATTCTTCGATGTTGTGTTCATCATACAGCATTATTGTCTGTATAGGAACAGAGAGCCAATGTATCGTGATTTAGATGATCAGAATGACCAACACACCAGCGCTAAAAGATGACCCGTGCCTTATAAAAGTCCATATGAAATCTTTATATCTTTTTATGTAACTATCTAAAATGTGTACCATGTATCAGGGTCATTGTTCATTTGTGGTGGCAAGTGTAGTCCCTCTACAACAGTTGAAATTAATTTTAAACACCAATAAATCATAAAATGTTTGTATTCTGTATGGTGTGCACTGTTAATAGTGACTTTTAAAAAAAAAAAAAATTAAATGCATATTTAATTTAGTTTTAGAGATTGTATTTGTATCAAAATCTGGAAGTTCCCGCCATACCTCAGAGAGGTATCATGGAACAATATAACATTTTTAACACAAATAAAGTGGTTATATTGTGAATCTAGATTTTATTTAACATGTACAATTTTATTCAGTTGTTTAAAAAATACACATTTTGTTACATTTACGAAAAAATGTGTGTCCCCCAAATTCATGTCTGTTGTGTTACAACAATGGATGTCGCCTCTTTAAGAAAAGGGGGAATTCTATTTGGACTACTTCCTGTGTGTAAAGGTCACTGCAGGTGCTGGATGATCTGAGGGGTGCATGGGGAGTACATTCTTTCTTATTAATTTTCTTAAAGTTAGCTAAATTTCTGTCAATTTCATGTGTCGCACTTTATTAGTGTCTGTGGTGTTATGTTGATAGCTTGCAGATCTGATACATTTTAATCACAATTTTGATAAATACATACTTATTAATATTTCCAAAATGTCCCCTGATCTTGAAATCATCATGATGGCCGCCTCATTATAGAAAAGTCTGGATTTAGGCTGATTTGTCTGTGGTGTTACTTCAAAATGACATAGACATAAGTGGCTGTGTCACCAGTGTTTGATTGAAATTATTTAAAAATCAATTATTTTATTAGAAAAAAACAAACAAACAAGCATTTTTACAAATTCTGCCTCATTTGCCACCCCAATTGAAGAATGACCCATCAAAGGGAATTACAAATCTAATCTAATCAAGTCTTAACATTTATTTTGGATGCAAATATGCACTAGTTTTGTATGAATTAGTATGTATTTATAATAATTTTTCAGATTTCAGTAAATTGTTGCTGTCTCAGGTGAATTACTGAAGCTGGTACTGTAATAAAATTAATGCAACTCTTAATACAGGTTTGTGTGTGTTTTGGTTTTTTGACCATATTTCATGTTTTACACTGCATTCTGGTGGCCATAAGATAAACTACATTGCATTCTGACCCAGTGGTACTACTTATTTCCCTGTATTTGTGGAAAATTAACCCCTTTATGCTTCTCACGTTGTTTAAAATGAAAATAAAATAGCATTGTAATTCTATTAATAACTCTTTTTTAATTATTATTTTTTTAAATAATTTTATTGAACTTTAAAATTACAAAATTTAAATGAACTGCATCCTAGTGTTAAATTGATCACTTGTTTTATTTCATTCAAATGAATGTGACTTTTCTAAAAGCAAAGTATTTATTTTTTATCTGTTTTCGCTATTAGGACAATTTTTTATTCATCAAACTAAATTGAGTAACTTAAAACCCAATTTTGCTCATTTTCAAACAGCCTTTAAAGCTTATTTAGAATTAATTCTTAAAAGAATACGTTCTTTTGACGCAACGCAGCCGTTTACGCTCTGGCGTCACTGTAGAGCGCAAAGGATTATGGTTAGACAGCGGAAGTAAGATGGCGGAGGTGACAGATGAGGGTAAGAGATGTTTCTGCGTGAAATACCAATAAAGCTCTTTCCGTACCTTTTTATTAAGTACAAAGCATTGTGTTATGATTTGTGAGACTGCCTGGAGCTGACAGACCGAGTGTTTGCTTATTTCAGTTGATTTAATTATGAAATGTTATCGTGGGATTTGAACGCACCGGCCTCAGTCAGAGACAGAAATAATGTTTACATGCACTTGTGTCTATTTATACTCTCTCACAGAAGTGTGTTTATCATTTACAGACATATTTGTTATTTCTGCTGTCTTCATAAATGTGTAGGCAGGTATTTCTGTCTGTATGTTGGTGGGTTTCTGCTTATTTGTGGCAGGAGTGGATGTATCACTTTTAACATTTAAGCTGCATTCGTTTGAGTTAAGAGGTATTCTAATGTGTTCAGCTGTAATTTGTGCAGAATTGAGAATTGTGCACAATCTTGCCTAGAATTATTCACAAATAATGCTTTTTGTTCACTCAGACATTGAGGTGTATAAGCTCAGATCAATGAGACTTACGTTCAGGCAGTTAACGTACGAAATAAAATACAAAACCTGTGCTAACTGAAAGAAAAAAGATTGTATCCAAGATTTGGTAATAATAAAGCGTGATGAAAGATTTACAAGCCGTTTTTTAAAAGGTTGGTCATTTTTTACTGGGAACACCACATTAGGTAAAGCTTTAGCTTATGTGTATATTATTCTGTTAAAAATAAAATATTTTTTATAATAAAATTTTATTTTTAATTATAAAAGTTATTTTTTTTTATAATGAATTAATTAATTAGTAAAAAATGACAAACTGTTGTGTTGTAGCCTTTTGAAGGCCAGTCATTTTTTGACTGTGGACATCAAATTAGGTAAAGCTTTATATGTATACTCTATATGTGTGTATTCATATAACATTACATATTTTTTATTATAAAAATAATTAAAAAGTAAATTGTTTATTTTAATTAAATACATTTGTTGTATATCCAAACATTAAAAAAAAAAAACACAAAATAAAAATATACAAACTCATATATTAATGTAACCTTTTTTGGATATTTGGTTAAAACAACACCTAATATTTAGGTTGTTTGTAAACATGCATACACAATGGACTATTTTCTATTGTACTCAAAATGACCATAAATGTATACTATACAACTTTGAAACTGTGAGAAACTGTGTGTATTCATATAACATTACATATTTTTTTATTATAAAAAATAAATTTATTTGCATTAAATACATTTATTGTATATCCAAATATATTAAAAAAATAAATAAAAATATACAAACTCATATATTAATGTAACCTTTTTGGATATTTGGTTAAAAACAACACCTAATGTTGTTTGTAAACATGCATACACAATAGACTATTTTCTATTGTACTCAAAATGACCATACTATACAACTTTGAGCGAGAAACAACAAGAAGTCATCATTAACTGAAAATCTTTCCCTCCAGTGAGCCGTAGACCGCTACGACAGGAGCATTAAATCGGTGAGTTAAACTTGAAAACTGATTCATTCAAGTCATACAAGTTTATAAACATGAGGTTGTTGAGCAAATGAGAATATTCAGTTTCAGAACTATTGCAGAACTGTTCCTTTAATGCAATGTTTTGCGTTTGTAAATAGGTAGCTTTGGCTACTTGTCATGTCTTTTATTTAACAAAATTCTTGTGCTTTTGCCACAATATTTTATTTAGTGTTTTCTCACTAATGGTTGGAGACAGAAGGTCTTGACTTCATCCTGCGGAGGACCAGACAGCAGCATGGCAGATGAGAACGGTGAGTTGTGTTGGCAAGCGGATGAGGAGGTGATTTCATCTGCACTTCTTAAGTGATACTATTGGGACAGTCATCAGTAGATATTAAATGGTCTGAGTTAGACATCTGAGCTATTAACTAGTACATGTGTGGGGTGTAAGATTATAGACAGCCACACATCTCTGTAAGGCCAGCCTTCCTTGTGGTAACATAAAAATAGACACAAGTAAACGAAGACAGAAATGTTTCCATATTAAGTACAGTGAATGATCAACACGTTGCTGAAAAATCTGCTGTATACAATCTACTTTACACAATCTTCATGCTTTTTATCAGGTAAAAAGCCTTTTAATATAATTGGAAACACATGGGGGATGTTTTTACAATTATACTAAAAGCTCTTTACCTGATAAAAAGAATTCAGCTTGTGGTTCACGTGTCTTTTCGCTGTGAAATATTTACAGGTTTTTATAAAGTAAACATAAGAATAACTGTAATGTTGTTAGTAACATTTCAAGAGGAACATTTATTGAACTGAAAGAGCTTATATGAGTATCATTTATGATCAATCAGGCTTTTGAGTAATATTTATTTGTTCATGTCTGAATTTTGCGTTGCATTATATGTTTTGAAACTTCAGAGCTTTGATCATAAAACTAAACTAAGTCTTCTTACTTCTTAAGCACATAAATATCAGCATCTTCACCAAATTGCATATTTTCACTCAGTTAGGACCTCTGTATTGTACTGTGTTCATATTCTACTGCATCATACTGCTGTATCATATAAGCCATAAAAGCCTGATGTATAAAATATGGTACTCATCAAAAACACATGCACATTTTTTTAAGATTTTGTCCAAGGTTCAATAAATCTTTCTGTTTCAAAAATTAGATTTTTTTAATGACTATTATTTCATTTTTCAGCCTTTACATGGTTAAACTTGCATTTAAGAAAAAGATGCTGTTCAGAATGTGCAAGCTCAAAACATCGTCAAACAAAAAGTAGCTTCAAATGTTAATATATTTTGTATTTTATTTCCATATAATTGGATATATAATATCCTATCACTGGGCTACAGTTCAAAGCAGTCTATTTAAGTTAAATAAAATAAAATAATTATTTATTCCACAATTTAATTAGTCACACTCACACGTCAAAGTAACAGCCCTAATAAATATACAAATCACACTTTTGGTTACAGTAGTCAGTTTTAATGATCATAACCTACTTTAATTGATATTTTTAATTTTTGAGTGAATTCTAATATATATTTACATTGTAATATACTGCATGTACAGTCATGGCCAAATAGAATAGATCAAAGAAGGCTGTGAAAATTAATCTGCATTGTTAATCCTTTTGATCTTTTATTAAAACAATTCACAAAAATCTAACCTTTCATTGGATAATAAGAATTTAAAATGGGGGAAAATATTATGAAATAAATGTTTTTCTCTAATACACATTGGCCACAATTAACGGCACCCTTTTATTCAATACATTTTGAAACCTCTATTTGCCAGTTTAACAGCTCTAAATTTTCTCCTATGATGCCTGATGAGGTTAGAGACACCTGACGAGAGATCAGAGACCATTCCTTCATCCAGAATCACTCCAGACCCTTTAGATTCCCAGCTCCATGTTGGTGCTTCTTCTCTTCAGTTCACTCATTTTCTGCAGGGTTCAGGTCAGAGGACTGGAATGGCCAGCAGAAGCTTGGTTTTGTGCTCAGTGACGCCATTTTTGTGTTTTTGAGGTTTGTGTTTGGATTATTGTACGGTTGGAAGATGCAAATATGGCCCATTATAAGATTTCTAACAGAGTCAGTCACTTACTGATTTGTTTATCTGTTAGTGTTTGATTGAATCCATGATGCCATGTGTATAAACAAGATGTCCAGGACCTCCAGCAGAAATATAGGCCCACAACATAAAAAAATACAGCTGTATATTTCATTGTACACATGGGGTACTTTTTATCCCTGTGTTCACCAAACCCATCTTGAGTGTTTGCTGCTAAAAAGCTCATTTTTTAAGCCAGTCCCATTTGAAGTTCCAGTCGTGTCTGATAACTGAATATGCTGGAGTTTGTTTTTGGATGAGCGAGGAGAATTTTTCTTGAAACCCTCCCAAACAACATGTGGTGATGTAGGGGCTGTTTGAAAATTTTTTTTTTAAAGGTTTTCTTACCCTGAGACTCAACTTTTTTCTGCAATTCTCCAGCTGTGGTCCTTGGACAGTCTTTAGCCACTCAAACTCTCCTTCTCACCGTGCATTAGGACGATATAGACACACGTCCTCTTCCAGGCAGATTCATAACATTTTATGTTGATTGGAAATTCTTAATTATTGCCCTGATGGTGGAAATGGGAATTTTCACTGCTTTAGCTCTTTTCTTAAAGCCACTTCATTGATTTTGAAGCTCAATTATCTTTCGCTGCACATCAGAAATATATTCTTTGGTTTTTCTCATTGTGATGGATGATTAAGGGAATGTGGGCTTTGTTTTCCCTCCTATTTATATTTCTGTGAAACAGGAAGCCATGGCTGCATAATTTCATGTTCATAATCACCCTGGAGTGCTCAAAATTGTGAATATGAATGGGAATATACTTCAGAGATATTTTACTCATAAGAATTTCTAGGGGTGCCAATAATTGTGTCCAACATGTATTTGAGAAAAACATTTATTTCATAATGATATTTCCCTCCATTTTAAATTCTTATTATCTTGGATTTATTTTCTCTCTGTCAAGGATACATGAGATGCTGCTGTAGCATGCAGAATAGAATCCACTCAATGACACCAAATCTTGTTTTTCAACTTACAGAGAAACCTGCTGTTGCTCCTCCAGTGTTTGTGTTTCAGAAAGATAAAGCACAAAAGGTAAGACTAGCACTTCAGTTTTTACTGCATGACTCAGGTCACATCTGTCCAATACTGGCCTTAAAACACTGATTCTGTCCTCAGAGGTCAGCAGAGGGATCCAGCACAGAGGATGGAGAGGGTGAGCTTCAGTCTTTTTGCAGTCAGCAGAAAATATTACTGAAAGGATGAATTTCACAAAGAAATGTTTGGGACATGTTAGAATAAAAAGGAAAACTTGTGTCTTTAAGAATGTTTATATATATATATATATATATATATATATATATATATTTTTTTAAAATAATTGCAGAATTAAGCACATTAAAATTTGATTGATTTAATGAATTAACAGTAATTACTTGCTAAAATTAACTGAAAAAATAAATAATAATGAATCAAATTCTATAAAACCATATACAGTTACTGCAATTTAATGTTTAAAGAAGGAAAGTACTTATGTCATGAAAATGTTACAGATCCTAGAAATCTTATAAACATTCTTCATTTTCTTTTTGAAAAGTGTAATTAATTGTTTTCCTTTTGAGTTTGGGGTGAAAAACATCTTTGAAATGTGCTTGACAATTTTGTGAGTGAATGTATTTTATTTTTAATTTCCCTTTTTCTGGATGCTTCTGTCTAGACTCTGATGCGGCAGATGGCAATTACAGCCCTGCAGCCAAAAGAGGAAGAACATCACCATTTACGCAATTTCCACCAACTCATTCCGGTAATTCACCTGGAAAATAATTACAGGTTTTGTAGTACATTTTATAGCACAGGTTTCTTGACACACTTTCTTTTCCTTTTTACAGTTTCTAAGAATAATGTTTTCATGCCATCCAGTTTCTGCCAGTCACCAACCGAAAACTCTGACTCAGAACCTGGTGAGACTCAGTGTGCTTCAAATTTGTACCAAATCACACATTATGTAAGTCAGTAAGAAATTACATGAAATGAGTGAAACAAAGACTGGAGTTTATCCACTGGGAATTGGCTTGGATTGAGAAAAGTGCTCTGTATTTGACAGAATTCAAAATGAAAGTTGTTTCAGAAATGGGGGCAAGTCATTACAAACCTTTGTCTACCAAAGACTAATATTGTACATTAAAAAAGTAAGTAATGTCAGTTTTGGTTTCATGTTGACTGCTATTGTTTTCTCCTTTGTTTTTTTTCCCAGAAGAGAAAACTGTGGGGTTTCGCCTGAAACCCCCAACTCTGATCCATGGCCAGGCGCCGAGCACTGGTGAGTCAGTGTTCAAACATCTGCTGTTTTGAACCGTATGTTGATTAATGTCCAGTTGTGGTGCTTTCATAAGATTGTTTATTTACATGATTCCACAGACACTCACCATTTGAACTTTCTGCGCCACAAACCCTCAGAGGTCCTGAGAGATGTCTTTTGATTGATTTGTTTCAGGTGTCCCCAGCCCGAAACCCAAAGAAGCCCAGCGCAGCATCCTGCGACCTCCAGTGCTGCAGCCCCCTCTGGCTCGATCCCCCCCTCAGAACAGTGAGTACTAGGGTACACTAAGATGATGGCTCAGTACATAAATCAGTTCTGAAGTCACAGTTTGGTATGTTTTCAGTACAGCAAGTGGGGAAAAAACTAAACATAAAATTGCTTTTTGTTGTTTACTGAACAATTTGTGGTTCTGTCTCTAAATAAAAATATCTTTAGGATAATGATTTAGGATTAAGTTAATATTATAAACTGTGTAGGGAACCTAATTACTTGTACATTACTATAATATCAATGGTTACAATTGACACCAGAGCCAAAACTATTACATTTAATTAATATTTATTTTAAGATACAGTAATCAGCACTCAGATAAAGAGATGTGAACATGTAAATTGCCAGTGTTTGCATTAACTAATTATACAATTATGTTTCTACTCCAATTCGTTGTTGAAATAGAATCATTTGCACAGTGTCTTTCATAACTTGTTTTCATGACAGATTTATTTACACATACATAAGATAATCAACTATAATGAATATATAGGCTAATATAGTGCATACATTTCTGTAGTGAACTAACCATCTGTGAGCACTGAATGGCTTGCCCGAGGCAATGCTGTGACATATTGTTTACAAGCTGTTTGATCAATGTCTTTCTGTGGTTGAAACACCGATTGAGCTATTACATGAGACGTGATATGTTCATTCATGTCTACTTTGTGCTAGTAGTATATAAAACTAGGAGTTTCAAATAAGGTTCCTCATGTGCATTGTTTAAAACAATGCTGTATTTGTTCCGTACACATGAGCACCGAACTGAAAGACCTGTATTGAAAATATTCAGTATGAATATGTGTATCGTTACACCCATAGTGAGTACATGATGAATATCAACTCAAATAGATCTGAAGGAGAACTAGAACTAACAGCTGTAGACTGTTGTTTCACTGTTAGACACGAGCAACAGCAGTTCAAACGGAGCGAAGAACCTCTCAGATGGAGAACGTAACTCGGAGACGTCTGCTGCTGGCACACAGGATAATGACGTGTCATCGGTAAGATGTCCTAGACAACACTGTTATCTGCTTGAAATTGTCGCAATAAAAAGGGATAGTTCACCCAAAAATGAAAATTGACATGTTTTACTCACCCACAAGTTGTTCCGAACCTGTATGGGTTGTTATCTTTTATCTGTTTTCTTCTTCTGACCATACAAGAAGATATTTAGAACAATGTGGGCAACCAAACAGCTGCAAAAAATGCATAAAAAAAATAAAATAAAAAATACTATGGAAGTCAATGGGAACCAGAAAATGTTTGGTTACCCACTTTCTTCAAAAATATTTTCTTTTGTGTTCAGCAGAAGAAAGAAACTCATACAGGTTTGGAACAACTGAGGGTGAGTAAATGATGACAGAATTATAATTTTTGAGTGAGCTATCCCTTTAAGTAAGTACTTTTTGTATTATTTTGCTTAAGAAATGTATTTGTGCTATATTTTTTCATCAGATGCCAGTTTGTTTGATATTTAGTTATATAAGACAGAGATTCGTATTCATCTTGAAGTGTGGCTTAAGTGTCGACATATTTTTTGGGTCACTGTAATGTTTGCACTCTTGTGTTTTTTTTTATTTTTTTTATTTTTTTTTTTATATTTGACAAATGGAAGCATGTTTGAACGCAGCATGGGCTATGGTCCAAAGGCCAGACAAGTCTAGTTTTATTTTACATGGCTGTGGCTTCCAGAAAATACTTTGACATCTTGTTCTGAGTATCTTGGCTGACCCTGTATTTCTAGTTGAAGCTCTGACACATAACTATAGCAAAGTGAACAAGATATGAGCAGCCTGGTCACACTTTTAAACTTCAACGACCTTTCGTTATTTCTTTTAAGGTAAAGAGCAACAGCACTTTTGGGCACAAAACAGAAGACAAAACTGAAGGTGCCCCAATTGAGACCAGTTTTGTGTTTGGACAGAATATGAAGGACAGAGCAAAGGTTTGATTCATCTGTGTCTGATGTTCTCTGTGTGATTGTCTCGTTAGGGCTGGGTTATACATTAAATATTTACAGTATAGTTCTTTTGCTGGCAATATAAAAATGAAGAAATTATTCAATGCATTTTTTTTTACTAATTTAGTTTCCTAGTCTTTACTATGAGTATGGAAGCATTCAGACAAATGTTTGAATAGCATTTTAATAAATAGTTCAAACAGTTTAAAACGCTCTTCTTCAGTGTTTTGTTTGCATCATCAAAAGTCCCCACGTAATATGTATTCGATTAAAAAATAAATAAATAAAAAAACATTAATGTCATGTTAAAATTTGAGGTCAGTAATTTTTTTTTTTTTTTTTTTGAGAAGATAATCGTCTTTTTCAATGGGAATGCATTAAAGAAGTCAAGTCACTGTACAGATATTTAATCATCCAAAGAATTTTGAAAAATGTTTCTATCACTATTTCCACAAGAATATTATGCAGCACAGCAAATCAGCATATTAGGATGATTTCTGAAGGATCTTGTGACACTGAAGACTGGAGTAATAATGCTGAAAATTCAGCTCAGATCACAGGAATAAGTTGCATTTTAAAATATATTCAGTTAGAAAAAGTTATTTTAAATTGTAATAATATTTCACAATATTACTGTTTTCACTGTGTTTTGGTCAAATAATTGCAGCCTTGGTGAGCAGAAGACTTGCTCTATAATATAATGACGGTTCATATAGATTAATTAAATGAATAAATCACTTTTCATCATGTTATTTAAATAAAAAGCAGTTGGGAAGAAGATGCCTGGATGGTTTTTAATCAGTTTTAGTTTTACATTCTTATCTGTTTAAGTTACAGTAAGTGACAATACAGTTTGGTTGATTTGATTGCTTAACGATGAAAACCACTAAATGACAAAAATGAACCATTTCAGTGCAAATATGTAGGAGATATTTTATTACATTTATGATTATTTCATCCTTTTTACTGTATTTTAAATATAGACTCTTTTAAAAGATCAAGATACAATTTACCTGCATCACCCAGCCCTAATTCCTAATAATTCTTTATTAAGTTCTGTCTTTATTTAGTACAAATTGTTTCGTTTCTGTGTTGGTGTTTTGTCTTGTTGAAAGTATAATTGTATTTGCTGCAGGTGGCCAACCGCTGTGTCTCATCCAAAAGTGGCGATTCAGAAGAAACAAATTACTTTTTGCAGTATATCGCTTCCAGGTACTGCAGCTGAAATGTTTATGTTCATTTTTAAAGACATTTTTACAGATCTCCTCAGGCAGAAACTTGTAACTTTTCTTGGCATCGATATTGTTTCTCGTAGAGCACAAAAACCTGACAGCAGCAATGCCGACAGCGTGAAGTTTGTCTTTGGGCAGAACATGTTGGATCGTGTCTTGGTAAAACAGTAAATTCTTTTCTAAACCTTGATATGTTTGTCATGATTTGGCATGGTCAAGTTATCATAGATCACAGTTCCTGACATGTTTATGTGTTGCATGTTTATAGGCAATGCCAAAGTTCAGCACTGAACCTCCAGGGAGCAGCAAAGAGCCTCAGTCGGAGATGGGCCTGTTCAGCCAGAGTTCCTCCTCACACGATCAAACCGTGGAGCCAAAGAGTACGTGCTTTTTTTGTGACTTTTATTTTTTTTAATCTTACACAGAGTCTGAAAAGCAAAACAAAAGCGGCAGGATGTTAAAAATATAGCACAGTATGCTTAACTTAGCCACTAAAAACATACATACATATACTGTACATGTTTTATAGCATATGTGTGTGTATATGTATATATATATATATATATTATCCAAAGTGACTTACGATTTGTCATGAGTCCACAATTGTCCTCATAAATAAATAAAACAATCACATCAAGTATCTAATGTCAAGAAGATTTTTAATCAAAGTTCCATTCAATACATTTCTAAAAACAGTAATATTGTGAAATATTATTACAATTTAAAAGAGCTGTTTTCTGTTTGAATATATTTTTAAATAATTTAATTCTGTGATGCAAAGCTTGAATTACTCCAGTCTTCAGTGTCACACGATCCTTCAGAAATCATTCCATAATGCTGATTCACTGCTCAAGAAATATTTCTGATTATGTTGAAATCAGTTGTGCTGCTTCATATTTTTATGGAAATCTTGATACATTTTTCTTTTGATGAATAGAAAGTTCAAAAGAACTGCATTTATTTGAAATCGAAAACTTTTGTAACATTTTGAATGTGATTGCTGTAACTTTTTTTTTTATTAATTGAATGAATCCTTGCTGATTAAAGGCATTAATATCCCTAAACTTTTTGAAAGGTAATGTAAAGTTACGTTTTCTGCCTTTATTTTCACAGTATTATCTTAATCCACTAAATCATTTAAGCTCATGCTGTGGTTTTACAAAGAAAATGTTTTAATGTGCTGTAGGTGACAACACGAAAGAGTCTCTGGAGGAGTCGGCAGCACGACACGAAGCACACAAACCGCAGAAGTGTTTATTAGAGCGGGTGGAGGTCCGGACAGGAGAGGAGTCTGAGAGCAACGTGTTGCAGGTGAGAGCAGCTCACACATCTGATACATACAGGCGAGCTTCAAAAACACATGAGATTATGACGCTCTTTCCTCTGTGTTTTCAGATGCAGTGTAAGTTGTTTGTGTTTGAGATGACGTCTCAGTCGTGGGTGGAGAGAGGATGTGGAGTGCTCAGGCTCAATGACATGGCATCCGCTGATGACGGCACTTTACAGTCCAGACTGGGTAATGCACTGCAGAGGTTATCAAAGGCCTTGGTCGTATAACCTTCACACTTCAATACTGTACTGTGAATTTGCCATAGAGTTTTGATAGTGGCCAGTGCCTGAGTGGCCAGTCATTGATATTAAAAGACAGAAAAAAGTGAAAGTTTTGTCAATTAAATCATAATGTAAATCCAAGATTTATTTATTTATTTTTTAACAAAAAAAACACATGCAAAATGTCGGATCAAAATAGGAACAAAAAATGATCAACATAGAAATGGTCCATATAACTGTATTTCACGTCTTCTGAAGTCATATAATATTCACTACTGTTAATGTTTCTGAAAGAAGTCTCTTATGCTCATAAACACAATAAAACCAGTAATATTGTGGAATATTACAATTTAATTGAACTGTTTTCTATTTGAATATACTTTAAAATGTAATGATGAAAAGAAAGTTCTAAAGAACAGCATTTGTAACATTATGATTGTCTATACTGTGACTTTTGATCAGTCCAATAATCTTTGCTGAATAAAATATTTATTTCTTAAAAAATAAACTACTTTAGAAAAGTAGTGTCGAAATCACTCTCTGTTTTTGTTTATATGGAAAAACAGAAGCTTAAATTTTCTGCTTAAATATTTCTTTGAATTTCATGAAAAAAGGAAAGTCACATGAGTTTGAATTGAACTGATGGAGAGTAAATGTTGACTACATTTTTGGCATCAGATGAACTGTTACTATTATGCTCAACAGCTCAGATTTACTGGATGCTTGCTTTACGCAATATTTATACAAAATTCATTAAAAAAAAAAAAATTTCATTATAGACGAAGCTGCTTGCAGATTTTGTAAGCGACACAAGGGGGTGCTAATACTTCTGTTTTATCGACCTTGAGTGCTCAAGTTAGTGGCTGATGCTTGCAATTTGAACCTGTATTGAACTTTTATGTAACAAAAAAGTGCGTAACACCTTTTTCAGTCACTTGTTTTTGAAAGAACACAGTGTAATTTATTTAGAATGAAAATTCTGAAGTGTTCTTGTTTACTGATAGCTGATCACAGTGTTTGTTTTTGGCTTGCAGTCATGCGGACTCAGGGAAGTCTTCGAGTGATCCTCAACACTAAGCTTTGGCCTCAGATGCAAGTGGATAAATCCAGCGAGAAGAGTCTCAGAATAACAGCCATGGACACAGAGGAGCAGGGCGTCAAAGTCTTCCTCATATCTGTAAGAATGCACCGAATGATTATCTCATCACAGCTGACTTGAGTCAGTCATTGTTGTGTTGCTGTTCTCATGTGGTCTTATCTCATCTCTCAGTCCAGCTCTAAAGATGCGGCGCAACTCTTTGCAGCCCTGCACCATCGTATCCTGGCGCTGCGGAGCATCAGCGGGCAGGAGTCTGACAGCCAGCCGGCCATCCGCTTCAGTGACGACGACGAGTCCCGCACGCCCCCCACAGCAGCCACGCCTGCTCCAGGTAATATTTCATATTGGTATCAAGTTCACGGTTGTTATCTGCACTTGTAAGATGCAAATCAAAAATATATATTTATTTATTTATTTATTTATTCTTTTGAAAATTCAGTAATTTGTTGTCCACAATTGTTAATTTCTTTAACAATACATTAAAAATACAATTGCATGACTTCAATACATCTTTTCAATAATATGCATATTTTAATTTAATTAAATTTGATTTTTGATGTTTTTGGGTTGCGTAAATTCGAAAACATCCAGGAAAAATGAATGAATGAATGAATGATGCATTTATATAGCGCTTTATTGTGTATTGCCGTACACCCAAAGCGCTTTACAATCATGTGGGGGGGGTCTCTCCTCAACCACCACCATATGGATATTTGGATGTTTCTCTATTTTTATTAGTAATAATTATTGATAATAATTAATAATATATTTTTTGTTTTGTCCACCAAATCAAAGTCATGGAAATTTTACAGTCCTTAAATGGAAACTTGCAAATGTTACAGAAGTTTTGAAAACCACATGATCCCATCATGAATCAAAGATTACATTCAAGAACGTGACACATGTGTTTTAAACTAGATTTTTAGTCTCTCCTTTGATATATATCTCCGTGTATATATATATATATGTATGTGTATGTGCATGTTTTTGTCTTTATTTATTTTTTGTGTTTGTTATTATCTGTGCTTTGCTCATTTAAACCATTTTTTATTTTATTTTTTTCAGGTAATCCAGAGGCAGGTGTGTGTCCATCCACAAGTGACACATAGTGCTGAGCCTGCTGCTGATATTTATCCCACAATGCCTCACTGCAGCCCTCTGATCCGCTCAAATACTATGCAGGTGTTTTTTCTCCTAGCTCCTTCAGGTGTACTGTAGTCATGTGTTCAGCTGGTTTTATTTATTGCATTTTAACAGCAAAAAAGCTCATCTTCAGGATTGGACACAACACTCTTAATGTCATCATATTGATGAAAATGAGAGGCTCTTAGTGTTTTAGTAAACTGATTTTTCCATTCTAAATGTTAGACTTAATTACTCCATTCCCTCCTGAGTGGAAACAGAGTTAACAGAAACCAAACACGGATGTTTGTTGTCCCATCTCATCGTCCATCACAGTTCTGCTCAGTTTCAGCTGTGTTGTTAAAATCATCCGTCACTTTCTCACTTTAGATCTCAGAAAGACTTCACATGAGTCATGGGATGTGTTAGCGGCGTTTAATTTACTCATATAGTGCTGTAGAACAGTACAATATTAACATGTGACCGCTCTTATATCAATTTTTATAAACATTTCAGAATCAGAAACTTTCACACTGCAGCTTTAAGTGGACCTCATTTATTATATTATTCATATTATATCTAATTTGTTTAGTCTCTTTATTTAAAGGAAAAATTTGCCTATAAATGCAAATTCTGTTGCGACACTTTTGTAGTTTCAAAGCTGGAAAAACAAGATATTTTTGAGGATTTGGATGCGTAAACAATGACAGAGTTTTTATTTTTGGGGTGAAATGTTTCAGCTTTTACATATCATTGCAGTGAGGTTGACCTCAACTAGCAAACAAAAGGAACCATTGTACAAATACTTACTGTAAATTATTCTCCCGTTTCAATGCAATAGTACATTTTCAGACAGTATATTTTTATGAATATGTCCTGTAAATCGAGTTAGTACTGTACATAGTTTAGGATCAAAAGTTTTATAGCAAAATGTCTCATTAAGGACATTAATTACTATCATAAAATGGGTTAAGTATTGTCTGTTACTATCGTAATTCTATATTGAGAAGCTTGTGTCGTTAGATTAGTGAAAGAGTCTGTGCTCTGTTTCTCTTAAACATTTTGTTAAAGAAAAAAATTTGGGCAGCATATTTTATGTTTTGTGGTTGCGCAGCTGTAGAACTGGGCTGTTTGGGTGAATCTCACAGAATCTGTCAGGGTTGTATTTCACACTAAAATAAGATCATTAAAGGAATGGTTCAACCAAAAATGAAACTTTGCTGAAAATGTCCTCTCCCGAAATGTAGATGAGTTTGTTTCTTCATGAGACCAGATTTGGAGAAATATAGCATTCCATCACTTGCTCACCAGTGAATGGGTGCCGTCAGAATGAGAGTCCAAACAGCTGAAAAAACATCACAATAATCCACACCACTCCAGTCCATCAGCTGACATCTCGTAAAGTGAAAAGCTGCATGTTTGTTTGAAGCAAATCCATCAAGACACTTTTAATTTCATATCCATTGCTTTCTCCAGTTAAAAAGTTGTCTCGTCTGAATCAGGAGAGAAGTATGCACAGATTAAGCACTGTTTAAAGGCAAAAACAATCCAAAAACAGTTCTAATCAAATCTGTCAGTGTATTTTGGTGTGAAGACACAGGATGGACTTTTTTCACAGGAAGAAGCCTTATTATGGATTATGAAATCATATTTTGGCCAGAAGGAACAGTTTAAAGTTAAAATGCCTTAATGATGCATTTGTTTCTTACTGACATGCAGTTTTTCGCTTCTCAAGACATTAACTGATGGACTATAGTGGTGTGGATTATTGGGATGTTTTTATCAACTATTTGGACTCTCATTCTGACTGCACCCATTCACTGCAGAGCATCCATTGCTGAGCAAGTGATGTAATGATAAATTTCTAGATAAAGTTAACAAGGGTGAGTAATTTTTAATGTGTGTGAACTATTCCTTTAATATGGTTTGCGTTGTGATCTTATTTTTTCTGAATAATTTTCAGCCAACCTTAATTTTCAGCCTACTTTATTATGAAAAAAAAAACATCCTAATTATTGTAATGTAAAATAAGTTAATAAATAAATTGAGTAAATCATGGTAGTATTTGTTGTACTGCTTAATTTTTGTTAATTTGATTTGAAAAAAGCAATTGTGCCTAGACAGGATGTTTTTAATCCGTTTTATGTCATAATTGTCAATTTATCAAAATAATGACACAATTCGATAATATATTCAGTTATATTACAATAATTTAGTAATATAATACAAGTAATTTATTTGATCAATAGTTAATTAATTTGATTCATTAATCAATAATTAATTTGATTTTGCGGTGAAATGTGACATTTTTTGTGAGATTTGCTGTTTTATGCAGTTTAAAGAGAAGCAAAACCTGATTCATCTCAAGTTATAGAAGATAGTTTGTCAGCTAGTGTGGGTCATTACAAATTATTGTAATTATAATTATTTATATTGTAATATAATTACAAATTATTGTAATCTAATTTAATAATATATTTAATATAGTTGAATAAAATATGCAATTATATTACAATAATTTTAGTAAATAATATTTTTCGTTTGGTTTTTTTTTTTTTTTTTTTTTTTTTTTTTTAGATTTGCCCTTTAATACAGTTTCTTGAAGAAGGAAAACCTGCTTGATCTTAAGTTCTACAGTTTGTCAGCTAGTGTTGGCCAGATATCACTCATGAGACCCATTACTTCCAAACAAGAAGCAGAAACCTGTGACTCTCACACAATGTAGTTAAAGAAGGGCTTTTCCCACTCTGCTGCTGAATATCCTCAATACACTGCCAGTGATAGGTACTCAAGTGTAGCATATTCACAAAATGTGAAAATAGAAAACAGTGTATGGTACATTGACTTTTTCTGTCCACACATGCTGCAATGTGTCTGAAGCAGATGATCCATTGCTCCTTCCTGCCATTCACATAAACATACAGTCGAAGAGCAGGAAGTGTAGCGACTGGCCATGTGAAAAAGACCGTCTTCGGTCTGTTTTTCACTTAAATGTGTTCAGACGAGAACAGGTTACATTTAGTAATTTTATAGTAAGATATATTTTGATTCAAATATTATTGAGAGAGATGTAGATATGTTGGTCAATATACTAAATTAGCCTTTGTTACAAATTTAGTGAGCTAAAAAATATTTTTTTGTCCTGTGTGCAGAGGTTTTAGTGTTTATACCAACTATAGCACTTAATCGTTGTTTTGTGTTCATATTTGTGTTGTACCCGCTTTCCTTTTAACATTACATACTGTTGCTTTGCTTCAGAATGAATGCGTTTCCATAGAGTTAGATGTTTCCCATCAATATGAAAGCACTAGCAGAGCTAAGGGTTTACAAAACAGATGTTTGCTCAGTGCGAGTTGATTGCTGTAAATGTCTGTAAATGTTTACATTCGGTGTGTTGCAGCAGATGTACTTTAGGACACACTCCTTTTTTCTTTTTTGGGTTGATTTGTGTAGACCTCAGATAGACTGTGAATGCGCTGGTGCTATTTCTGGTCCAGACCAGCTCATCTGCACTGGTCTTGTGGTTTAAATATACAATTTTGCTCTGGTGGAAGCGTTTAGAGATCATTTAGAAGGGCTAGGCTGCTTCTGGACTGTTGATTTCACTGGAATAATTACGTCTTTTTGTTAACCATGATGTTGAAACATGTAATGGTGGTCAAATGTGGATATATATATATTTGGTCTGTTCTGTTTTCCATTGACCATGTGACAAGTTATAAAACCCTGGAATATGCAAATAATATTGTCAATTCATTTTTTCCTCTGTTTTTTCATTCATTATTCATCCAGCATCTTTTTTTTTTTCCCCCAGTGGAAGACTTTGTGTTCATGTTTGCAATTAAAATTATTCAGACCATTTCATTATTCCAACTTATACACATCTGCTGATTCTACATTATGAAATATAATGCTGCTTCTAAGTCACTTGGAAACCTGTACCGCCTTTGACTGTTGTTTCATAAAGTCTCTTCTTCCTTTGTCTGCACTCTGTATGCTGTGTATGATTGTTCCTCAATTGTCAATATTCTGTTCTAAACTGTTTTTGCTATTTGGGTAGCAGTTTATTGTAAAGCAGACATCAGTAAACAGTCACTCAGTAGAGTCATGAAAACTGCTATCCAAATATTGGCTCTGTGGGGTAACTTACTTAATCGATAATTTTCCCTTTTGACTCATAATTTCAATGGAAGGCCTAGTCTTGCCAACATGTTATTTTCTTCATTAGGTTAACCTCAAATGTGACCCTGGGCCACAAAACCAGTCTTAAAGGAACACTCCACTTTTTTTGGAAATGGGTTCATTCTCCAACTCCCCCAGAGTTAATAAGTAGAGTTTTACCGTTTTTGAATCCCTTCAGCCGATCTCCGGGTCTGGCGATAGCACTTTTAGCATAGCTTAGCATAGATCATTGAATCCGATTAGACCAGCAGCGTCGCGTTCAAAAACGATCAAAGAGTTTCGATATTTGTTCTATTTAAAACTCGACTCTTCTGTAGTTATATCGTGTACTAAGTCCGGCGGAAAATGAAAAGTTGCGATTTTCTAGGCTGATATGATTAAGAACTATACTCTCATTCCGGCGTAATAATCAAGGAACTTTGCTGCCGTAACATGGCGCAGTGATATTACGCAGCGCCTGAAAGTAGTCCTCAGCTAAGGTAACTAGTTATAGTATAGCTAAGGTCTAGAAAATCGCAACGTTTCATTTTCTGCCGGTCTTAGTACACGATACATGATCTATGCTAAGCTATGCTAAAAGTGCTATCGCCAGACCCGGAGATCGGCTGAATGGATTCAAAAACGGTAAAAGTCAACTTATTAACTCTGGGGGAGTTGGAGAATGAGCCTATTTCCAAAAAAAGTGGAGTGTTCCTTTAAGTCGCTGGAGTATATTTGTAGCAATAGTCAAATACGTATGGGTCAAAATTATTGATTTTTCTTTTATGCCAAAAATCATTAGGATATTAAGTAAAGATCATGTTCCATGAAGATATTTTGTAAAATTCTTACTGTAAATATATCAAAACTTAATTTTTGATTAGTAATATGCATCGCTAAGAACTTCATTTGGACAACTTTAAAATTTTCTCAATATTTAGATTTTTTTGCACCCTCAGATTCCAGATTTTCAAATAGTTGTATCAGTGGAAGCTTATTTATTCAGCTTGATGTATAAATCTCAATTTTGAAAAATTGACATTTAAGATTGTTTTTTGTGGTCCAGGGTCACAAATGTGAAAAATAAAAAAAAATCCGAAGAAAATTGTTAAAAAAACAATATACAGTCGTCAACATTTGAAGTGGATCAAAAAAAGTTGTCCTAAGACAAGAACACATTTTGGTTTTAGGACAACTTTGATGAAAGGTTTTGATCCACTTCAAATGTTGACGACTGTATAATAATTGTCAACAGTGGTCAGTGGACATGAAATGTACCTTATAAAATGACTCAAATACATGGAGATTTAAGCGACCGCATATGGAAGATGTCGGGTCGGATTTCGCGGGTAAAGTCAACTTTACGTCGTTCGTCTTTGCGTGGTTACGTCACGGCCGTAAACAAAGAGAAGAAGGTCCGACTATTACTGCGCATGTTCAGTGAGGTGGGAGGCGTGTTTGTTCTTACAGGTTTTCTCTATAACCAATGAGCAGAGTTGTTATCAGGGAATTGTTTAAAAGTTTACAAGCAAAGACGAAAGGTGACAGAGCCAGATTGGGCGTTCAGAGATGACAACTCCGAGACTTAAAACCATTTAAAGGATTTAAAACCGACCCAGAGATGGACTCTTCTTGCTCTACGGGTAAGGCAGTGTTTTTTTTTCATTAGGGCTAAAATCTCTTTATTTTATTTTATGTTTTGGCGTTATTGGCTTCAAAAGTGGCTTATTTGTAACAACCATGGCACAGATACCCCCAAACCAGCATTTTAATTCACGCCAATGAGCTGAACCAAAGCCCAACTCACCTAATAACCAAATTTAATTTTATGCATCAAGCGCTATAGCTGCAGAAGAAAAAAGTAAAACGTGCGCGCGATACTTAAAACGAGGGAACGAATTAGTTAATCGTGCGCACGATCTTAATATTGATTTGAGTTTGAATTATTTGGGAATTTTACCTGAATATTTAGCTTAACAGCTAAAATGCAGTGTTAATTATTAAGTCATTTTCACTAAGTAATGGCGCCAATAGAGTTTGTAGGAAACGAGCGTTTAAGTTCGCGGAGTGGTCTAAAAGCGCTGCGAATAACAGAAAATATCAGACCGCTTGATGGTGCAATTTACTAATTAAAGTCGAGCATTCTAAAGAGCCATGTAATTAAATCTTGTCTTGGGATATTTGATTACAGTCTATTCACTTTGGCAATGAGTGAATATTAGTTTGAGTAGGCGGAGGTCACATTGTGGTCTGTACATGCAAGTTCAAATCCACTGTTTTCTTCCATTCTCTCACGTTTAAATGGTTTAAAGGTCAAAGCCATTTTGTGCAAGTTATTTTAGCTAATGGATGTTTGGAACCCTTTTTGTAAACTAATTATAGCTTCATTCATGCTATAACTGCATGGTTAAGAAACCCAAGCATCTATTTGACAGTTGGCTTTGTTGGCTAACACAAATAGCCAACAGAATAACAACAGATATTGACTGCATTCTGTTATTTTGCCGACATACACACTCAAAATGTCACACAAACTGGTTATTAAACCATATGATATTTGCAAACAAATGTTGCAATTATCGCAATCCCAGAGTGGTTTTCAATGGATATATGAAGACAGTTCCCCGTACGTTCAAACCAGGTGGTCTATCAGAAATTATTGATGAATGTTTTGCAAGAAAATACTATTTCAAATTTCAAATAAAATTGTTTCATTCAATGCATTATGCCATTTCTTTGTAATTAATTTGTGAAATTAACCTAATTTATGAGTTAAAATTATTCCTACACCAAATTGTTTTCAGTGCATGAACATACTCAATTTTGACAACCAAATATACACTTTGTTTTCATTTTGAATCTATTATGCATCTTTTTGTGAAATTTAAAAACCAGGTTTATGTTATCTTTATTTAAAATAAATGCAAATTGGTTTGTTTATAATGCAAAGAAATTCAGACATTAAGTGTGGCTTAATTGTCCAAATATGTCTGGGGACAGTGCATATTTGAATATTTAAAAAATTAGTCATTTACCCTTAAAATTAAACATTTAAAATCACAATGAAGTAAAAATATTCATGTTGCTGGGTTGCCAGACGCATTTAAATCCCTCTAACCTGTCACTCACATGAACCAAGTGCAGCAATTAGCCAATCAATCCAATTTTTTTTTGCACAATAAGCCGTTTGACTCTGATACGTGAAAATATGGTTGTAATTCCCGTTTCATGTCAACTTTGAAGTAATATTTTACATCTGTTAATTTTAAGTCCTCTGTTTAACTCCTTGATTACAATAAATTTGAAGCACTAAATGGGGAACTAAAACAAAAGATCAGTTCAATTCTGTCGTGAAGGCAAAGAAGCAGTGAGTGGAACTGTTTGAAATGAAGAATAATTCAAATAATAATATGAAAAACAAATGTTCTGGGTTCAGTGCAAATTAAGTTAAACTTATTTGCATCTGTCGATTTCAGTTACAGTACATATCTTTAAAGGCCGTTTTCTTAAAGTTTTTTTTTTTTTTTTTTGTTCTTTTTTTTTCTTCTCCTGCACTGAGTTAGAAATCTCAAGCAGTACTTGCATACACCAGACTTAACAGTTTGATTCCTATCTATATCCTGAAGGTTTTTACAGAGGGGTTTGTTCTTTTATCATTTCCTGATTTTTCTACAACCATTTTAATCTTAAATAAATGCTTTTTTTTTTTTTTTTTTGGAGGTTGATTTATAGCGCGATTAAAAAGAGAAATCCAAAATCCCTTCTGTAAAAACCTCTGACTCTAATATGTCAACAAAATGAAACAAGAATTTTGAAGCCGGCTTCAATGTTCTGATTTTTGTTCTAGAAATGTATGCACACTAGTGCATATTTGATTAGACGATGCGTCATTTGCATATTTAAACACGGGTGTAGGTTTGATTTTGGCATTGTTGGAGACAACAGATGTTTAATAGTTTGATTCTAAATTATTGCTGGGAACAGTTTAGTAGATATTGGTAGGGACATGTCATAGCGTCCCTACTAAATTCTGCACCCTTGTATTTAAAACATTTCACTACACGTGTGGGACTGGACACATCCACTAAAAACACCTTGTCCCCAATCAAACCTGGTTTGATATTTTCTTATTTAGTGCAACAATGTCTTTTTAAAAACAGGATAAAGAACAAATACCATTTCTTTCTGAAAATACAATACTAGCAGAACGTAAACAAAGAGGAATTCTCCTGAACTGCTTGATTTGTATGTGAAATCATCTTTGTGCTTCTCCACTTGGGCGTTTCTGTAATTTTCCACAGCACTTGAACTCGTCACTCATTCTGGACAGCTTCAGTTGAGTTTATTTGAACAGTGAGGGTGTGATGTGTCAGCTTTGGTGGGCTGTGAGGTCTGCTATCGGCCTGCTATCGGCCTAGAACGTCCTTGCATGCATGAGGCCATGAATGCATGCAGCATTTCAGATGAAATATGAACACCTCCGATGAACACTTTCCCAGAAACCTTTCAGAAGAAATAAGCGTCTCCCGTTAACAGCTTTAGTACAATAAACATCAGAGTTCTAGGTGTAGAAAAGCAATTTCTTCATAAATATACAATATATCAAAGAATTCCATGTCTATTTCATGTGCTGAGTTTCAAGTTAACACATTTTTAAATTCAAGTTGTTTTTTTATTACTGCAATACTGACATTAACAAGGTCTTAAAACACTCGTACATAGTCTTAACTCACCCTTCCGCAAATGAAGACCTTAAATCTGAGAAGAAAGTCTTAAATTCATAAAGTCATGGCGTATGTTGCATGCATTGCTAAAATGTTTTCAAATACAAATATCCTTAAATACATTTACTTGAGATGCAAAATTAAGATGTGAAGTGATTTTATGTTCAAAATCAATACAAATGTCTGTCATGGGGAATGAAAACTTGTTTTCGCTTTGAAGTAAGTATTTTTCTGAGCTCATTGTTAGGTATTTTTTGCTTTTTTGTAAATTTACTTCATTTTGATCAGGTTCACAGAAAACAAGACTTATGTTATGTCATATTGCTCGTCACATAAATATATCTTAATTTAAGAATCTTTAGACATTTGCACGGGGAAGTTGTTTCCATATGGTTTGGAGCAGAGCTATTCAAACCTTTTAAGCTGTTTTTTGTAAAATTAATCGATGGAGATTGGTTAGAAGTTGTAGTTGCTAATAAAAGTCATCGTGTTCCTTAAATTTTCTTTATTTAGTCTTAAAAAGGTCCTTAAGTAGTCCTAAATGTCCTTATAAAACCTACAGAAACCCAATGAGCCTTTAAAAAATTTCTTCACAGATGTGAATTATCAATTTTTAGCACCTTATTTTTTGTTCTTCCGGACACAATAAGCTGGTTGAAGCCTCAGTGCCACATTTTGCTTCTGTCCAAATGTTTATGGCTACAGATCGTTGAAACGTACGTTTGTATACATGGACATAATCATACTTGCTGAGTGTAATGAGTACGTGTGCAGCATCTCTCAGCACTGATTGTGGGTTTCCTCACTGTTCCCTTTCAAAACAAATGTGGTCAACCACAGAAAATGTTCCCTGGATGAATCACCGACAGCGATGATGATAATTATCCTCTCCATTAGCATGCATGTGGTGGAACTGGTGGAATCTGTTCAGTTTTCACATCCTTTTATTTATTCGTTTTGGATTCTTATTATGTGGACTGTTCTCTACTGGATTGTATGAGTGGAGTATGTTTCGCTGTAATTTTAAATAAATCCCTAATCTCGCTATTTTTCTCAGCTCTTTGTTTTATGAGATGTGGCTCTTGTTTGGTTAAAATTCCAAAAGCGGTTTGGAATCGTACTGCCATCATTTTATTCTTGATTCACATGCTAAACTGAGTCATTTCTAATCTAACTAAATATTAGCAGACATGCACTAAGCTGTGAATGAATATTTGTCAATGCCATGTGAAGAGGTTTTTTTTTGTCCCAAATGTGAAATGTGTAACAGTATGCATGCACTGTAAAAAGAAAAAAAAAGTTGAGCAAACTTAACTTTTTTTTTACCAGCTTCAGCTGATTTTTTTGAGTTTGCTCAACTTATTTTTGTGGGAGATTCTCAAATTTTTATTGTATAAACCTAAAACGACAAGTTGAGAACTCAAAAATCTGCTGAAGCTGATTGCCTTAATTTTAAGTTGGCTCAACTTATTTTTTTTTGCAGTGTGGCTCTTCTTTGATAAATCACTCTTATTGGTCACACAAGCCGTTTTAGTTTTTTGGAGTCTAAACAGGAAAATACCAAAAAAATTTGTACTATCTTAATCTAAACTAATTTCGGAAGTGGTTTGAAACCGAGATTTTTGTTAATGAGTGTCTTAATGTTTAAGACAGATTTGACTTGTTTTTCATCATGTGATGTGAGATGTTGCAACAATAAGAAACAGTGCATGTGCTTCTTAAAATATTATAACTATTCCATGAATACAAAATGTTTTTGTATTATGGAAAAAAAACTATCAAACTAAAATAAAGTACATTCATTTTCATTACATTCAACTCTTCAAAAATTCCAGAGGATGACATGTTTCCGTTTGTGCGACAAATGTGTTGGATACAGCCCTTGTGAAAAGCATAACAATTTGCAAAGTTGTGGACATTCTAGCAAAAGTGGCTGCAATCTAAAAGAACAGGTGTTACACCAAAGTATTGTGCTTCCCTAAGAAACTTGGCATTCATTTGCAAAAGCATTCAAATATAGTCTAACCTCCAGTTTATATTTCCATCACCAGGTTTTTGAGAGCAAATGAGAAGTTTTGTGACAGTTTTGCAAGCAAAAGCATTGAAATGTAATATTTAATAGGATTTAAAGGGACATGGTCATGGTCCCATCAAAAAAAAAAAAAAAAGGAAAACTTATATTTTGATGCTTTTGCTTTTCTCTTGCAAAAGTTTTGTAACTGAAATAAAATGAGGTGGGAGGAAAAACTATACTGTATTTCATTGCTTTTGTGAGAGAATGCAAAGTTCCTCAGGATAATGCAATATTTTTGTGAGAAAATCCAAAGTTTTACAAGAAATTGCTGTTTCTTAGGAGTACGCAAATGTTTTGTGTGAGAGCATAAATGTGACCCTGTGATATTTGTAGCAATAGCCAAAAATGTATGTGTCAAAATTATTGATTTTTCTTTTATGCCAAAAATCATTAGGATATTAAGTAAAGATCATGTTCCATGAAGATATTTTGTAAATTTCCTACTGTAAATATATCAAAACTTAATTTTTGATGAGTAATATGCATTGCTAAGAACTTCATTTGGAAAACTTTAAAGGCGGTTTTCTCCCTCAGATTCCAGATTTTCAAATAGTTGTATCTTGGCCAAATATTTTCCTATCCTAACAAACCACACATCAGTGGAAAGCATTTTTTTCAGCTTTCAGATGTTGTATAAATCTCAATTTTGAAAAATTGACACTTATGACTGATTTTGTGGTCCACGGTCACAAATGTATTGCAAGAAAATGCAAAGTTACTCAGTGTAATGCTATGCTTTTGTGAGAGAATCCAAACGTTTTGTGGGAAAATGCAAAGTTGCATGGTAATGTAATACATTTGTGAGAGAATGCAAAAGCATAGAAACAACATTTCCCCTCTGATCTCATATTTTTTCCATCACTATGTTCTCCGTACTTCAGGGCTACACAATAGAAAAGAAATAACACACAAAAAACACAATTTCTCCCAAGTAGTCTTACATAATTTTCATGCTGAAGTTCTCTTGAGACAATCAGACAATCTGAGCTCATAATGAGTGCGTTTTCAACCGAGACATTCTCATGCACAGCACAAATCAGTGATCACTTGAACATGAGAAGAAAACCGAGCACCAAGCCTTGATTTCAGGTAATCGAGACCAGCTCCTTCACCGGAAATAATGACTCACAACGTGTTTAGTCTGTCTGGCTTCACCCGAGTGACCCGCTCAGATGGCCAGTGAGATTCAGACATTGTATAATGATAGAATAGAGTCAAGGCAAACAGAAAGGCCTGGCAGTGATAGATGATGTTTGTGTTGAGGAGATAACGTAACACTCTCGCGGGTCAAAGTGGTTTACCATCCAAATTACAGTGATCGATTCCTCAAAGCAGAGCAGTATTTGCTTAGTGTGATCACCCTGCTGGCTCGCCAGGATCGTTCGGGTACATGATCCTCATTTCAAAGTCAAACAAGCCCACCTATGATTGTGCATTTCTCTGTCAGTGGACAGCAGAGGGCGCTCCGCACATGGCCAGAACATCACTAGATGTAACTTGTGTTTGAAATGTTTGGAAATGAAGCCTGGATTGTTTAATTTATATTATAGATTACAGGCTCCATTGCATTAGACTCCCTTAGCACACAGCAAGAACCGCATAAGGGAAGGAAGAAAGCTAATCTTACGGTTAGATAAGTGATATAAAAATAGAAAAGTCATAAATGAGTCTCGCAAGGCTCTTACAAGCTTTAAAGTTAAATCACGACTGCCTGTTGAAGAATCTGTCAGGTAATGGTACCGTTGTGCCTGAGCAAACACTGGAAACACTGTTTTTAATAGGCTAATTTTATTTGAAAGGGTTTCTGCAGATCTGTCAAGATATCATGTTTTCCCACATCTGACCCAAAGTAACAGAGCCATAAACATTCATATGCATTAGGAATCCATTAAAAAAAATAAAACTGCATAAGATTGATATTAAAATTTAAATAAAAGCAAGATGTAGGTAATTAAATGGAACTTATTTTAAAATTGGTATGCATTACGTCATTAAAAGTTTTTGTTTGCATAATATATGAATGTGTACTGTGTATATTTCTTATGTATATAAAAATACACACACATACTGCATATACTTGGGGAAAAAAAAACATGCATAATATATTTTATATTATATATAAATATATTTAATATATAAACAGAATTAGTTTTTCTTAAATACATACATGCATGTGTTTATGTATATGTGTATATATAACAACATTACAGAGAATATAGAGTGAAGTACAGAAATGCTTTAATGCAGAATGTTTTAATTTTTATTGGATTTTAACAGTAAACATAAATATGAGAAGTAATTTACAGTTACGTTTAAATTTAAGATATCTTGCTTTGTGAATGTGGTATTTGTATACAAAGAATTTTTAAAGCATCGTGTATATATCTACCTATTGCCAGAAATGTCAGAGTGGAAAAGAAACACATTGACAGAAATGTTGCTAATCTAATAAAACGCATGAAACAAAGATGCTGCGAATTGAAGTCAAATATGTAGTAGAAGGACTTCCTCTTTTTGGCAAAAGGAACACAGTGGGGAAAATGTTTTGGTTTAACTTTGGTTAGGACTTCTAATAAACATTATTAATTGAATGGTTATTAGTAGCAGCAATAAAATTTCTCAGATATTGATTTGTATGTTTTATATCCAAAATGCTAACCACTCATAGATTGTTTGGGGATATTCTAAATCATATTGCACCAGGAACATCAGATTAGAAGGGATGATATCTAGATGCATTTACTCCACATTTTTCTGTAAAACTTCATAAGAATAAAATGTCTCGCTGTTTCTTTCTTCTGCTGAACACAAAAGAAGATATCTTGAAGAATGTTGGAAACAGTCTCCATTGAGTACTGTATGTAGAAAATACTATAGAAGTCAGTGAGGACCTCAACAGAAGAAAGAAACTCAGATTTGGGACAACTTATGGGTGAATAAATGACAAAAATTATGTTTTTGGGTGAACTTTTCCTTTAAAAATCAAACTTGGGATCCAAAACCACACTGAACACCTGCTCAAATATCATTTTAGCCAATTCATTTAAAAAGACAGAATTATGTTAATTATGTACTTGCAAGTCATGAAGACACAAATGGCAAATGGTAGTTTCCTAAGAATGACCCCACAACTTTGTAATTAAAATTTTGCAATGTACTGTAAATGCATGTCATTTGTAAAATTGTAAATGCATACCCTTTTAACTAAAGCACCAGTTTCTCTCACAGTCAGGACTGGGTCAGGTTTGCTGCACTTTCACGATGACATTTATTCCCGTACACACAGAGCTGCTGACAGTAATGCATGCGTGTTAAGGCCGTTCGCTGTGGGCCGACACTCAGGGGGGATTATGGGTAATATGTTGTCCTCAAGAGATGCATTTTTCTCAGCTTACAGTATCTATCATCCAGCAGTGAGGATGAGAGGCTGGAAATGAGTTTGCTTCTCATTTTTCCTGATATGGAACCTCATTTGAAAGATTCAGAGAACTTCAGCAGACGAATGAAAACAAACAAACAAAAACAGTCCGTTTTTTACATGTCATGCTTTAAAGTTGCATTTTGGCTGTTGACAGATTTGGCATAAATCACACTAACTGATATTCTTATTTACACACTTGTGCAGTTAATAACATTGATTAGACAAGTGAAACTTTAACTCGCACGTCAAGCACTTACACCCTCATTCATCTGTGAAAATATAGCCACACAAAATTGCACTGGTCGTCTTAAGACAAACTAATAAAATAATATAAACAGACAAAACAGGAAAACGTATGTAGAGCACCATTTTTGTATTTAACAGTTTAATGGTTTCTATCAGGTGCTAAACGTTTCTGCTACCATGCAAAGTGCACTGATATTCGTCAATGGTTTTTAATTAAATAGTGATTTTTGTGCTTATGCAACTCAAAAAGCGAAACGATGACAGTATAATAAATCACACAGGGTTGGGTTGGTTTTAAAGCTGATACAGTTTATTAAACGGTATATATCGAATATAATACATATGAGATCTTTTTGGCACCCAAAAAAATAATAATAAATATGTTCTCGTTAAGTCAGTGATGCTACATCTAAATAAATAAACAAACCATAACTTACTCTTCAATAAATATACGTAATTTGTTATATAGATGCATTGCATCAATGTATATTATAGTTGGTCAACAGGGTCCAACAATGCTCAAACTGAAAAGCTGTGTGTGTGTGTGTGTGTGTGGGAGTTAATGGGACGTCCCACTGCAGCAGGTGGAAGAGACTGAGGACATATGGAGAGACAGATGAACTCTTCAGAGACTGCAGTTACTCCAAAACAAGTAAAAGAACAAATACGATTAACCACAGAGTGACAGATTTAGATATGAATGGATTATACAGCACTATTTCTAATAGACAGGAGTGTTGATGTTTTGTTAACTCAGCTTTATCATTTGGAATTATGTTGTTCACCTAAAAAAGTGAAACTGTGCCGTAAATGCATTAGCAAGCTACTTTTTATCAGACCAGATGCCTATATTTTTGCTTGTAACAATGTAGCAGAGTCAGTCAATTTAAATGTTACTGTTTTTAGGTGTATCGGTATAAAGATGGCCATAATTATCAGTTAAAAGTATAGTTCACACGAAAATGAGAATTCTGTCGTGATAGAAGATGTTTGAGAAAAATCTCAAGAAATGTCTTTTTCAAACTCCCCAAATTCTTCAAAATATCTTCTTTTATGTTTCATAGAAGAAAGTCATGCAGTTTTGGAACAACATTTAAGGTGAGTTTTCATTTTTGGGTGAACTATCCATTAGTATGATAAAAGCAATATCATACTAAAAAACATTTTTTGCATATGGTTTTTGATTATGAATGTGAAAGTAGATTCTATTTCATAATTGTTCTAGTTTAGCATGCTAAAAGATTCTTACAACCACATACATGCACATTACTATATTAGTGTATTGCATAAATCTTCAATTTGGTTTTATATATATCTTTGTCCATATGTGAAAAAATACATACAAAATAAAATCAAAACAGTTGTTACAGTAGCACAAAGTCTGCGCACCTTTGTAAGCACATTGTTGAGTTTTAAGGCCGGGAGTTTGTTGGGGCTTAAATCTTCTCCTGTAATTACATCAATGCTCTAATGAAATGATCAGACTTACATGTGGCTTAAAGGGACACTCGTCTGCTTCCTGAGCACAAGACATCGATTTCAATTCATCGTACTTCATTTGTATACCAAATTCTCTTTCTAGTTACTATTGCATGCAATTATCACATTTGCAGTCTGTTGACGTAATGTGTACGTGTCTTACTGCAGCTGTAATCCACTAAGTATAGTATTATATAATATTATTATAAAGAGTTATTTTTATGTCAATGCAAACATGATTGACTACAGAAAGTCGAAACGAGGAGTTAGTTTCGCTAGTATCTGTGCTTGTATAATGCCTAATTACTAGAGATTATTTTGGTGGAGTTTAGAGCTAAAATCAGGACGTGGTTTTATTTAGAGGCTTATTCGATGCTTGTGCAGGTAGGTTCTTCCCACTTTAGTTCTCTGTATTTTTGGCCAAGGCTTGACATGAGCTAAAGTGGATTAGACTCTTGTGTTATAGGATTTACACAAATAAAGTGGATTTGGTCAGGTTAACTAAGGGAAGACTTCGGGCACGGATAGCCTGACACCAGCTGCTGCTCAATTTCAGTACATTTGCAAGTATCTAGAAGAATGAAAACTGTTTCTGGAGGGATTCTCGAAAGGGTGGGATCCAAATTTTTCCTCTGAGGAACAATGCATATTAACTTTATGATGGCAGTCCAGGCCAATAGTAGCATAATTTTGGCAAAGCACAGTTTGAATATTATCAATGCACAAAAATCAAACAAATTTCTCTCTGTGTAGAACCTGACTGGAAGATCCGGAGAACCTTGTGGAGACACTGCAAACCGATCTCACTGGAAATTGTATCTATATTACAAGGTGGTGATTTTCTTATGGATTCACACAATGTGAAATACAAAAATTTATGATTTGTCGCCAAAAGAAAAAGAAAAAAAAGCATGAAGGTCTACCTCTAACCGTCACTTGGGCGCAAGTAGATTGTATGAAAACATACAAATGAGTATTAGCCACCAATTTGCCAAAATGCATAGTAGTTTTGCAATGGGATTGTTTCGGACAAGGTAGTATTGTTTCATAAATGCATCAAATTTTATAAATTGAAACAGTTTTTTTGATCATTCCAATTGATCAGGTTCTGAAAGTTGGAATATACTACTTTTGCCCAGATGTTTTTGCCAAAATATCTGTCTCCGCATTTTGGGCAGTCGGATTTGACAGATTTCACAGGATAACGGCGTAGTATACGATGTGCGCAGACTCTGATATTTTTAGTTTCAGACTATGATTCCATCCTAACAGAGAATATCAAACGTTTGATAACATTTGAAAGTTTAATATTCTGAGCCGATTTTTAGAACACATCATTTTTTAATTTGTCACAAGGCGCTTGTTTGTGTGCGAGTTTGTTGTGTTCGGAACGACTTTTTTCCTCTGTTACCATTTAAAACGTCGGCATTTGTGTGATGCCTAGTGTTTTAAAGTCCATCCTTTAGCAGATTACTAGGTTCCTTTTTGATCTTTTTATACATAACTTTGATTATTTTAACATTTGATAAATGTCAATATTTTGATCAAATTTTGGGTTTTCTTTTACAGAGCCATGTTGACTATAGCAAAGCTGAGGTAGATGTTCAGTGTTACTAATGTGTCTGTTTGAATTTGATTTGTGGGAATGTTTTGCCTTTGAAATGTCAGAGTTGAAACCTTTCAGAGCTGCTGGGATCATTTACAGGTCAGTTACACAATGAGGAAGTTCTGTTCAGCATTGGGTGTGCCTTTGTGTACTTGCTTTGTTTACTGAAGCCCTGAATGAATTTTCTAGAGGTTTTCGATATTGAAACTCTGAGCATCCACCCAACATTTCAAGCTATTTGAAATAGACCCACGAAGGCAATAGAAACAAGATATACAGCAGCATCTCATTAGCAACGACTAAACATGAGAATAATTATTTGCTTAATATATATTTGGTTTCTCTTCATCGGGACTGGCAGAAGTGTCTGAGGAGAATCTGTCAGCCGAGTATGTTTCGTGAAGGCAATGCAAGACATAAGCTCTCGCCTCAGTGCTGTAAGCCCAGAAGATTTTCTTCTCAGAATCGAGGGTCTGTATTTTTCAGAGATTAAAACATGTTATGCTTCCTAAAAGTTTTGAGTACTCCAATGAGTTTTGACCCTCAATGTCAGACGCATCTGCATGCTTTGGCTGAAAACTCTTGGATTGTGTGGTATTTGTTGAAGTTATCGAGGAAGGAGATGTCCTCCTCGTACGCGGTGGGCCGACAGCAGGGGCTGTGGCGTGCTTTGTCCTTCTGGTCCCTTGTTAGCAGCCGCGAGCGCTTCATGAACGCCAGCGTCAGGTCATAGTTTTTGCGGCTAGTGGTGCACTTTCCGCTGCAGTAATGGAAGACTATAGTCTCGTCACTGACGTATCCCAACCCCAGCTGGCTGACCGTCACCTCCACCTCCTGCAGCGAGCAGGGTTTGGATCGCTTTTTTGCCCGTTTAGTCCTTTTGCTCTGCTGGGCATCTCTGCGAGCTTTCCTTTCCACCAGTGTCCCAATGACCTGCTTCAGCTCACCCTCTGTGAAGCTCTGGAACATCTTCATGACTGAGATTGAGGGGAAAAAAGGAGGGTTAATTATTTTCAGTGTTTATCATGGCAAAAACATTAGCATTATTTTAATTGTGCATGCCCACTTTTCAGTGGCGCTGCTTCTAAAAGTACTTTTTCCATTCTTTTTTTCCCCCCATAGGGATATTTAAAGTCTTTGTTAAAGCGTTATAAGCCATGAGGCAAACCAGTCAGCTACAAGGAGAACCACAACATTGATTTGAAGTAGAAAAATTATATGCAAAAACTGTCAAGACTGTGTTATGGGTCTGCTCTGTTCTGTAGAGGTCGCTTTAACCCACAGACTTCAAAACAACCCGCAACAATAGTATAAATGTAGCCCAGTTCCGCTTTTTTTGGGCATTAAATAATGCCTCAAATATTAGTGAATTGATGGTGCTCTTTGCATGCTGATTAGTGGAACCTGACTGTTGCACTCTATTATAATTTACTTCACAAGCTACACATTTTTGCTTTTCAACCCTTTGAATGTCTTTCCCCATATGCTTTCATTGTAAGTACATTAGTATAAAAACAGCAATGATATTACTGACATAAAACTTTTGTTGTAACGCTTCTTTAGGTAGTATTATTCTTATAATTTTTTAATAAATGCAGGATTTGACAGTTACAGTTGCTACTGTGGTTGTTGATTAATATCACTAAATAAATCCTTAAATTTGGTTCTGTTCCTAACACAATGCAATCATATGGATATTGAACATTTATATATATAAATGGGTTACATTTATACTTTTATTGTGTGTTTGCAGTGTATTTTAAGGTAATTTTTTTTTGTATTCACAGCATATTCATGTAATATTCAGATGAAATTAATATTACATAGGCAATGGTTAAACAGTTATTTCTTTGAAACAAGTTTGCATTAAAAGTCACACATGAAATTACAAAGTTACATGAAGTAAATGAGCCAACTGTGTTTAATAAATGCAACTGAAAGACAATCTCATTGGTAATAAATACAACAGAATCAAAATCCATGAATTACATATTGAACATTTGTATGTCCGTAAAGTTGTTCATAAATAATATTTATGTTTTAGATGCTGTGAGCATGTGAATATTTTAGTGTTTTTGTGTGGTAGAACCACATTTTATGTGAAATGCATACGAATACCTGTTTGAAAACAGTTTGTTTCAGTTCTGGTTGGTTACCACAGTGGCATAAAAGTATCAACTTTAAAATTGAAACTTCAGGGAATATTGGTTATCAGATTTAATTAAATTCACATGCAATTCTATTCAAGTGAAGTTGGACTTGACCTCTGGGAGGTCTGCGTGCTAAATGCAATCTGATGTAAACAACGATAGGCTACGCTATAATGTACTGCTGTCACAACACAAGAACATAAGGGCTCGTCATGATCTTACATTCTGATACAAGAGAGTTTCCTCTGTCAGCTGATCTGGCCCTCCGTTGCCGCCCACCTGCCACAACGGTGGACGATGAATTGCTTGGTGTAAATGAAGATGATGGAGGTGAAAGTGATGAGGATGAAGCTCTGCGGTGGGGAGGAGGGGGCGGGGCTCGGGAAGAGGGAGTGGTTTTAAGGACGAGCAGGGGAAGTGCAGCACCACAGAGAATCAGGCCGATGGCAGCAAACTTCCATAACTTCATCTTAGAATGAGGAGAAGCATTGGGCCCCTGCAAAACAAAACAAACCAAACATCCATCACTCAAAACCAAGGGAAAAAAAAAATTCTGATTTTGGCCTCAGAAACATTAGATCTAATTTTTTTTTGTCAGAATATATGCTACAACTGAATGGCTGTCGGTGGAGAAAGATGCTTTTGAAACTACATCAACTAGTAGTCATTAGAGTATTATTAGATGTAACTTTGCAAGTAGCCTATATGTTAACTTTCTCTACTGATGCTAACCCTACAGTCTGCTAATACTCTAATGAGAGTTAGTTGACATGTAATTGCAAATTAATGAGAGTTTAGTTAACATGTAGTTACTTATTCTTAGTAGAATGCCTCAAATAGGCTATCAAAATAAAGTGTAACCCTGATTATTGTCCCCATAATGGGCAGTTGATTGAAAATTGACCATGATAAAAATCAGACCTATAATTCAGTCCATATTAATTGAAAGCTTGACATACACAAGCCATTTCAGAGAATGAGCTGGCTAATTAATATTAGCATTAGTATATATTGCCTTTTTATTTGAGGTATAAAGCTTACATAATAAAATATTGCTAATACGTATGTAAATTACTTATTGAATTATGTAATTTTTCTGCAAAACTCTTCCACTTAAGGGGGAATTTGGGTGAGCGGATCCATAGCAGCTTTGGCACTTATTGCTATGAGGTTGTTATTGTTGCAAAAAACACATTTTGAAAGTCCACGGAAAACATATATCTTTGGCGTAGATACAGTATATTGAAGGTACACGTTATTTGGCAACATATTTGAGCAAATGTGAAAATCAATACATGCCATGGTGTTTCTTATTTGTGGTCAAAATTAATAAATTAGATTACCTGGTTAACATACACATTTAAAGAAGTCACTGCTTGCCACTTGAAAAAAGACCGTTATAGCGCCCCTTGTGGCAATGCTAAAAATATGTATTTTAATGACGGAAGAACTAAAGCTTGTGTCGCTCGAAGCTTCTTATTTCTCGTATTGGGTAGATTGTGTTTTTATGCATTACATACATTGTTGAAATAAATAATTAATATATATATATATATATATATATATATTTTTTTTTTTTTTCTCCAGCTTTTTTTAGCAGCATTCGTTCAACCATTAGTGTGAGTTTTTGCCAAAAAATGGTAGACGGGAGGAGCGGCTGAGAAACCTGTTTGAAAATGATATTTTTTTGTCAATTTTGGTTTGGTGACCACAGTGAAGTGCAGAAATGACAAAGTTTAAACCTGAAGCAGATTTTGAACTATTTTGGTTATCAGATTAGCATTAGCATTAAGATTATGCTCATTGTGATTATTTTATGTGTAAGTTTGCGCAAACCCTCTTTTGGTGGGTCAGGATTTACTAAAGATATGCAATGAAACATGAAAACGAAACTGTGTTGACACATTTTAGGAAAGCAATGATGCTTAATTCCCGTACTTAGGTGAATTTTGTTCCTCAAATTCTATTTATAAAATTAATTCCATAGAAGGTTAATTCCACTGTGATTCTGATTGATCAAGAGTATTTGTAATTGGATTAGATTAGATTTTAATACAGAATACAGTTACTTTTTTATTGAAAGTGAAGTGACATTGATTACATATTATTCATACAGTAGCAATAAATTATTCATAGTTTATTGATTCTATGGATTTGCAAAACAGAAAAGTTCAAGTTCTTTAAAGTATGTTAATTTTTGCACGCAGTACTTGGTCGGGGCTCCTTTAGCACAAATTCCAGCATCAGTGAGGTGAGGCATGGGAGTAATCAGACTGTGGCGCTGCTGAGGCACTATTGAGCTTTCAGCTCGTCTGGATTGTTGGATCGACTGTTTCTCATCTTTCTCTTGAAAATATCCCATAGATTCCATATGGGGTTCAGGTCAGGCACGTTGGCTGGCCAGTCAAGCACCGTAATATCCACCTGGAAGTGGTTTTGTCTCTGTGGGCAGGTGCTAAAGTCCTGCTGGAAAAGGAAATCAGCATCTCCATAAAGCTCCAAAATCTCCAGGTAGACGGCTGCATTGACTTTGGACTTGATAAAACACAAGTGACCAACACCAGCAGACGTCACAGCACCCCAAAACATCACTGACTTAAGAAGCTTGACAATGGTCAGTCTTCTATAATGCGTTTACAGATGGTCCAAAATGCTGCTGCAAGACTGATTACAGGCAGACGAAGGTTCGACCACATCTCACCCATTCTTATCTCCCTAAACTGGTTACCAGTCAAATCTAGAATTACTTTTAAAATTGTAACTTTTTTTTTTTTTTTTTTTTTTTAAATCTCTACAAAACCAAGCTCCATCATATTTCTCCGAGGCAATCTCTAATTATAAACCAAATAGGTCCCTAAGATCCAGTAATCTTGGCCTCCTCTCTGTTCCTAGATCTAGGTTCCATTGCAGAGGTGATCGAGCTTTCGCTGTTGCTGGTCCTAGTCTATGGAACAAATTACCGGCTTCTATAAGAGCTGCGCCCTCTTTGCTTGTATTTAAATGTTGGCTGAAAAAACATCTTCTGTCAATAGCTGTTGTCTAGCCATGTCAACTGTATTGTTATGCTGTGTTTTGATGTTCTGTTGTCTCTTATCTCTTTTATTTTAGCTGTATTGTACAGCACTTTGGATCAGCTGGTAGTTGTGTGAAAGTGCTTTATAAATAAAGAAAGAAGAAGAAGAATGGACTTCAAGCAGCTTGGATTCTGTGCCTCTCCACTCTTCCTCCAGACTCCAGACCTTGATTTCCAAATGAAATGCAAAATTTACTTTCATCTGAAAAGAGGACTTTGGACCACTGAGCAACAGTCAGTTCTTTTTCTCCACAGCCCAGGTAAGACGCTTCTGACGTCGTCTCTGGTTCAGAAGTGGCTTGGTAGCTCTTTTCCTGAAGACATCTGAGCGTGGTGACTCTTGATGCACTGACTCCAGCTTCAGTTCTCTCCTTGTGAAGCTCTCACAAGTGTTTGAATCAGCTTTGCTTGACAGTATTCTCAAGCTTACGGTCATCCCTGTTGCTTGTGCACCTTTTCCTACCCAATTTCTTCCTTGGAGTCAACTTTGCATTTAATATGCTTTGATACAGCACTCTGTAAACAGCCACACCCTTCAGTAATGACCCTCTGTGATTACTCTCTTTATGGAGGGTGTCAGTGATTGTCTTCTGGATCATTGCCAAGTCAGCAGTCTTCCCCATTATTGTGGTTTCAAAGAACAAGAGATACCCAGAATTTATACTGTAGGGTTGGTTATTTATTTAAACTCAAATGTAAATATTCTAATATTTTGAGATACTGATTTTTGACTTTGATGAACTGTTATCTCTAATCATCAAAATTAAAACAGAAAATCTTTTTAAATGTTGTACTTTACATGTAATGAATCTAGAATATATGAAAGTTTCACTTTTTTTAAATAAGTCGCCAGAAAAATGAACTTTTTCTCTTTTTTTTTTTTTTTTTTTTTTTTTCTAATTTTGAGATACACAAACCTTCCAAAGATATAGTAATACAGGTGCCTTTCAAACACATTAAAATTATTATTTACATTTTATTATTTATTATTTACTACGTATTTACATATGATGCACTGATTCCCAAACTTTTTTGTCATCCTTCAACTAATACATTTACTTAAAGTACCCCTGAGATTTTAAAATAAATATTATAATAGTTAACCATTACATTTGCATGTTCACGGCTCTCTGACATTGGTCACGTGACGTCAAGGTAAATAAATAAAATCCCGATTACTCGTTTGACAGCACTAATCCAATGTGATAAATGAGTTAGGTCAAAAGTCATCTAAAAGTAATTAAAATAGTTTGATTATATTACCTAAAATGTGTAAAGTAATGGATTAAGTCACTAACTACAGTTTTTGTCATGTATTTTGGAATGCTTATTGCTTACATATTTTTCAAATAAGCCTTTTTTTTTTTTTTTCTTTATTGCATTGACTTTTTTTTTTTTTTAGCTGCATGATGATTGACGCTGACGTTTGACACAACTGTTATTCTCAAAAACGGTCCAAGGACAGCAGTCCAACAATTACAGAACTGCAGCAATAACAAACGCCAAACCAAATTAAAACATCTTCGACTGTGTATTCCGAATCTTTCAGCTACGTACGAGTGGCCTCGTGCAAGCCGAGTTGTTGTTCCAAAGATTTCATTCACAGATGTTTGCACAAGTGGTTTGGCCATCCGCAGCTTTTCTGCTCCTCTGTTGATCTTATTCCGGTCGCAGGTCTCGGAGCGCACAGGTGTGGATTGTCCAGCCATGTCATGTGTCCAAATCATCTGTATCCAGAACATTCAAAAACTGCCACATGCTCCCAAAGCACTCTTGTTTAATGTTTTATTTTGCAATCTGTCAGATGGGGTTAAAACGGGAAGTTCCAAGCAAAACAGGTTGCGTTTACACTGATCACAAGCTTCTCCTTTGGCAACTTCACAGTACACACATGAGAAGTATATTAGTAGGTTTTCTTCAGTGATTTCCCTACTTCCACATGAAGATTTATTTTTCCCTTTTTGCTCTCTTAAACACAGGTTTAATCTGTTTTTAGGATCATAGCCTTATTGTTACAGGACTAGAATCAGTACAGTGGTAGTACAAAGATATATTACTCTGTATCAAAGTAATGATACAGAGTACATTCATATATTCAATTGTATTAAACGATTACCTTGTTAGGTACTACCATTTAATTAACACTTCAAGTAATTCAAAGAATAAAATATAACACTTTACAATACGCTTCTGTACTTACTACATTAGTAATCATGAACGCCCTTGTGAAAAAGATTTACAATTACATGTTATTTTCAATAAAGATGTATTATAGTTATAGTAATTTGTATTACATGCAGTCAACTTAAATTTGATGCTTTTTTTTGCCGCACTTAAGCACATCTTTATTACTTTATAAAATATGGTTAAAATGTAAAGTGACAAGCATTTATGAAAAAAAGACAAATATACTTGAATGTAATTTCTATTAAAACTGTATGTCATTATGTATACCTGTATGTATATATAAGTAGTGCATTTCTTTTCACAAAGCCTAATCATGAAAATCACTTATTATTTGTATTGTATTTTTTATGCATAATGTATATTTTATCAAATTATGGTATATTGTATGTGAATTTAAAAAACAACAACAACTACATGCATCTGTCATGGTTATTGTCTAAAAGACATGATACTATTTATAAGTCTTTTTTTTTGTTTACTTTACCTACTTTATATATTAGCCAGCTTCCATTTAACACACAAAGAAATTCAGTTCACAGTATGATTTTTCACATGAGTTAATGTATTTTTTGTTTGTCACATGACCAGACACACAACATTAACTCCACATGCTTGTAAGTGTTTGTGCCGGTGGATGTTCCTTTGCTTGTCTTGCTTTTAAAACACTACATTCTTACAGGAATTATAGTTATTGATTAGCATTCCCATATGACTCTTTAAGAAATGCTGCTGGGGGAACCAAACAATTCAGCGGCTGAAATCAGGAAATGCCTAGGCCGGTCTTCAAGAGACTAAGAATTAAACCAGACCACACTCACTCAAACGCTTCAGCAGACGTTATTAGAGTGCACTGGGTAATACTACGCGCTGCTTCTGGTCCAGGAGAACATGGAAAGAGGAAGATGCATGGACCGGTTCATGACAGGGTTTTGTGTAGATGTGCCATGATTTTCTTGCCAAAGCATTGCTGTTTTATGCACCAAAATATCATATGGCAGTAACAGCAAAACATGCCAGAATATAAATAAAGAGTCTGTCTGAATTACAATCAACTGTTGTAGGTAAATGTACTTGTTTCATAATTCTAAAAAGAGACTAAATGATGTCCATTTTCATTTTAAAGGGATAGTTCACACCAAAATGAAAATTCTGTCATCATTTACTCATCCTCAATTTGTTTAAAAGATCATTTAAAATTTAAAAGAAGATACTATGAATAATGCAAGTAACAAAACAATAGTATTCCGTAGTATCCCCCCCCCCCATTATATGAAAGTCTGTGGGGACCTGCAACACATTAATCATAATATCTTCTTTTATGTTCAACAGCAGAAAAAAAAAAAAAGTCATACAGTGAATGATGACAATTTTCATTTTTGGGTGAACTGTCTCTTTAAAATACCAAAATTAGTTAGTTGTTTGATCTAAAATCTAGTTTCATGGATCCAGGTACAAAACACTTTGAATATATGAATGAATTTGTTTCGAGCTGTGGAAAGAGACGGGTCAGTCGGGAATATAGTGAACTAGATTTCCAAAAATACAGTGGGCGGCCTCTCTTTAAGTCTCATTGGCCTGTGGATGCTTATGTCAGAATACGTTGCAGCAAAAGTCAGCAAACGAAATGGCATAATAACATATACTCTAACTATTTCTGCCATATAAAGACAGTAGTCTATAGTGATTATAATTAACATAATTTAAGAACAACAGAAGTTAATAGGAGGTCTTCATAAAAAAAATATAGGCTACTAGTTAGTGTGTGCGAGCGTAAATGTGAAATTCAAATGTGAGTAATGATGATTCATAACCTCGGGTTCATCTCTGTCTGGAATATAATTTCAATCCCATCGTTGCTGTCAGTAAGTTTTTTTTTTAATGTTTTTGAAAGAAGTTTCTGATGCTCACCAAAGCTGTATTTATTTGATAGTGTAAAAACGGTAATATTGTGAAATATTATTATAATTTACAATTTATAAGTTATTGTTTTCTATTTGAATATATTTATTATTGGTGTGATAAAAGCTGAATTTTCAGTCACATTATCCTTCAGAAATCATTCTAATATGCTGATTTGCTGCTCACGAATCATGTACTATTATTATTATTATTATTATCAATGCTTATCAATATTATTATCAAGCATCCAATTTGTTTTTTTTTTTTATTCAAATTTTGATTGCACAAATATAATTTGTTATAAAACTTTTTTTATTATGAAAGCAGAATGCTAAGTTATACATTTTGGCTGTACCAGCACTAAATGGAAAAAGTCTACAGTGGTTCACGAGACTGCTTCCACTCACTGACTAAGTGAAAGACAGACTATTCTTTAGTCTCATGTAAACAAACCATAACTAATAACCCACAAATGAAATTTTGAAAAAACTGCCTCTTTGTTTTATTCTCAGACATCAGACACAGTCTCCAGCCAGGATACACCCCACACAAATCACACTATTAAGCACACTGTCTCCTTATTAGGAAACAGACGATTGTTCTGAGCCCCCTTTTGGAGGCATGGCGTTCTAAATGTGTATTCTTTGCAAGGGAAGTAGACTTGAGCAGATCTGTGTTTATAGAACATTCAAAAGCAAATTGTCTAGTCAAGTGGGCACTCAGAAATGACAAGATGGCTACAATAGCATCCCAGGAGCCACCTTTCCTAAGAACGGGTTTCTCAGGCTTCAGAGAAAATAGAAAAACCCCCATCACATGTTTTGATATTCGGACTCTGTTTGTTGGATTGTTGAAGTTCTGCTGATGTCATTTCCGCTCTGTAGTCATTACACACTTAGATACTGTATACTGTAATATCCTCAGGCTCCTGTGTCTTTAATAAAATACAAAGTTTTGTCATTTCAAATCCTCATGGTGACAATAGAAAGTTTAACAAAATATTTGCAAAGTATGTTGCTTCCAATAAAAAGTTATTTTATTTTATTTTATTTTTTATTTTTAGTAGTTTTTTCAATTTAAGGTGATCGATTTCACTTAGTTGCAAAGACAGCACTTTTAATTTTTTTTTTTAATCTAATATTTATATTTGACTGTATTTCAGCTTTATTTCAATTACCGAAAATGTTTTTAATACATTTAGATTTAACAACACTGATTAATGTTTACCTAATTTTGAGCTAGATTACCATTTTAATTAACATCAGAATCACCATTTTAGGGGTTTAATTTCAACTGTTCATGGATGTCAATAACAAACCATTAAAAAAATTAAGATTTGCATCCCATTTTGGGCATAGAATATATGAGAAACTTCAAGATTTAAACAGAAAAACAGGATGTCCAGATGAAATACTCTTGTACTGAATAGTTGCACCACACTGCTTTTGTTTAAGCTTAGGACATTTTTTAAAGCAAGTTTTATCAAAACAAAGTCGAATCAGCTCATGGTGGTGTTAATGCTAATACCACCCGGTTGAGCTGCAGAGATGTGCACTACATATACTTCACCCATAAGCAGAGGGTAGGATCCTCAGCATTACTATATCAGAGATGCTTTTATTATCGAAAAGAACAGTACGCCTTTTCTGATTCATAATTTTACTACAAATCAGAGTAGTCCGAATTTAAACAAAAAGTGTTTATTATATATGTTATTTTGAACAATTTATTTTTTGCCTGGTTCCTTGCTCAATACTGTGTTCTGACCTCAGTTTTGTACCATAGTGGATAATTTGTGAACTAACTCATTTTGACATTTGCATCACATCTTCTGATATAGTAAACTTGCTCGGTAGCACACCTGATACAGAATTGCACATGCAATGTGGAGTCTGTGAAACCTGAGTCACAATAAAAAAATTAAAAAAAAACTCAAGGGCTTGTAGAAGCTAAAATGGCATGGTTACTTCAGTCTTTGCTTTTGTTAACACTACCGGTTAGGTTTAGCGTAGGTGGTACGTTACTTTTAAACACAACAGAGCATTAACATTTTAGCCCCACTCAGCAGACATTTAATTTACGAACAGCTGTATTATGTACAACAACCACCAGAATAAAACATTGCCAGATTCAAGTCTGGCAATGTTTTATTCTATGTGTTAAACCAATGTGTTATAGTTACATCACAGCCATGAACTGTGCTACTTGTTATGGGATGGGTCAGTCTCTTTAGAAAGCATCTGATTGGACAGAAATCTGACCAGTGCAGCATGAGTCAACAATATATCTATTTTTTCAGAAGAGAAAGACTATAATTTTTGCATTAACTTTTTAAAGGTTTTGCTAGCAGATAACTTAAAAGCAAATATACATGGTCTTAAAGCAACAAACAGTTACTTCACTTTAACAAAATACTTTATTGTAATTAAACGTCTTATGCTGAGACAACAATGTCTGTTTACAGGTTGACTACTACGAAAAAATGTGCTGCTGAAAGTCATTGTGCTCAACCAGCCCAACTCTGGCAACCAATAACGTGAATTTGGGGTGGGACTATCTGTTTGACCAATAGCACGTGGGAGTGTTTGGGAAACTTTCATTGCTTTTGCAATTGTGTTTGGTGACGTTAGTGACCCAGAAATTGCACACCTCACTTTTTAAATACTATGATTAGTCCGTGTATAAATGAAGCATTTAGATGAATATGTTCTAGTGTATTGTTTGCTAAATGTTATTCAGACTGATGAAGCTCTACCTTCATCCTAGGTAGTGCAAGGTGAGAGCCAACTCAAATGACTGTACAAAGGGTGGATGTTTCTCTTTATCTGCAGAGTCAGAGGAAGTTGAGGTGCTAAAAGCAGGACAAAATCAATCACTCTGCTGCTCTCGGCTTGTCTTCTTCTGATGCGCAGAACTGTGTTAGGTTTCCTCACATCTCTGGCATTATATTCAGTGGCCTTGTTCACCACGCACTAAACAACAGTATAAGACACATGGAAAATGAACAGATGCCTCTTAAATTAAACGTATCCACCCTGATGTTTATCAGCTATATAATGAATGGCTCAAATTCAGCTCATTGTTTATTTTTTCAGTCAGGGATGGGAGTGTAACATAAGAGCTTGGTGCTGATCATGTTTATGAATTGCAAATGCATGAAACATTCATGAGACATGCATGAATGAGATGTTTCATACTGCAGTCTTTAACACAATGAATCTCAGAAGCTCTCAAGAGTCTTTTAAACATTTTGAAGATGCAGAGACACTAAAAACTCTCAATGGACCTTAACGCACACAGGAAAATCTGCAGTGCCTGCCTTTAGGTGATTGCTTTCATTTGTCCACATCAATCAACTGATTAAAAGCAGCCTTCTCTGGAAGTGGGTACTATAAATTATTTGGGTTGAATATAAAAGAATATTAAGGATTATTAAAATATTGTTTCTTTTATTCAAACCTTTGTACTATAATTGAATTAGTAATAACATTTAATTATATTTTGAAACAAACAAAAAAAAATCAGCAATTGTCAGCAGGTCTAATGCTGACTTTCATTGATCATATAGGCATTAGTGAACAGTATAATGCCCATATGATCAGGTAAAGTCTTACTGATATACAAATGGCCATTTTCCACAGAACAAAATTTATTAGAAGGAAGATTTTAGGTTAGATTGTCCGGTTTTGAAATGCAATGTAGGTATATTGAACCAGATGCTCATTTGTCCTCCTTTTATCGCTATTTTATATAGAATTTAAACAAACAAATAAAGACACGTTAATGTTAAGTTCAAGTTGATTTAAACTGACGTACATGTTAAACACAATATTGGGTCCCACTTTATATTAGATGGCCTTAACTACTATGTACTTACATTTAAATTAATCATTTGGTACAATGCACTTATTATGTACATACATGTTTTTACATTGTACTTATATTTTTAAAAATACCTATATTTAATTACATATGTAATTAATTTCTACAATTACATTTATAATTACACTGTTGACCCATCCCTTACACCTTAACCCACCCATAAACCGACCCAAACCACCAAACCTGTCCCTAACCTTACCCGTATCCCCCCTCAATAGCAGCAAAAGTGTTTTGCAATACAGTATGAACACAATAAGTACATTGTACTTATTTTTTGATGTAAGTACATAGTAGTTAAGGCCACCTAATATAAAGTGTGACCCAATATTGTTATTATGGACTGTTTTACTCTATTACGCCAAGCATTGCTTCTCCGGTCAACTTTGTTTCTGAATGATTTAGTGTTTTTGAAGGAATCGAGTAAGTCAGTGATTAAAAAGGCCATTCACAAAGATAGCTGCATAAACTGCTATTTTACTTGTACACATACTTTTTTCACTTATTTCTGCCATAAAACTAGTGAGCTAAGCCAGTAGTAGTACCGACAGTATCGCGTAAACATGGCTCAAGACGCAAAAAGAAGATGAACAGACAAACCGATTCAACTGAGTGAGTCATTTTATGCTGGAAGCACTCCGATTGATTCATACTCGTGACTTCGAGCATTCAGTTCAAGCGATTCCCTGGCAAAAAATAAAATAAAAAAACAGATCAAAAGAACGGAGCTTTTCAAAACTCAGAATCAGTTAAACCATTGTGTCGCAAAACGATTCACTGTTTCGAAGTGCTCCAATCAAATCGTGAATCGCTTGATTCAAAACAAGACTGGAGCACGCATTGCGGATCATTTGATTTAGATCGGAACTTCGGAGCAGGTTCGAAAAACAATTGATTCAACTCAGAACTTCGGAGCATGAATCATTATATTCAGATCGATATTTTGGAGCATCTTGAATCATTTGATTTAGATCGGAACTTCGGAGCAGGTTCGCAAAACAATTGATTCAAATCAGAACTTCGGAGCATGAATCATTATATTCAGATCGGTACTTTGGAGCATCTTGAATCATTTAATTTCGATTGGAACTTCGGAGCACGGATTGCCATTTATTTGATTCAGACTGGTACTTCGGAGTATCACAAATCTGTTTGATTCAGATTAGAACTTCGGAGCACAGATCCTGAATCATTTCAGTCAGATCGGAATTTCAGAGCGGGTTTACAAAGATCTCAAACTGGAATTGAACCAATCATATGCGAGCAAAGGGACACATGTCTGACACAAAAAGTCACTCCCCCAGTTTCTCCTGCTCCAAATTAAAGATCAAAGCCTGAGTTGACAAATAAAGTTGATGATCAGCGTAATGGTACCAACAAAGCCAGACTGGAGTGGTTTGGTTTTGTCAACTCGAAACTAATCCTGTAACTCTGAATTTGTTCAGCTACATCACGGTACAGGCCCCAGATCTGTAACTATAGTTCACGAATCAATATTCAAATTGAAACTTCGGAGCGAGCGTGGATTGCGAATCATTAGATTGGAAGTTCAGAGCCGGTTCACAAATCTTTTGATTCAGAACGGACCTTTAAACAGTAGAAAACATCAAAGGCAATACAGTAATAAAAGCAAAACAAACAGAAGTATACACAAGTATATCTTTTTCATATCAAATCTTGCTATTTTGAATGAATTGGTTGAATCGAAGATGTATTTTGTTGATAATTATTTGATTTGGTTTATTCGAATTGCATTTCAATGTCTGTCACTAGATAATTTTTCCGTTTTTATTCTGGCACTAAATCCTTCACGGAAATGTCCTCCTTTTTGTTGTTAAAGAAATAGCCACCCTTGTTTGAAAGGGCTTGTAATTTTGTAGTTGTTAAGTGTTCTGAAGGGACGTCCATTCAGGTGAAGCTGTGTTTCCTTTGGCAGACCATCATAAACATATCTGGGCAGATTTGTTTTATCCAGATAATGATGATGGTAGTGATGGATAAGCTGCGTTGAAGTACTAAATGACTCAGTTGGGCTTTTCTATGAACGATTAATGTAATTGGTCCTGAATTGAAACCACAGGAGTGCACACACAATTACATGGTTCACTATCTGTGCAAACTGAGGTTCACACAGCTGCGCAATACCATTGTCAGTCCAAATACAGATCTGTTCAGACGCAGTTCGGTTCGTTTCAAGACTGACGATTGCATTTTATAACTGAAAATTCACTTTCTGTAGTCAAAACAGTTTTTTGAGAACAAGTTTGGCATATATGACATGTCGTAAGTTCTCAAATGTTACTTATGTCAGCTTCAACTTATGAAAAATGGGAGAATATAAGATTTTGTGTGGATGAAGCTTGAATGATGAACTGAAAAGAATGAGAGTATCCAAATATCTGGGAGGACGAAGCAGCAGGAGTTGTCTGAAATAGTGTAGCAGAAACAATATAATGTATATTTTCCTCAGTATGGTTACAAGTATTACTTAATTTGAGAATCATTCTTGTGCTATGTGAACAGAGCCTAAAATATTGAAATTCCTAAGAGAGGACCATCAGATCTTAACACAGCTGCAGTAACACACAACATAGTAAGTTCTTCAAAACACAGAGGCAATCCACTGATGCATAACACTACCATGTCCAAATGGTGATTTGTCTCATCTGTCCACTTGAGACAAGTCTTAATACCAGGTGTAAAGAGGAACTGAGAGATGGGTTTAGAGTGGCTGCTTTGTCTTTTGCCATTTGGTTCTTAGTGCTGAAAGTACAGAATCGGGCTTTTAGAACGAACAGAACATGTTAGTGCTTTTGTGAAAGGACAAGTTGTGCCTGATGTAAATGCAAGGACAGCTGATGATGATGTCTGTGTGCACTTTAGTAGGAATGATGCAGATGACAGACCTCAATCTGTCACTTTCTCTTTCGTTTGGCATCTTCTGATGGCAAAAGAAACTCAAATAAGCCTGTCTGTAATTGGCTTTTGCCAACACCGAATGCACATTCATATAAATAAGATGAAATTAATAGAGATACTTTAAATGCAAATGTGTAAGGCATTCAATATGTTTATTATATTGTTTATTTCTATATCATTATACATAAAGAGAGATTATTTTAGCAAACTAAAACTAGTAAAAGAAATCACATGAATTACTTAAAATAAAACTGAAATAAAATATAAAAATTTAAACTTTTTATTTTAGCTAGTTTCCAAGACAACATTTCTCGTTTTCATTATTAATTGAAAATTAATCAAATTAATCAAAGTATATATAGACACATTTTAAAACATCAAGAACTAATAGAGGGGACACAAACATAATAAAACTAAAATTAACATGAAAGCAGAAAATATAAAAATAAAATCTAATTTAAGAGGTGCACTCTTTGAGTTTTTAGTTTTTGTTAATATTTTAAATTAGATTTTATTTTTTATATTTTCTGCTTTCGTGTTGATGTCTTGTATTCTGTCCGTCTGGGTCGCTTTTGTTGTTTTTTCGGTTTCTTACACCATGAGCACTTTGTCTTTTAAGATGCTCTGACAAGTTAAGCATCAAAAATGAAAAACTTTATGAAACCCCTGCATCCCATTGCACTCCATCAAAATGTTTTTGAATGCACAAACGTATGCCATGTGAATGGCTCCATGTGCAATTTGTGCTATAACCTCACAGCAATTGTGTTTTTTTTAGTAACACTTTTTTTTTTACAGTGTCCTTGGTTACGTTACATGTACTCACTGCAGCAACAGTAAATAATGCATAAGTACATGCAACTAAAGCCTTTTCCTAACCCTAACCCTATAGTAAGTACATGTTACTAAATGTAAAATTCCATTGTAATAAAAAGGCTCCCTAACGTAAAGAGCAACTGTTGTTATTTAGCATGCTTTATAAACTGTACTAAACAAACATGTTACAGCCTTGCTGCATACACCTCATTGCATTTATTTTCAAGATTTTTGCCCATTACTGTGTTTGAGAAAATCTCAACTCTTAAGCTGTAGTTAAGCTGTGAGAGCAGGTTGTGTTCTTACCGTCTGCCCGGCTTATCCAGACTCCACAGCGCGTCTGTTCAGCTGACCTCTGGGTAAAAATGGCATTGATCAATATTCCAACTCTTTCTCTTTAGAAAAGTAAAGTTGCTGTAGTTTCTGTTTATGCAAAATCAGAGGCTCGTCCAGGATACGCACTGCATTCCTCAGTTACAGGATCCTCCAGAAATCCAGGGATGCCAAAGGTGTAAAAATTTCCAAATATCCTCATACTGCATTAAACTTTGGAGACTTTTTGCCAAAGCAGGAAAAAAAAGGAAGAAAATGTCCTCGCAATCTGCACTGTTAAAAGTAACCAGCCTCAAAAAATGAGTGTGGAAATAATAAATATAGAAGAATGTCCTCTCAGTCTGTACTGTGATGAGCAACCAGCCTTAAATAATGAGCGCTGCGAATAGAAACCCATTAGCTGTTCTCCCAGCCAGCATTACACTTTCACACAAAAACGAGTAATTAAAGGATATGCCAACCATCTGTCACTCAAAACACCTGCAAACTATCACTCATGGAAATACATATATATATATATATATATATATATATATATATATATATACGTTTGAAGAATTTGGAAGCACTTGTTCACATAAGCAGCTGTTCATGTGCAGTTCTTTAAATGTTTACTGTGCAGGTTCTTGTCTTACATCCTTTATATACACAACTCCGAAAGAAGTAATCACTCGGGAAAACAGCTTCAAACAGATGTTTATCCAACAGATTCCTCTGTAATGATTCATAAAAGTGAGGAAAAGCTGACTGCAAGTCCCTACAGAAGCCAAAATCCCATCATGCCCTCTCGGAGAGGAGCGCACGCATGTTGCCACGAACCGTCCTTCTGCGCAAACACCTCTCCTCAAACACGTCCCGATCCGAATCCCGCCGCCCTTCAGAGTTGAGTCTTCCAATACGTGATGTGGGCCCCACGCCTCATTACGGATGGAGATTACGGTCCCAGAGTCAGGTACCTGTCTGACGTGTCCCGTCCTCTCGCTGAGAGTGATCCCGTCCACTCCGGAGGATTACTGCTACCTGGTGCGGCACGCAATGAAGCAGCCCTGACAACTGAACTGAATTACACACTGTTTATTTCCACTCCACGAGAGGAGAGTGACGGCGAGAGCAGCACTGTAGCGTTAGAGATGAGTTTGCTGTGCTGCTGGAGAGCTGGAGAAAGGGCTGGATGACTGGAGGAGAGGGAGAGTGTGAGGTGGGGGTATTTTGAAGGCGGATGGCATGTGCTTCATCCCCCTCTTTATACCACACACACCAGCTCCACCCCCTGTCCGTTGTGGACATTTACCTTCAGCCTGGATATCGGTCTATGCTAGAGATGTAAACAAAACTGTGAAGTCCTGCCAAAGTCATGCTAATTTGTTTATTTCTCAATTGTAGTGCCGAGCTGCATTGATATTCCTTAAACATTGTGGTTTGGGGCTGTTCTAAATCCCTAAAGGCTGGAATAAACACGACTTTTAAAATCTGAACAGGTTTTTAAAAAAACTGCGAATCACACACTACCAGACTTTAAAGCCGTTCACAGCAAACTGGTGCAGAAATATGTGCGTTTTTACAAGGAATCATTCTCAAAATATCAAAATGTTTTTTTGCTATCACTGCAATTTTTTCTTAATATTTTGAATGAAATTTTATTTTTTAATATTTTTTTGCTTGCATGTTAATTATAGTTAAAGGTTTTTCAATATTTTTGCGCGTTCTTGTCATTTTTATTAGTTTTTGTTGTTTTTTGTTTTCATTTTAGTATTAGTTTATTTAGTGCCTGATGGATCTGAAGCTAAAAAATGGGAGTCTGTGAACATCTCACTTCAGTTTATTCAGCCAAAACAAAGTCAAACTTGGCGTTGTTATTTAAAATATTGCATTTTTACAATTTTTTTTTTTTTTTTTTTGGCAAAAACTAGACGTTTTAGATTCTCCATTTGACTTGATGGCATCATCGCAATATTTGCATAATAAATTGCAATTGGTCTTCTTTGTCAAAACTTTCAAAATTTTGAATGTTAACTACTATCATATTAAGCGTTGAAGTTTGATCAAAACTAAACAAAAACATGTTATTTAATCTTTGTAATATATTTAGTGTATATTATATTTGTATTATAATATTGCATGTGCAAGTGTCACAGTCAGTTATGGTCATGTGAAGGAGACTTGTTGTTATTGTTGCAGTCAATGAAACCAGAAAATGAACAGGTTCTTATGAGCAATGCAGGATTCAGACAATGTGTGTATTTTTGCTTTTAATTTAACTCTAATCTTTGGAGAGCTGGAAATTATTTGCCATTTTATGTTACATATTGCATACTCATAAAACATCTTTTTAAAACACCTTTAACAGATCTTTTCAGTTCATCTAATTTAAAATTCTGTACATTTATTAACTTAGCAAATGCTTTTATCCAAAGCAACTTACAAATGAGGAAATTCCTCTTTAAAAAGGTGTATATCTCCCCTAACTGTTTAAAAGTTATCAGGAAATGTTTAAATTCTGTTGAAGCCATATCGTTGATCTAGAACATGTGAGAATGACGTTTTGTTTTGTGTTTTCCCCCTGAATTTCCCATGAATGTACACGACCTCTTATAACTGCCGCTATAAGTAAAAAACTAGAAGAATAACAAAGTGCAGTAAATGGTAAAACTGTGTGCTATGGTGAAAAAAAAATAAATACAAATTCTGTAGAAACCGTTTTCACTCAGAAATCATTTCCAATGAAACAGTAACACATTGAATTAAACATGAAATTCTGAAGCAGAAAAATGATCGTTTTCATGAATCAAATCATTTTTACAGTGCACAAACCGCTGTGTTTATGATTAAAATAATACATTAATTTATCAAATACCAGTGTGAAAAATCAAGCAGAATAACGGCCTGTTTTTGTACAGGTAAATTAACTGGAAGCGACAAAGCCTTGCACATTCAAGTTATCTTATGTTAAAAATAAGGTGAATACAAAAATAGCCCATAATAAAAGTCTAGGATTCAAAATCAACTTTTTAAAAAAAAATGTATTCAAATCTTTTTTTAGGCCTTTGAACATTTAAGTTTACTTTTTAAATTTGATTTTAACCATGTTTTATATTTAATATGTAAGATTCTGCATTATTTCTAACTCACTAATAAGCTGAAATTTGTCACGTTAGCCATACATTTGTTTTTTGTTTTTTTTATTAAATTAGACAAACAAATTCCATTAATGACTAGAATCTGCACACACTTTCTGTGAAAGAAACCTGCGGAATTATGAAAATGTGTATTTCAATATGATCAAATGCAATATTTAAGATTGTATGTACTATTATTTTCTGAAAAATCTATTAGAATTAGTGGTGTCAAATGATTAATTGCGATTAATCGCATAATAAAATAATAAACGTTTTTGTTTACATAATATATGTGTGTGTACTGTGTATATTTATTATGTATATATAAATACAAACACATGCATGTATATATTTCAGAAAAATGTTGTTTATATATTAAATATCATATAAAATATAAGCATATAAATATTTATACACATGTAAATATTTTCAAAATACTGTGGTACTGTATTTATATATACATAATAAATATACACAGTACACATACATATATAATGTAAACAAAAACTTTTATTTTGTATGCGATTAATCGCGATTAATCGTTTGACAGCACTAATTAAAATACAGTGAGTTTATGCTTAAAACAAGAAAAACCAAGAAAAAAAAAGTCTGCCAGTGCTGTAAGATAAATTATGTCCGTTTAAACCTTTTGAATTAACTAGATTTGTTTTAAGTATTTGATCTTGTTTTAAGCATAAACTCACTTCATTTTGATACAATTTTCAGAAAACAAGACTTTAATATCGCATCTCAAGTAAATGTATCCTGAGTTAAGAATGTTTAGATGTTTGTGACGGAAAACAAGACAAAAATACTGAGCAAGAAAATCATTTTTTTGCAGTGTATGAAATTTAATAAACAAACACACACAAGGCTGAAGGACGTGTACAGCTAAACGAGGGGCGTTGCAATTCTGTGGATATTCACTAAGCCTCCTGAAACTACACATTTTCTGCAGGACGACAAGAAAACCTAACGTCAGGGTGAACTTTGACACAGGGACAGTCAAATCCCTAAAATGCTTAAGTGCTACACTGTAAGACACTATAGACAAGGTATATATATAGCCAGATTAAATCACCACTCTCTCCCAGACAAGTCTTGATTCAACATGTTTAGGTCATTATTTATCGGATACAATCTATACAGAAAGCCATGGTTGTTTAGAACAGTTCCCATAGAAACTAAATTAGCCCGATGACTGATCTCTGGGGAGTGCCGTTAAAGCATTTTGGTCGACACAGGCCATTGTGAGTCGTGTCCATTCATAAATTCTTTTAAAGCCATGGGATGATTGTGGTACTGGGAGTGCTGTGTGTGCAGGAACATCACTGACCTGTTCGAGGATATCAGAGCTGAACCCATAACATGAATCACACACAATAGGAACCACAGATGTTTCCCTCTTCAGTAAATTTTATTTTGTGTGTCAACACCAAATGAAATTTCCGAATAGTTTCCGAACGAAACAAATAGTTCACCGTGAAATGAAAATACTGTAGTTATTTACTCACTCTCATGTTAATTGGGTTTTCTTTGAACTGGGTGTCAAACACCATAAACGCACTCCATTTGACGATATTCCGGATAGCATTGTGTCGAGGAGCAGATGGAAATTTACACGTGTCGAGACATGTTGCACCAGTTTTGACATCAGTGATGGTCACGAATCATTGATGTCAAACCTGAATATGAGATTTTCAGCAAAAAGAAATTTCAATTGAACTCTACTCCTCATGGAGAACTTGGAATGTGGCATAAGAGCGATATGGATTATATGGGTGCGCTATCTGAGAACTGCTTCTGTGTGGTCTACTCAAGACATCAACGTTTGGCAGGTTAGCATGTTAACGGCTATCCCCTGCTAAATGGATCCAAGAAGCAACTTTCTCCCGTGATGGCTATTTAAAGGGACAGTTCACTCAAACATGAAAATTCAGTCATCGTTGACTCACTCTCATGTTGTTCCAAACCTGTATGGGTTTCTTTCTTCTGCTGAAGATATTTCGAAGAATGTTGATTATCCATAGTATTTTTTGGAAGTCAGGAACAAGCACATTCTTCAAAATATCTTCTTTTGAGTTCAGCAGGAGACAGAAACTCATTCAGTTTTGGAACAACTTGATGACAGAATGTTCATTTTTGGTTAAACTATTAATTTAATATGAAAATACTTACATAAATCACATATTATAATATTGCTGGACATTAAATACTTCGCACTTTTATAATCTTAATCTTATATTTTAAATGTCAACCGTGTTAAGCTTAAAAGCATATTTTGGATTTATGTATTTGGAATGCATGTAAAATTCCCATCCATTTTGATAACTTAATGTGATGCATACGTAAAAGAAACACAAAAGATTACTACAGTATAATACTAATAAATGAAATGTCTTTTAAATACACAATAACCAGCTTTATATATTTATCATCAATGCATACAAAATATTTCCATTGCATATATTTAAATTAATTTAATATTTCTCGTTCTAGCTATTCCCTAGTGAAAAATAAATATACTAAAATGTATTTGAAATGCATGCTAAGTATACTACAAATACATTTACATATTTGCACTTTGTATTTGTACTGCAATTGTACTTATGGTATACTTAAAGTCTGCTAAATTGGAACAACTAATTTTGTACTTAATGCACTTTAATTGTGCGTATAGTGCTGAAAATAATAATCAAATCAAATAGATGCAACTGTCAATAATAAAGTATGATTGTTTTGATTGGAAAAACTGACCTGTCTCTCACCAGTCATTTACATGACTGGAAAATATGCATTACATTCTGTTTATTATTTTATGTAACAACCTTTTAAATGGAATTTTATATGCAATTCAAATACTTAAATCTTAAATTCATGCATAAATGCATAGTGTACCTTTGAAAACATACCCTAAAATACTTGTATTTATTTAGTTTGAGATGCCAGACTGTTTAAACATATTTTTTCATGATAGATAGTTTAACATTTTACAAACTTGTAAAGGCACTTGCAGAATGACCCTGTAGTTGTGTCTACGACACTAAATAGCTCAAATGGTGTTTGGGTTTCTAGGAAACAAACTTTTGTTCCACTTTTTTGGAAAGCCATAGTCGTAGAAGAGCCGCTGTATCTGGAGGCCTGAGCAGAACTGAAGAATTTAGCATTCCTACACTCTTAATCACCGCCGTCAGTTTATCATCCGTTATTAAGATGAAGAGACGGACCTCCCTCTCTCTAATGGGAGGTCAGATTGAACGCTGGCCAGAGGACAGGGAGCAGGTGAGGCTATGAAGAGGGCCGCAGTGGTGTAAACACCACAGTAAAGCATGAGAGCGGCCTCACAGCTGTGCAGGACTCTAACATCTGCGGTCAGAAAAATGGAACATTGAGTCGCAGCCATGAGTGTGTATGGCTTGCTAATGATATAAGCGTTACCATTAGACTCCGAAAATGTCTAGGAGATGTGTGTACAGGAGACAGAAAGCCACTGGGCCTGTAATGCAGCCTTCAATCCAGCGTTAGCTGGAAACTCAACAAAAGATGCAGAATCATTCCAGCAGCATGCCAAGAAACCGTCCATTTACTTATATTTAAAGGGAAAGTTCACCCCAAAATGTTGTCATGATTTACTCACCCTTATGTTGTTCCATATGATGGTCCTGTGTGAGTTTCTGAACACAAAAGAAGATATTTTGAAGAATGTTGGTAACCAAACAGTTGTTGTACTTCCTATATATATATATATATATATATATATATATATTTATATATATATATATTTTTTTATGGAAGTCAATGGTACCAGCGACTGTTTGGCTACCAATGATCTTCAAAATATCTTCTTTTGTGTTCAACAGAAGAAAGAAACTCACACAATTTGAGTGAGTAAAAAAAAATTTTTTTTTGAGTGAACTATCCCTTTAAGATGTCTCTTTCCTTAAACATGGTGAGAAAATTCTATATAACAAGGGAAAGAGAGCATGTCATACAATTTCCAGTTAATTAGCCCTCATTTTCATTTACTTTACAACAGTAATTTTTCTGCTTTTAGTGTCATGTCTTAGTGGGAGGCTATTTTACTGCCTATTTAAATGTCTCCATAAATGTTCATTTGAACTCAGTGGTCGCATTGTTCTTAGTTTAGTTAAAACAAACATCATTGTATAATAAAATACATAATTAAATATTATCTCTGATGCATTTCTGAACGTTCTATCACAACGACAAAAACAAACAAACAAACAAAAACATGTGTTGTAAGAATAAAGAAATCGCACAAAAACAAAATTTCAAGCTAAAAAGAATAATTCAAATATGAAGTGAACTCATATTACGATATATATATATATATATATATATATATATATATATAAGTCACACTTTAATATATTTGACCCTGGACCACAAAACCAGTCTTAAGTGTCAATTTTTCGAAATTGAGATTTATACATCTTCTGAAAGCTGAATAATTAGGATCAGACAATATTTGGCTGAGATACAACTATTTGAAAATCTGGAATCTGAGGGTGCAAAAAAATCTAAATACTGAGAAAATCGCCTTTAAAGTTGTTCAAATGAAGTTCTTAGCAATGCATATTACTAATCAAAAATTAAGTTTTAATATATTTACAGTAAGAAATTTACAAAATATCTTCATGGAACATGATCTTTACTTAATATCCTAATGATTTTTGGCATAAAAGAAAAATCTATAATTTTGACCCATACAATGTGTTGTTGGCTATTGCTACAAATATACCCCAGCGACTTAAGACTGGTTTTGTGCTCCAGGGTCACATATAAAGTTAAAATAAGAAAATCACAAGTATCAGAAACACAACACAAAGTCATAATTACAAAAAAATCAATGTTGCGATTTAAAAAAAACAAAAACACATTTTGATATATCAACTTATAATTATGAGACATAAAGTTGCAATAGTGAGATATGAATTTAGATTTGCATTTGTCCTTTTAACTCTGAAGCAGAAATGGAGGTTACACTTTATTTTGATAGTCCACTTTATACATTCTACTAACTAGAAATAAATAAGCAAGTGTAACATCGCTTGAAATGGAGCAGACGAGGACGATAGTGTAGTGAACACAGGAGCAGGTTATTACAGTGCTGATAAGACAAAACATTAACATTAAAAACATAAAAAAACTGGTCTTTGTGAAGAATGCATGAATCAGGCCATTAAACTCCTCTCAAGTTAAAACAATAGTATTGTTTTAAAAAAAAATGTATATAGGCTACTGTGAGACTGAAAATGTATTTTCTTCCCCTGAGATACATTTTGGCATACATGCATGGTTGAAATTAAATACATTTTTCATTTAAAAAATACATTTTATTGAGCTTTACCGTTTACAATGTATATTTAACAGATAGATGGATAGATAGATAGTAAATCCAGAGAAACTGATCATTTTGTAGTCGTTTCTTAGTGTTTTCCATAGCTGTGAACAATGACTTTTCATAGTTGTAAATAAAACAGATTATTGGAGTGCGTTTTACAGGAAAATACCGTTTCAGTCTTTTTACTTCAAAATTTCATGTTAAGTTCATTGTTATCATTTTTTGTGAAATTTAAAAGCAATTTTTAAGTGAAAACTGTTTCATAGTAAATCTTAAGCCATTTTTACTTTTTTCCGTACACAACGCAAAAAGCTATCCAAAAGAAATAAGTGGGACGTGATGTACCACATATCATACAAAACCATGAGAACTTTCTCAGAATGTGCTGATTATATCTAAAGATGTTCTTTAGCTATTCATCTTCAACGGCCTTGAGGCGTCTTCAGAGATAAAGTCAGATTTATAGTGATATTGTGTTGCACAAAGGGTCAAACAGTCTGTGTTAGTCCTATTGTGAACAGCATGAAACAGATGTTTTTGGTATCATGGAATGGCTTTGTCACTTGAGAATATGATGACAGATTTATAATTATCTTAACGCAAGCCGTTTCTATTAAGGCATTTCTTCAGACCGAATGAATCTTTAAAGCCATTTTTGGACACCGGTGTAGTGATGATAAAGAATCATTCAAATCGAACATCTGTTCTGCTTTAGGAACATTTTGTACCATATTCCCGCTCCCGTTAATTGACAAATATTCCAAGATTTATACTTTGTTTCTCAGTTCACGGTAATGTTTACATACACAGAAAAGATCCTCTTGGCATTTTCAAAGTAAGCACAAGTACATGCTGCCAAGCAGCCAACAGAGAATCCAATTATATTCGACTGGCCTAGAAAACCACCCGACACACCGAATATCTGAATATCGCTTTGCCTCCCATAAAATGAATTTGCAGAAAGGTTAACATACAGACAGCGATACGAGGAGTTCAGGAGAAGAAAGTTCACTTTCAGGACTTAATATCTACAATTTTTTCGATGCCGAGGTTCAAGGAAAGAATCCTTTACAAAGCCATAATATCACCCGTGGGGACTTATGCCTCATCGTTTTCTGCAGACGTTGCATCCCAGATGTTTGTATGCACGGATATGTGTGTTCAGAAGGGTGGGGATTGTGAGTGGTCAAATTTGAGAAGTTTGGTTTCAGTGTATTGGATTCCCTCCACTCAGCACTCCGTAAATTATTCAGCTGTGGGACTGGCTTGGTTTAGATTTTTATTAGCTAAAGACCAACTTCATATATTTCTCACTCGGAGTTTATCTCACACTAAACAAACTCATCTTTTACACTGAGATGTGGACGATTTTGGCTCTTTGGACAGGCAGTGTAATTAAAAGCATCATAAATCAATGGTAGCGCAACACTAAAACCCAAAACTAAGTAAAACAAGACAACGCAGGCTATGATAAATCCACAAGTATGCTTATGTTTACTACAGTTCCAACACTCGCAGCACGAATGGCTCAAATTCCGTCTAGCAGAATCGCTGGGTTTCTAAGTGAGCTCGTATTAAAACGATTATTATTTTAGGCTGGTATTTGTAGTAACTGTGCTTTCTTATCTTAGCTTACTCACCTATTCAGTAAATTTAAAACGCCACTATTAAATCCTGAAACCAAACATAAGCAAATATGGGTCAATGGCACAGCAAGTGTTCAAAATTAAGAAAATAAATAAATATTAACACTTATTTTTCAGTCTTATTTTCTGAAAAAATGTACCAAGGGTTTATGCATAAAACAATACAAAATATCTGCTAAAGAGGCAAGATAAAGTGTCTTTTCTCTTTGAATTAAGTACATTTTTTACTTGTTTTAAGCACAACCTCTCTTTATTTTGACACATTTTTAGAAGAAAAAAAAAAGACTTAATGTCTTAAGTCAGTTTGCATCTCAAGTATCACGATTTAAGAACGCAATGGATGAAAAACAGAGCAAAACTGAGGAAGAAAATACATGATGTACACATGCACACACAATATTTACTAAAATGATTTTCAAAATATAAATTTACATAAACATTAAAAAAAATACATTTTTTTTGTTTATTGGAATGTATTGTTGGTATTTTATATTCAGACCAATTTATACAGTTTGAAAATGCAATAAGGTAATTGACATTTCTATTAATAAATTATACTGAATCCAAAATAAAGCTGCTTTTTTCTTTTTTCATATTATATATCATATTATATATCAACCCCCAATGAATTATAGAAACAAATAGATGTGGCTATTGTTCACAGACAACATCTGTGACTACAAAATATTTTTTAAAATTTGCTTCAAAATATATATTTATGTAAACATATTTTCTGTTTTGAAAAATATTTAACAAACACACACAAACACCCAATGCATTTACAGTGTACGTCTAAGTGGAAAGATATTCCAAATGAAAATGATTCATTAACGTCATTTCACTGGGCATCTAGTTCATTATGCCCATTAGGGTAACTAGACAGAGGACATCAATAACACTGTCCATCACACACCCACTCTCAACCATCACCAGCAGACATAAGCGGCTATAAATCTTCATTGTTTATCAACACACATTTCATTAGTCACATCTTAGACTTTAAGCACCCGGCCGAATAAATGTCCCGCAGTCACTGCCGTTCTAACGAAGCATGTGCTGTCCAACAGGCCCTTGAGTGGCTTATCAAAATGCCAGCCCTAATGGAGAGAGGCTTTTAACAGGCTCTGATATCAGAAACATTTCTGAAAGATCGGCTCCATTAAAGCCGACTGCATAAATCTGAGGTCAGAGTTGAAGAGATTGTCTGCTGCATGGTTTATGAAGAATACAGCTCCACGAGTGCCACTCTCTTTATCACAGTCAGGAACTGCAGAATTGGACCCTTGACATGGAAGAATGATGCCTCTGACGCACAAGAGCGCTGGGTCGATGCTAACTGTTTTTGGGCTTCCGCTGAGACGGTTAAAATGCTGAGTGAGCTGCTTGCTCAAATCTCCTAATGCAAGTGGCTGCTGTATGAACACACCAGGATATGGATACAGTCTTTAGCAGTTGTTTTTTCTCTGTCTTTGTCCAAACCGAGTAGCATTTTGATTTGAGATTCAGCACTGCGGACGAAGATGAACCACTATTTCAACTTATGCTTTCGATCGGAAGGAAATCGAGCCAGTGAGTGAATCAATAAAAGCAGAGTGGCAAAAGAAAGTTGACATCAGCTTCTTTTTCCCGCAAACTCATTAGAAAGGAAGAGACCAGAAGAAACTGCAGGACTGATGCTTCGTATTATAGTCAGCTTTTTGTTTTAGAGGTGAACTGATCATTTCTGCACCATAAGGAGCAATCTATATTGCATAAATAAAGACTATCCCCAAATTTTGGTTAGACCAAAACTTAAGATGTAAGTTAAATGCTAAATGCGTAACATAGTATGTTTTAACACATTTCCCTAATCTTCTGCTTTCTCAAGATTTGTTGGAAATAATTAGATTAATCGTGATTGCAATTTTATTATATTAACATCATATCATTGACAAAAGCCAATCTTTTTGTAAAAAAAAAAAAAAAATATATATATATATATATATATATATATATATATATATATATATATATATATATATATATATATATATATATATATATATATATATATATATATATATATATATATATATATATATATATATATATATATATATATATATATATATATATATATATAATTTATTACTTTAAATTGTATTCATTTATTTATTTCTACTTTTTTTCTATAATTGACTGGGGGTTGAATGGCATTTCTCTATACAACGCTATTGTTGAAACATGAACACAAAAGCAAATATTCTCAAAATTGTTCAGAATTTCAGTTACCTTATTGCATTTTCAAACTGTATAAATTGGTCTTAATAAAAAATATCAACTGTATTTTAAATACATTTTAAAATATACAAAAAATGGCTAAAAAACCATATTTGCAAATATATGGTTATGCATATTTTTGTGTATTTTTGAAAATATACTTTAAAAATATTACCATTTTAATACATTTTGCCCTTTATTTCTATATTTCAATCCATGCAAATTCATTCATATTGTAAATCATTATGAATCATTATAAATCATCCATATTTACATGTGAAGCTCACAACATATATTAAGAATTAATTTTAAAAATTTCCAGTGTTTTTGCCAGCTTTTTAGCATGTTGACAGCACATTTTTCATCTTTCACACTAAATATCCTTTCGACACTATACTTTATGAAGTGTACTGCCATTTAACCCCCGTTGAATTATAGAAACAAATAAATAAATTATAAAATAATACAAAATAAAGTACATAACAATAAATAAATTTGAATTATTTAAATTTAAAATTATTTTTTGTAGATTTGACTTAAATATTTTTAGCTTTGGAACAATATAAATGTCAGCACTCCTATTATTTTTACTCTTTTTTTTTTTTTTCTCAAATTGGAAAAAATGGTTCTTTATGCACAAAATGCTTTTATATTTTAGGAAAAGGCAGCCTGATCTCATAAGAAAACTGTTTCACTTTTTTTGTAAATTGGAGCCGAAATATGTATGATTTAAGTTGAATGAAATCGAATGGTTTTTAGAAAAAACTAAGCATGAAGGTCCATCCCTAAAATAACTCTCAGCAGGCCATAAGCAGATTAATGAGCTCATACAAGTTCATAAAAACTCACCACCGATTCACCAGAAAGTGAAATAGTTACCAGCTGCCATGAGAGTGTGTTGAAAAGGAGTAGATCATGGATGGATCATTATATTTGGGGGTCCTTGACATCAGAAAGCTTGAAAACCCCTGCTGGAAGATGTCGCAACTACACCATCTGGCTTCGAAAAGCATCCTGGGAGAAAGTATTTTAACATGAAACATTACACACTTCACTTTTAAAATCCTGATTGGTCTTCGACTCTTGACAAATCCACTTTAGTGGTTTGAATTCTGTACAAGGCGCTGCCAGTGTTACTGGAACTGTAATTTGCTCTATAAAGAATTGGCACTCAATAGTTTCCAGCTCATTAGTACAGTCACATGATGTCACCATGAGCCAAATTTCATATAACAACCATAATTAGTCCCATGAGCGGAAGCTGGTTTGACAGGCCTCGCAACATTTCTTTTGTTTTTTCTTTATTTTCTTTATTTTATATTAATTTATCTCATTTCATGCTATTCAATTAGTAATGACACCCAAATTTAAAGTTTGTGCTTTCCATATATATATATATATATATATTTATTTACTTATTTATATATATATATATATATATATAAGTAAATAAATAAATATATATTATATATATATATATATATATATATATAAATAAGTAAATAAATAAATATATATTATATATATATAAATAAATAAATAAATACTTAAATATATATATATATTTATTTATTTATTTACTTATATATATATATATATATATAAATAAGTAAATAAATAAATATATATAAAAATAAGTAAATATATATATATATATATATATATATATATATATATATATATATATATATATATATATATATAAATAAGTAAAATATATATATATATATATATATATATATATATATATATAATAAATAAATAAATAAATATTTTATATATATATTTATTTACCCATTAAGCACACTTCTATTTTTGAGATCAGATTATGAAAAGACAAAATAATTTATTATCCTACTTGATGTCTTAACCAATTGATATGTTTGTTACTATATACCTCCTATAATTTCAAGTCAATCATTGCACGCTGAGATATGAGTCTCCATGTGTTCACACTGTCTGGAGGCCATTTCGAAAACTGTCTAAAAACTTTCACCAAAAGAGGAGCCCCTTATTTTGCATATTATAACCTGGAACTTGGATGTGGGAAATAATTACATTAGATCCAAAAGACAGTTTTAGCAACATAGCGCAGATGCTACAGAACACAGTTAGCTGACTAGCTGTATAAGATTGTGTGCTACACTAACATATTACTTCACATGCATTACTGGCTTGTACTTTTACATCCATAATATTATAAATTGACAGTTTATTGCTGGTCTGAGGTTTTAAAGTGCTATAATTTTGTAAAGATTTCATATTATTTTAAAGGGTGCACTACTATGAAAATCACACAGCTTCAGTGTGACATTAATAAGAAAAAGTATAATTTCATAGATATTGTCAATAATAGTTAGTCATATTAAAATATGTATGAACTTAATACATGAGCTAGTGCTTCCCAAACCTGTCCTGGAGGACCCCTGCCCTGCACATTTTGTATGTCTCTACTAACTATCTGATGAGTTGAATCATCATGCAAAATGTGCAGGGTCCTCCAGGACAGGTTTGGGAAGCACTGACCTAGACTATTTATTTAACAAAATCCTGTCATTTTAATAAACATTACATGAAATGTATTAAAAATTGTTGCTGCTGCAATTAGGCTCAGTGTGCTCTCTTTAAGCTCTTCCACACTCTTCCACTGTGTAAATACTTCATAAACAGACTTTAAATATTAACTGATGGTTGTCACTTTAAGTTAAGTTAATCGATTTTCTATGGATTCTGTCGACTCAAATCTGCAGACTGGCTCTGATCTTTGCCAGCATCGAATTCTCCAGACTGTCAATCTGTGGAAAATCAGGGCATAAATCATGTAGTGTATTCCAGCCTTAAGAGACTAGAGATAAGTCCATTTAACAAGAGGTTCATAATGAGGCTAGTTTCTGTGTTCATCCCCATGAATGAAATGTTTTATTTGATTTTTGAATGTGTTACTTAGCTGAATGTGGACTGTTGCAATGTGCTTAGATTACTCTTCACTATGAATATATAATTTAAATTAGATATTATAGCATTTTGTACTGAAACCAATATCTTGGCACTAAAAATGTCTCAATGTAGATTTTGGTGAGCTTAATAGGTACATTTACCCTATATATATATATATATATATATATAATAAAAAATATATAGACATTAAAATAATTAACAAAAACACACAGAATCACAAAAGATTCAACGAAAATTACAGTGAAAAACAAAAACATAATCAGAATGTTAATAAAAAGTATAATGGTGTCTCAAATGAATCAGAAATCAGAATCAGAAATTGCTGTGATTGTTTCATGACGCCGGTCTTTCGTCTGGGACGGCATACCCGTGTGCGCGGAGAGTGGCTCAGGTAGAATCCACTAGCCAATATTCATTGGCATTTTCTCAAAGTCAGAGATAATTGGGGCTCCCAAGTGAATCCCCTAATGTCATCATGACATAACTCGTAGTGACCGACAGATAGGAAACTCTCAATCTCCCTCGGTCTGGGGCTCCATGCAAGATCTCACCTCGTGGAGTTTCAGTGATCATGAGAACGGTGAGGAATCAGCCCAGAACTACACGGGAGGATCTCGTCAATGATCTCAAGGCAGCTGGGACCATAGTCACCAAGAAAACAATTGGTAACACGCTACACCGTGAAGGACTGAAATCCTGCAGCGCCCACAAGGTCCCCCTGCTCAAGAAAGCACATGTACAGCCCGTCTGAAGTCTACCAATGATTCAGAGGAGAACTGGGTGAAAGTGTTGTGGTCAGATGAGACCAAAATTCAGCTCTTTGGCATCAACTCAACTCAACTCAAACATGGAGGTGGAAACATTATGCTTTGGGGGTGTTTTTCTGCTAAGGGGGCAGAACAACTGCACCGCATCAAAGGGATGATGGACGGGGCCATGTACCGTCAGAGCCAGGGCATTGAATATGGGCCGTGTATGGGTATTCCAGCATGACAATAACCCAAAACACACGGCCGAGGCAACAAAGGAGCGGCTCAAGAAGAAGCACATTAAGGTCGTGGTGTGGTCTAGCAGTCTCCAGACCTTAATCCCATAGAAAATCTGTGGAGGGAGCTGAAAGTTTGAGTCGCCAAATGTCAGCCTCGAAACCTTAATGACTTGGAGAGGATTAGGACAAAATCCCTCCTGAGATGTGTGCAAACCTGGTGGCCAACTACAAGAAACGTCTGACCTCTGTGATTGCCAACAAGGGTTTTGCCACCAAGTACTAAGTCATGTTTTGCAAAGGGGTCAAATACTTATTTCACTCATTAAAATGCAAATCAATTTATAACTTTTTTGAAATGCGTTTTCCTGGATTTTTTTTGAAGAACTAAACCTACCTTTAAAATGATAGACTGATAATTTCTTTGTCTATGGGCAAACGTACAAAATCAGCAGGGGATCAAATAATATTTCTCCCTACTGTATACATATTTAAATCTGTACAGGTTTGCTGATCTTTACGGGAAAAGTTTTTGCAATTTCAGTGTCGTGATCAAATTATTAGCAGATTGAAGGTCCCGATGAGGACACGTCTGCTAATTACACCGTTTGGCTTTTAGCCTCATGGATATAGTTGACACTTTTTGTGTGTGTGTGTGTCTTTGTGGTTGTCAACAGGGAAAAGGCCAAAGCAAACAAATCAGTCTCCAAGATTCTTGTGTTTTCTCTGCTTGTTCCAACTGTTGAAACCAAATAAACTGCAAACAGCTGTTTCTCACATCTCATTAATTATTTAAAAGCCTCCCAGTAACCGCTGTGCTAATCACCTGTAAATACGGTCCAGTGAACTCAACGGGTCTCTAATAAAAATCTAACACCTTGGAAAAGTCTTCATTGTGGTGATAATAGAGCTGTGCGCACACATATGAGGAGATTCCCAACTATGAGTTTGCCACACATCTCTATACTTCGTGCCAGACAAGACCACCCTAGAAACCAATGATTATAAATACTCCCTGAACAGAACAAATGGAAACTGCTAACACAAATCTATTTGAGGCCCAGACCCCTAACATCAACTGCTCAAAGAAAATTCACATTGGGGCCCTGTATTAAGCCTTACAGGAATATATATATATATATATATATTTTAATGGTTTCAGACTCAAAAATATGAGTGTATTTATGCATATGAAATGGTGAATGATTCATGTAATCATGTGAGTTGTGTAAATTATATTAGAAATATAAAAAGCAACAATGGTTTAATAGCTCCTCCTTGTGGCCACAACAAGAACTCACCACAACGTACATTTCCACTACTCCAGGCTACATTATGAATATATTTTGATACTTACTAAAGACAGAGCAAACTTGCAATATAATGCAAACTTGTGAGTCATAAACAAGTGAGGTCCAAGGGCATTTTTCAGGACTTTTAAGAAATAACAAAAGTCCATTTCATGTAGGCCAATGATTAAAATGTTAAAAATATTTAATAACATAGCAAATTAGTTAAATAGCCTACAGCATGCTTACCCACAAGATTAAAGTAACTTAAAATGATTTCAGCTATCATTTTTAAGTAACCAAGTATGTTTGTATGCGAGTTGATTTATTTATATATATATATATATATATATATATATATATATATATATATATATATATATAATTAGACTATTAAAAAGTTTTCAGAAAAATTTAATCAGTAAAACAATTATGAAACAAATAATAGCTTAAACAGCAAACAGGCCTATGTAAATTCTAACTAATTAAAATATACCACTATTCTGACCAACAAGTTGCCTTACTGTGATTAGTTTAATCGATTAACTCTACTTATGTTTATTCCGGTTAACCTGTTCGGCAACAGCATTTTTGTGCTTCTGGCTGCTTAAATGTTATTATTGCGTAATTTAAATAAAATTGTCTTTTTTTTTTTTTTTTTTAAATGAATCTCTATGCATCCTGTGTGTCTTCTTAAGGTGCAAATGTATTTTATTTTAAAAGTTCCCTTTTTCCAATACGCACCCCAAAGTACCGATCTGAATCAAATGTTTGAACAATGTTCAAATTATCAGTATATTGTAATAAAAATTGAGAATGAGAAATCGTTGTATCTGATTGTATTAGTCTATATAGAGTGATAGTAAAAAGAGTAACAAAATTAAAGGAGTCGACTATTATTCAAATGAACTGTGCACGTATGTTCTTAACACTTTGGCTACCTTAAATGTTATTACTCCACACACGCATTAAATGTGTGTCCTTGAAAGCATGCAGTTTTCTAGCATATTTACTGTAACTTCTCAGGTAATATCAAAAGTATGACCTACTTCGGATGCAGCCAAAATTACAACAACAGTGCAGAAAAACAGTGACATGGTTACAGCGACTTCAGAAAACCCTCAAACACAGAGTACACCCAGAGATTTTGAATCGTAATCATTTATTTGAGCAATATACAATATAAACACATCAAGCACTAGGGGACATATCAGGTCACAGTTTTGGGGGTCCTGTGAGTCTCCAGCCTTCCATTTTTCCAATCTTGGTGAACATAGCCAAAGTTCCCAGACCAAAACACGCTGCGGTACCTGTGACAGCACTGTGTGCTAAACATAAAAAACAGCAGCAAACCTCTTTAGACTCTTCTTTAACAACAAGAAAAAAAGACACCAGTGACCTTGAATAATTATGAAAAACATGCGAGAATGTACTTACTTCGTGCCCCGAGGAAAATACCTGAAGCACATCCACCGATGAAATAGTTGGTTGGGCTGTCCGGTGCATCTCTGGCCTGTGCGCTTAGACAAGTGGCCATCCCAAAGATGGCGCCCATGGCGGCTAAAAGGGTTGCAAACAGGAAATAAATTACTGGAGCAAGTATGCGTGTTGCCATCTGATATAGCGGATTTAAACTAAAAACATTCCATTAATTTATCTACTGTTCTGACATGTAACAAGTAAACAAGGCCAACACAAGCAGCTGTAAATACAGTATTTTAAACTTTTATTCTAATAGAGCAAAAAATGAATCACAAAGACTGCATCCAAAATGGCACACTTCCCCCAGTGAAAATACTAGCATGTCCAAATTCTCAGAATTCATAAAATAGTAAATAAAGTCCCAAAAATTCTGAGGTCACGAGAGAGGATTCGTAAATGACGGTGATCCAACTAGAGGTGTGCGATTTAATATCGTAATTGTTGTTTTAACAATATGTAATTTGATATTATTGAGTATTTTGCAAAGACCAAACAAAACACCTACGGAGTGCACGCTTACATTATGTGATGAAGTCTAGACTAGAGCACGTGCGCATTTAGAGTGTGTTCTTTCACAGCATGATTCAGTCTAATAAAATGCATTAAGAATGATCACAAAATTCAAGATATGGGGCAGAAAAGGTATATATCATTTCATATAGTTAATATTAACACAAAGAGTGCCGATTGTTCTTCAAAAATAAGCATGATTATGAATGTGATATTGTTTATTGAACTGTTGTATAAAATCAATAAGTTAACATTAAGAGACTAATAATTATTAAGAGACCATATTGCCTCTTTTTGCTCCATTTCGCCAATAACAACAAAAAATTTTTCCAAACACAGTCACAGCACAGCAGGGTTTTGCGTCTCTGAGTAACATGACGAAATGTTTTGTTCCTGAATGAATCAACCGTTTAAATGATTCGGTTCAGTGGCAATGACTCACTTATTAACAGTGACTTGCTGCCACCTACTGGTGGTTTTAATTTCACATTCAAAGGCTTAGTTCACACTGCAGGCTAAAGTGGACCAAATCCAACTTTTTTGCCCAAATGTGACCCATATCTGATTTTCTTATGACAGTCTGAACAGCACAAATCCCACTTTTTCAAATCAGGCCCAGGCCACTTTCATATGTGGTCCTAAATCAGATACATATTCGACGTTTTGCAATGCGACTTCAGTCTGAACGGCCGTGTCGCATTTCATGCGATTTTTACGTCATTGAAATGCGACAGACATCACAATTCTGTGCTGGAGGAAATCATGCTCTCCTTCTTCTTCTTATCACTTCGTTATTTGGGCTCTGATTGCACATTAACTTAAAAATTGCTAAACATGCGCTAACACGAGCAGCATCCATTTTTATTTCCGCAAACACAGTGCGCTGCATCTGACGTCACGTCTTCTGCGCATGCGGGTCACTTCAGGGCCGTATACGGTTCACACATGAGACTGATGGCAGTCGCATTTAAATGACAATGTGAACAACAGCGCAAAAAAAAATTGGATTTCAGCAAAAAATCCAATCTGAGCATTAAGACCTGCAGTGTGTCAAAGTATCTTTTCATTTTAAAATTAAAAAAAAAAAAAAAGCGTGTTTAAAATATCAAAACATTATGCATTTGTAACTGCAGGTTAAAGCACCCCATGTCCCTCTGAGCTGCATTAAACGGTGTGTAAATACATATAAATGCAATTCAGATGTAACTTCTGCAAAGATTAATGTTGTTGATACTGGTTTCATTTGATTAGTAACAGCCTAAATGTCTTATTCTAATTGACTGATTAAATGTGACAATTTGACTCAAAAGATGTACACTTTTAGAAAAAAAAAGGCTTTATTAAAAGGTAAAATTGCCTCAATTTCAGGTTATAAAATCAATTTCAACTTATAAGAAATGATTCATTTCTATCACTGATGTGAACTGACCACACAGAATATGAAGAATATCAAAAACTGCAGCTGTCCATGACAGTCAGATATCAGCACAATAAACACACAGCAAAATATCGTCTGATTATCGTTATCGAAAGAATCCCCAAAAATCGAGATATTTTTATTTTAGTTTTAGTTTTTTCAATATCGCACACCCTTAGATCCAACACAACTGACACTGGTAGGTCACATGACAATGACAACATGACGAATGTCGTACGGCTGAATTGCATTCATATACATTACAGAACATACCTTTTAATGGTTACTAAGAAATGACTTATTCAAAAGAAGCAGCAACTCGGAGAGCATGCAATTTCAGATGTAGCCAAAGTCTTTCATCAACACAAATTACCTTGATCTCACACTCACACACACACACACACACACAGGAAACTAAATGGTACACTTATGCTTTATAAGTTTTTCCATCATAAAATTCACAACATTTAAGTACACTTTCCCATTCATTCTCACTAATTTCTTATATCCCTTGTGAGAGTGAGAGTGTTTACATTTCTACAGATACCCCCTACAATGAACGGGACCACATCTTATTTGTCTTACCCATGGTGACAGTGCCTGATGTTGCTCTGGTCAAAGCCTCAACAGCTGTTTCAGGTGGAAATGCCACAATGTGGTAAGCAGAACCTACCAGCCCTGCAGAACAACAACAGTAGCAGTAAAGCACATGAAGCTTTGTTTAATAAAGCAGGTTATGCCTGGTGGCATCTGCATCATTATGAGAGTCATACAAACAACGCAAGTAGATATGAAACAAATCAACGATTGGAAAGTGATGGCAGCCCTGGATGTCATTTTGAAATCACAAATCAATACACGCTGATGCCACTTTATAGTTAGATAAGCCAACTAACCTACAGAAATAAGTCGAAAAATATGAATATAAGATGATTATGTGAATAGCGCGCTGATATGTTATTCACTGTTTCACTAGCTAGTGTACATGCTAACAGCTTAGCCTTTAGAGCGCATAAACAATGCACATGTCAAAAAAACAGGCTCAAAGGATCCGGTAGAACCCCTAGAATCCAGATATCCAGCAGACTAACCGATGGCAGTGGCTATTTTTGTGGTGATCCATGTTTTGGCAACGCAGTCTTTGCCCTCTTCTAGATCCCAGTAGCCCATTTCTGCATCAAGGACACGACTGGAATATCGCGAGAGTTCTTCTTCTCGAGTTTATTGGCGGTTGGTGCGCAACGAACAGGTGCATTACTGCCACCAACTGGTATGGAGTGTGAACCACGTTTCCTTCTCCCTTTAAAAACAACAACAACAACAACAACTGTACCCTCTCACTCCATTTAGTTTCTCTAAATTAATGCAGTGATAGGCCATAAATGTATCGTTTCAGCTAAAGTTTCTTCTTGACCTCATTCTTCTAATGATGATGGATCTAGTATCGTTCACGTGCTTTTCGCCCCCCGTCGGCGTGGTGTGGAACTGCAACGCTATTCTCCTACCGGATTATACACGATCCAAGGTTATTAGTGCACTATAAATAAAACCATAAAAGTTACTTGAAATGAAATAAAATATATATGCAAAAAAATATTTTATTTTACCCCAGCTAGTTAACAAGGCAAAATGTCTCATTTTCACTTAGTTTAACTATATGTAGGCCTACTGAAATATGTAAAAATAATAAAATGACATTTTAAAACAACAAAAACTAATAAAAATGACAAAAATACACAACAGAAATACTTCAACTTTAATTGAAATCAACATGAATGCAGAAAATAAAAAATAAAATAAAATCTAGCTCAAAGTATTAACAAAAACTATAATAGTATCTCAGTGATACTAAAATTAACTATGACCTCTTGACTTAATGTTTTGCATAACTACAGGTGCTACCTAAGCACAAACAAGTTCAAATTGCTGGTTTTATTTTGCGATTCAGCTGTAACAACATATAAAAAGGAGAGAAAGAAAAATAAAGAAAAGAAAAAGAAGAAAAGGGAGTCTTCTGAACCATACAAAAAAGATAAAAGAACCTAAAATATACACTAGCCTGGCTATAGCCTACATAAATATAGCCTAGTTTATTTATTTATTTTTTAATCTCAAATCCTTGATTTGATGCAAAATGAATGATATTCTATTGTCAACACATTAAATGCAAGTAAATTACAATCATATATATATATACATATATATATATATATATATATATATATATATATATATATATATATATATATATATATATATATATATAGATAGATAGATAGATAGATAGATAGATAGATAGATAGATAGATAGATAGATAGATAGATTTTTTTTTTTTTTTTTTTTTTTTTTACAAAATGTAGGCTAAATGAAACTGGTATATTATTAATTATCAGCACATTATTATTATTATTATTATTATTATTATTATTATTAGTAGTAGTAGTAGTAGTAGTGAAAATGTCCCCAAAATCAAAAGATATGTACCAAATTAGTTTGGAGCCTCGCAAAGAAAGTGCATCTTGTAATCACTGCTGCCTCTCTGTTTCGGCGACTCTGATTGGCCAGCGGCTCCAAATATCATTTCCGGGTCAGCAGCTACAGGTTGCTATGAAGTTGGTGCAGATGACACGTCAGCTGACTGGAAAACAACACAAACTGCAACACTTGCTTATATAGGACAATGTCATAAACCTCCGCGCTGCATGCATGTAAACGCGCACTGACGACTGTCGCTGCATTACAGACGCGAAGATTTGAGGGCTGGAGTCGCGCGTCGCTGCTGTAGCGTCACGCGTGCTGAGATTGAGAGAGAGAGTTCAGCATCATTCAATCCGGACCCGCGGAAGATGATCAGCCCAGCGGTGCGGCGTTGTCGTGGATGAGAGCGAGCTTACCGGACCGGTGCTTTCGTCTTCCGCATCCTGAGCATGTCGTCCCCGTCGCCGGTGCAGATCAGAGAGGCGAACGCGCACCTGGCGGCGCTGCACAGGCGGGTCACAGACCTGGAGCAGAGGCTGGAGGACGCGGAGAAAACCGTGCGGGAGCAGGCGGAGAGCCTCATCCGCAAAGACGAGCAACTGAGAGCTACCACGCAAGAAATCACGGAGGCCAAGGACAAGTAGGGGAAGAATATATTTACTTCCTTAAAGGGATAGTTCATCCAAAAATGAAAATTCTGTCATTAATTACTCACCCTCATGTCGTTCCAAACCTGTAAGACCTTTGTTCATCTTCAGAACACAAATGAAGATATTTTTGATGAAATCCGAGAGCTATCTGACCCTCCCATACCACGATCAACGCACAGAAACGTAGTAAGGACATCAGTAAAATAGTCCACGTGACATCAGGGCTTCAACCGTAATTTTACGAAGCTCCAATAATACTTTTTGTGCGCAAAGAAAACAAAAATAACGACTTTTTTCAACAGCTCTTCTTCTGCAACACGCTGTTGTTTACATGACGCGGAAGTAAGCGCATGCGTCGTGATACTCTCCACAATGGCGGCGCATAGCAGGAGAAGAGTTGTTGAATAAAGTCGTTACTTTTGTTTTCTTTGCGCGAAAAAAGTATTCTCGTAGCTTCGTAAAATTATGGTCGAACCCCTGATGTCACATGACTATTTTACCGATTTCCTTTCTACATTTCCGGACCTGGTAATATTCAGTGTTGGGCACGTTACTTAAAAAATGTAATTAGTTATAGTTACTAGTTACTTCTCACAAATAGTAACTGAATTACATCATTATAAAAGTAACTAATTACCAGGGAAAGTAACTACTGCGTTACTTTAAGAAAAAAAAAAGTTCAAATGTCAAATAACTTTGGATGCCTCCAATATTAAATGTTAAATTAATGAAATGGGCACTAAAAATAATAAATTATTGTTATAAAACATTGTACATTAATCTACACTATTTATCTACTGACACTTAGTATCAGTCATTCAAGCTTTATAATATAATGTTATGATAATTCAATATTATATGATGATAGAACTTTAGTAATTAGAATAACCAAGTATGAATGCACATTTGCCATCAATATAAAACGCACTAAGGATTAATGAGCTGCTGGGTTCATGAATATGAATTTTATTGTCAGTAACGGTAACTGCGTTGTAACGGGGGGAACAGTAATTCGTTTGATTACTCGTTACTGAAAAAAATAACGCCGTTATTTCCATCACTGGTAATATTACAGGTGTGTTGCTGTCTATGGAGGGTCTGAGAGCTCTCGGATTTCATCAAAAATATGTTAATTTGTATAATGACATGAGGGTGAGTAACAGAATTTTCATTTTTGGGTGAACTAACCCTTTAACACAATTGTATAGTGCGTTAATATTGCATAATATTGCAAATCCGAAAGCTCAATTAAGCTACTGTAAGTGGCTTTTGCATTCAAAATATCCTTGAAATAAAACAACCGATATTACTGGATACGATGGTCAAACAAAGAAAACACACCTGGCAGCTCTTGACTGTTTAAAAAACAAAATAGACTGCGGCCCGCACCTGTTAACCAATCAGGAAAAGAACTGGTAATGTTGTTAGGGGCGGGGCTACTTGTTTGTGCGATACATGCGGGACGGACGTCGGACAGGTTACCGTGCGTTCACACCGCCGCCGGCTAGAGCGTCAAAGTGGATGGAAGTCATTCATTTTCAATGTGAGCCAGCGAGAGTGGCGCGTCTCGGACGGTGAGGGTGTCGAGGAGAGTTGAAGTCAGGTCAACTTTATGGTAATGAGCTATGATGCGGTTGGGCAGCAACCAATCGGAATGTAGAATCCTCCGCTTGAGAGGAGTCCAGAGAGTGCAGTCTTGTAAACTTTGGTTCCGACCACATTAGTTCCCAAGCATTTTCGTGCTAGAACGCTTGTTTTTCAGTGGGATTGCAATTCATTTGCTCAAAACAAACAACTGCATTTAGGCTACGCTTCAACCAGGACAGTTTGGAATGTAGGCTGCGCACAAATGAATGTTAATGTTAATTAAAGACCTAAACGTCTTCTATAAACTGCATGTTGAAATTAGACTAGCACTTAACCATGAACACAAAAAACACTCCACACAAATGGCATTCATTGGTTTATTTCTTTAGTAAACATCTCATTATAATTGTTGTAACTATAAAGTTCTTTCCATTGATCAATTTCTTACTTTCACAATTAAAATATTTCATGAGGTTAACTTATACCCTACTTGTGGTCAGTCTGCACAAGATCAACATCCTTGTTACAAGACCAAGCGTTCGATCGTCAGAGCGTCAACGACTCTTTCTACAGCGTCGTTGGCAGGGCGACCAGAGCGAAGTTTGACGCTCTCGCCAGCGGCGGTGTGAACGCACGGTTACTGTTTCCAAACAAGTTTCCTCTATCACTCTGCTGTTCAGTGTGTCCAGACAGCTGATAAAAGCATCACAAGTAATCCACGCCACTCCAGACCACCAATTAACATCTTGCGAAGTGAAAAGCTGCACGTTTGTAAGAAACAAATCCATCATTAAAACATTTTTAACTTTAAACTCTCGCTTCAGGCTAAAATAAGAGATATTTTAGCCTGACATATCAGCTTCAAGTTCATATTTGATGTCACTGTATAGATAATTTTGCAGAACAAAACATGAAAATGTCTTCAAGTAATAAACAGAGACTTCAAAGGGACAGTTCAACCATTATTTACTCTCCCTCAAGTTGTTCCAATTCCGCATGAATTTCTTTTTCCATGCTATAAACGTCAATGGGGACCAAGAACTGTTTGGTTACCCGCGTCCTTTAAAATATCATCTTTTGTGTCCAACAGCTCAAAGAAACGGATACAGTTTTGGAACAACTCGAGGGTGAGTAATTAAAGACCGAATTTTCATTTTTAAGTGAACTATCCCTTTAAACAAAATCGACAACTGTTACTCTAAAAAAAAAATTATTTGCAATTTCCCGAGGGTGAATTAGCTGTCCAGATTGGCCTACAAATTGTTGGTATGACTGAACAGCTCTATTCCGATTGGTGCAACTAATGATGCATTAACTGCAGTAAGTAATTTTTAATCTTTATTTTTCACGTAGAGAAATTTTCTTCCTTCATGAGAAGCTTTGTCAATCAGAGGAATCCATCCATAAACTCAACCAAACGATTAAGGAAAAAGATTCTCTAATCGGACAGTTACAACACCGATGTCAGCTGTTGGACAACATTTGTAAAAGCCGTCCATTATTGGACAGCATGCTGGCCCAGATGGCCGAGGCAGAGAGGATGGGGCCTGTCAGTGACTTGGGGAAGCCCACGACCAACAGCTCTCTCATGGACGGAGAATCCAACTGCAGCCCCAGCCGTCTCTCCAACCACAAAGACTTCTCCCTCAGCGAGGACGACTCTGACGATCAGGAATTAGATGGGGTTGTGTTTGGGACCACAGTATGAGAGTCTCAGTTCAACTGCTCCTCATCTCAGGTTTAGCAGCCTGTGTGTTCTGATGGTTACAATTGATTCAGTGTCTGGTAAAACATCTGTTGTATCATAATACAGGTTACTGGAGCGTGAATGGGATGCTACTGTGAAGAGCAAATGCCTGGTCAATTCTGGCTAAATCTGTGCGCAAATTGGTGCAAGTATGCCACATACCTTAGACTACTTCAGTTCTCATTACTGAATGAAACATTTTTAAAGAAAAATATTTATGTTCAGTTTAAAATAGACTAACTAGTTGTTTAATTTATCTTTATTTTCCTCTTTTTAACTTTAAATTTGCATATGCTTTGATATTTCTCTGGTTATACCTTATGGATCTATTGCGTTACATGAATATTAGAGAAGAACGTTTTTAAAATTTGCATTGAAATTTACTGTTACATGCAGTTTTATTTGTTACCATGATCCAGTCCTGTTTTAAAAATCTGGGGAAATGTTTTGGAGATATATAATATACTGTGACATTGCATGCTTACTGTTTTGTTGGAGCCTCTCAGTGAGCAATTTCAGCAGTCATTGGCAATGTACAAATGATGGATTCTTGTTTGAAGAGCCATAGGAGTTGGAGTGAGATGATTTAGACCTAGCGTTATCCGATGTATGCCATGCATCGGTTACAAACAGACAGGTTTAGATGATAAATTTGACCCTTGGTCTCAAACTCCCATATTAAAATGCGACACAATACTTTGCATACCTATACTGGAAAGGAATAGCTCACCCAAACTTTTCAATTTTGTCATTTGCTCATGTCATGTCCTGACAGGTTCCAAACCTGTATTACTTTCTTCTGCATTTAATGTGAACAAAGTTGGAGTCCAGTGGATGAAGAAGAAAAAAAAAACCCTCTGTTTTTCCACAGAGGAGGGAAAGTCATTGGACTATAATGTGATTTTAAATTGTTACATTTTTCTCTACAGATAAGTCAGTGCCTAAAAAAAAAAAAAAATCACTGTTGCTTGTTTGGTCTCATTATTTATTCTGAAAATTTCTAATTATTTTTCAGTGCTAACTATCTAAAATGTGTACTTTTTCCTCAGAAACACGAATATACAGTAAATCATGCAAATATATTCTTTTAAATATTTTAAAATAACATGTCTATTTTGGATCCCTTTAACTGTGTGTTATTTTTGTTTCTTACATGTGAGTTCTTTTGGACACATTTTTATAAAAAAAAAAAATAGATAACTTCACAGTAAAGCTTGTTAATGCATTAGGTATCGTAAACGAAAAACTTTTTTTTTTTTTTACAGATTTAATGATGTTTATTTATGAATATTCTGTTTTGAAATATTCTGTTTTCTAAATTTGAAATGTTAAATGTATATTAGTGTACACAATAGAACATTCCTGAAAAACTGAAAATGTTTTCCACTGAAATTTAACAATTTGTGCTGGAAGTGCATCATGGGAGTAATCCACAAAACCACCATTGTGCAGTTGAGCTTCAGCACTGAAGCTCCAGGCTGCTGTTAATGACACTGTAATTTAAGGTGCATGTATATAATTAAATGATCTATGCAGTGAAGTTGTTCTCTGAGAGCCTCCCTTAATAAAACAGTTAGCTCTTAAAATAGAGCTTCACCAGATAAACCGAGCAAATCCAAGCAAGCTGAAGCTGTTGCTTATGCACATGCAGGCTCATGGTTGAGAAATCATAAAAAGAGTGTAAAAACACTTGTTTTTGTTTGTCTTATATAGCCATTTCCTGGGTTGAATGAATCATGTTACATATTTACATGTACACATAAAACAGCTGTCCTATTTGCTGTTATTTGCCAATACATATAAATATGGTATAGGCCTTTCTCCAAATTCATTTTGTTGTTCATTTAATTCGGTCTAGCAGAATCAAGTCTATGCAAGTGTGTCATATTTTTCCATATTGCCAGATGGAGGGGAGCCATAATGTAGTGAGTGATTGTACTGATGATGGGGCATTATTCATGTACAGCGTGTCATGTGTCCTGTTAAGACGTGATGGTTACACAATATTTTCGTGTTCGTTTTAAGAGTTACATGTGGTTTTGAACTGCAGCATGTTACATATTGGGGCATGCCATATTTGTCTTGCTAGTGCCCTGTACAGAAGTGTGTTTGCTAACATTTTTCTCTACAGATAAAGTAAAGCAGTGCCTAAAAGACTGATGGTTACTTGTTCAATGGAGTTATTTATTCAGAAAAATTTGAATAAATTATTTTGTTATTCTTCAGTGCTAAATGTGTACTAGTGCATACTTTTTCCTGATGCTTTGTGCGAATTCCCTGCGAAAGGTTTGCTCTATGAACGCAATAAGCATTTTGAAAAGCTGGTTACAACGAGTCAACTTTATTCACCCGATGAACATTAAAAGGAAACTTAAAGATGTAAAAGCATTGAATCACTAAAACACACCATGAATAACTCTTTAATCAAATGTTCATTTACTGGAACATTAAATGGTAACAATCTGACAGATGCTTTAGAAACATCCCACTGTAAAAAAAGAAAAAAGAAAAGTTGAGTGAATTAAAAAAATTTCAGCAGATTTTTGAGTTTGCTCAACACATTTTTGTGGGAGATTCTCAAATTTTTCATTGTATGAACTTAAAACATCAAGTTGAGAAAACTCTTAATTTTAAGTTTGCTCAACTTTTTTTTTTTTTTTTTTACAGTGCAGTGAACACTGCTAATAGGGATTAGAAAAGTACATTTGTAGCTCATTCCGTCAAACTGATGGATAAGGATTATTTGTAGCACGACTTTGTTTTTGAGAGGAACTTCCCTAAACTAGAGGTGCCTCCTATAATGTAATGCTTGCTACCAAAATTGTTGATATGCATGACATAATTCAGATCCTAATATTAAATAATATTGCATTCACTAAACTTGGAGTACAAATTCATCTTTATTTCAATATTTAATTAGACACTTCTTTTTTACATTACATTCTTTCCATGATCATTAACAGGACAAATACGTTGCATTAAAAGTGCTTCTGTTGCACTGCTCTCATACAGACTCAGTGGGGAAAAAAAAGACTTTATAATGCATCTTTAATGGAGTCAGTGTGGCAGCAGCACCTTCCCTCTACCAATGCAGTTATGAAACCCTTTGGTCCCATCAGGGCCGACAGGCTGGCGAACAACCAGGACACTTAAAGACCTCATTATCTGACTGGGGGACACAGAGTTGCCCATCTCAGGCTGAATGACCTGGGCAGCATGTTTGCGTCTCTGAACCCAAGGGCTGCTTGTGAAGCCCAAGTCGTCTGGGGAGAGCTCCCCCGAGCTCTTGTACCTGCCGAAGGAGGATGTTCCAGCTACAGTGGGCGAGCTGCTGAAGGGAAGTGTGGCCAGAGGAGAGGTCACATGACTGCAAGGAAAAAGCTTACGAGGCAGGAGAGGGCTTCCTACTGGGCTGCCAAGGGGATTCCTGTAAGGGTCAGAGCGGAAAGTCGATATCCGCGGGATGGCGAGGGGGCTGCCGTAGAGGGCCTGAGGACGGGAGACCCTGCGATTGGGGCGGGGCGAAGCAGGGGCAAAATCAGACTCTGAAGAGCTGCAAACAGCCGAATCCTCCAGAGAATAAAGGAAGCGCTTAGACTTTCTGTTTGGCTTTTTCAAACTCTCGTAGTCAATACCTTCTTCGGACTCTTCCTCCGCTAGACCTTGTCTCCATCCTGCCTTACGAGTTCCACGGCTTCCCAGCAGGACCACACAAACGCCCCTTCCTCCCTGCTGCTGCTCTTTTGCCTTCAGGGCTTCGTAAGCTTTGCGCACACCTTCCAGATACTCATACTCCACCACAGCACACACTTTCCGCCCCAGTTCTAGGTGTTTCTTAGTATAGCGCTTCAACTCCATAGGGATCTCCTTTCCTGGCCGCAGAATGCGGAGAGATGAGATGGTGCCGTAGGGAGAAAACACCCGCATTGCGGCTTCCATGATGCCTAGCTGCTCCACACCCGGTGACCCGTTTTCCTCCTCTTTGACCGGACCTACACCGTCTAGGAAGTTCCAGGCCAGAAGTAGCTTGCTTGTGGGAATGCACAGGAGCCAATCGGGTACTGGAGTCGTTCGTCGCACCTTGGTTCCCATCTCATTCACTTCCAGCTGCGGAGACGTTCTTGCAGCCATCAGGGTGGTGCGCCAGTCACGCGTGAGATCTCTAATCTATGAAAACACGAATCAAAGCAAACACAAAAAATATATTTTCATGTTAACTATAAGAAATGGTTAACTGGTAAATGTTAAGTTCCCTTACTATATACCATCAAAAACTGTAATAGATTTCCAAACAGGACATGGTAATTATACAGTAAAATACTGTAAAGTTTGCAGTTTTTGGAAGTGAAAAAGAACAAGTCATCTTATTTACAGCGGAAAAAACAAACTGCAGAATTGTGTGCAACACTTTCAGGGTTTTTCATCTAAATAATCGTTTCTGCTTAGTTTTTTTCTAATCAGTTGTGACCCTGGATGACAAAACCAGTCTTTAAGTGTCAGTTTTTCAAAATTGAGAATTATACATCACCTGAAAGCTGAATAAATAAGCTTTCCATTGATGTATGGTTTGTTAGAATCGGACAATATCTGGCTGAGATACAACTATTTGAAAATCTGGAATCTGAGGGTGCAAAAAAATCAAAATACTGAGAAAATCACCTTTAAAGTTGTCCAAATTAAGTTCTTAGCAATGCATATTACTAATGTTTTGATATATTTATGATAAGAAATTTACAAAATATCTTCATGGAACATGATCTTTACTTAATATTGATTTTTGGCATAAAAGAAAAATCGATAATTTTGCCTCATACAGTGTATTTTTGACTATTGCTACAAATATACCCCAGCGACTTAAGACTGGTTTTGTGCTCCAGGGTCACAATTATGTCAATTATTTTTAGTGTTGTGTTACCTTGATGGTGTCTTGTATTTGTATGACACTGTGCACCTTATATATTGGTATATCTACCTTCCTCTTGTAATGAGTTTTGATTCATCATGTGAATTTATCTTTACCACCTATATTTTTAGGTGGTTGTCAGCCAATTATAAAAGGAGCAACACATATTTAGTAATTCAGAGGGTTGGTCTTTTAATATTATATCAGTTTTTATTATTATTATTATTATTATTATTTTTAAAACTGTAAATTTAAATTCAACCTGTACAACCTAAAATGTAAAATTCGGACAACCACAGTTTTTTTTTTTTTAAACAGTTTTACAGTTCAAAATCAGATCGAGATGATGCTGGTTATTTGATCTCACCTTCTTGAAAGATGTCAGCAGCTTCAAACTAACATAACCCATCTTGTTTCTTTGGACATGTTTTAGCAGAAAAGCATCATCTGCCAGATTCTCATCAGAAAGGTAGTTCTCCAGCTGGGCAGCAATTTTATGTGTCAAATCATCATTTGGAGGAATCCAGAGATCACCCTCACAGAATTCCTCCTCAAAAACATCAGTCAACTCAGTTGAACTCCTGAAAAACAGTTTTGTTTTTTTATAATAGAAAAAAAACAAATATCTGGAATAAGCCTACTGCCTGTTTAAAAAGCTTCCCTGAGTGGATTTTTACATTAAAATGTATAAACTCGTCGAGCTATTTTGATAGTTCATATATTTTCAGAAATATTATAAACTTATCCATTAACGTACCCATCCAAACTATCATTTAGCCCATCATCAGTGTATGAGAACGGCCCCTTTGATTGCTGAGTGTCTTCACAATGGAAGATGTCAGTAAATCCGGGCGAGGACATGCTGTTGACACATTATTTTGATCTTAAGGACACTGACAAAACTAAACGTTAAAAACATGTGCTAATTAGTTGTTAAAATGTGTTGTAAACAGCCTACCTGACGTCTCTCCTGTATGTTTCCCCGTATACCGCCACACATCACCTGAAGACAGGTGATCCTTTTTACAAAACTGATTTATACGTCCTTGCGTCACCATTAAAAACGAGGTATTTTGGGCAACGTCATGTTTGCTCTGAAACGACCGAGGGTACACTATAAATTCATAAAGGGGAAAAAATAAAAAAATATATTTTTTAATCTTTCGGCTTTTTAAAATGACATTTTCGATTTTATTAATAAAAAAAACTTTAGTCTCGAACATTTCAAAAAAGATTATTTGATATTAAATAGCATATGCACATGTGCATTGAATGCAAAGGGCCATTTGGAAGCATAAATAAACGTAGAAAAAAGATCGTATTTTTGTCATAACCACCAAAAATTGAGACCCCAGTCATATTATCCAATTACACGTTGCCAGAGGCACGTGCTCCCTCGGTTTCTTGAGCCAAGTGGATTTTTTTTTGAACGCAGCTTCCAAAAGACAAAACAGTAGCCGCATTATAACCAATCACACACGATTCTGTTGAGCTTATGAATGCAATGGCCAATCAGAGGCGTTCAGATGAGTCATCGCTGAAACGCCCTGCTCTCTGCCGAATTCTCTCATCAGAAACAATAATGTGCAGATGTAAGAGATTAATTTCACAGTGTAAACAGCTTCAGTGATTATAATGTGAGTTTGAACTCTGGCTAGACTGAAAACAATGATGATGTTCTTTGATCTCTTTCTATATTCATTTTATAACTTACAATTTTTTTTATTTTTTTATTTTATTATATTTAATTATAGTTAAATGCACAGTCATATTAAAATATTTTATGACACGACACCCATATTTAAGTAAAAACACGGGTTTTATGCGTAGTTAATAGATTACACAAACACTTCGCATGCATTTGAGAATGAGATATTTCATAGCCAACGCGTTTGGGAATATTTAGAATAAAAAAGGAAAGATTCAATTAAAACCAATAAGCCTGCGTGGCTGCTGTGCTGTGCATGACGACCAGCCCCCTCAAAAATAAGTGCATGACGCCCCTGCACGTAGCCACTTTCCCCAAGACGTTAATAAACGTTTAATGGGCGTGTTAATTACTTTGTGAGCCATTGACTTTGTGGAGACCCTGTAGACTTTATGCAAATCTACCTTTGTCCCGACTTGTGTGTGTACTGTGAGGGATGAGGTGTCAAGATTAAGTGCAAAGTGTATTCCAAATGAATAGGTACCACAGGGGGTCCGTGAGACGGCAGTCCAGGACTACAGCAGACCCCCCTACTAGGCTTCCTGTATATTAGGACTGTTACCATTCCTCATGTTAAGGACACGTTTCTCCTCACGTATATGCCGTTCTTCAGAGAGCACGACGAAGGTGTTCTGAAGTCCTGATAATTATCTAACACTATTCGCAGCCAATAAACACACTCCGGATCATGTGCGCTCAAGCATATTATAATTACAGTAACTGTTGCCTTTGTAGATGTGAGTGTGACCGGAATTAAAGCTATTGCTGATAAATACTAATAACACCGCACAGAACCATTTTCGCGACTTTTACAACCACAAGTTAGCAAGCAATCAATGCACTTTAAATAAAACAAAATGCAGGCAATTAATGCTCATTGAATTATCAATTTCTGACTGGTTAGGCAATGCCACCAAAACGTAACTACGCGCACACACACACACACACATTTTTTTTTTTTTTTTTTGCATTTGTACTTTTAAATCACCGTAGTTTATAAGCCATTTACCTTGCAACTGGATGGATAAGCCATTTTACAATTAAATTGTCATGACATATAATCACCAACAGGTGGCAATCGTTGATAGAAGATGCTTCTGCTGAGGTGCTGATTGCTGAAATGCTTTGCTTGAACCTCATAGTAACACACTTTATAACTTTTAAGATTTTAAGAAGCATTTATTTACTATTAATTACCATTTATAGCATATTTCATCTTATGACAAAATTAGTTAATTTCAAGTCGTTTCCAGAGAACAAGATATAGTGCGCTATAAGCATTTAACAGCAGGCGGCGCATTAGAACAGTGAACTGATTCAGTTCCGTTTGAGATTATTGATTTGAGTTATTGATTGTTTGACTGATTTTAAAAGTAATTTTAAATTCATTTAAAATGCATAAATGCAAGCCATGTCTGAGTGTTGTTGCACGGACATAAACACACTGTGTTTATTATGTTTTTATGTTACAGTATTAGGCTGTGACCGAATTGACTCTGAAGGCATTTCTATTGAGGAAAGTAAATCGATGAAACAATTAAGTTTCCTTAAGACGCTGACCCCAGTGTTTATGCAGACGGGTTTCGTAACTCAAGCACAACAAGATCCCATGACAACATCAACAGCTCTGATCCTGTGACTGTACCGTCTATAATTAGCCGGTGGAACTGGAACAGCCGGGGTGATGAAAGTTCCAGGTAACAAGCAGACAGAAACTCTACTGCCTTCTAGAGCTTCTGCAGCAGACGCAAAACAAAGCAGTGGCTTCTGCACAGATAGATGCCAGCAATTTTAATGCATCATTTCCGTCAATAACTGTGCACGCTATTGATGAGATTTGGGAGCCATGAGTCACTACGAATGCAAAGGAGTTTCGTCCAACCGGCTCGTGCAATTTCAGGATGTGCCCAAATATTACTCAGAAACATGATGCAATCACTATTCCTTTCCCATGTACTATACTCGCGACTCAAACCAGAATATAAATGAAAACTGCGTAAAATTCTGGCTTCATCAAGTTTTGTACATGATGCAAAAGTTTCAGACAAAACTGCAACATGCACATCGAAAGCAACAGGGAAACTCCATCATTTCCATAAGGAAATTCCATCGAACTCAGTACAAACAAATTGAAAGCAATTGGGTGCATGTTGTACTCGCTGTTTGGGCAAATATTCCCCGAATCAGCCCACGTGGGGTCTAAGCAGGAGTTTCCCCCATCACCAATGGCAGAGCGAGAGCGAGACGCCGGTGGAACATTGCTAGCCAATAGGAAAGGCGAACGTTTCTCAAAGCCGCGCCCACACGAAAGCGGCATAAAAGCGGAGGTTTCGCTGGAAGTCAGCACAAACTACTTCTCAGACGCAGAGAAACGAGCGAAGGAATACTACAACTCCGAGCGATTTTTGGATTATACCCTACTTTGGCCAGCACACTCTGACTGGATTTTAATATTTCCGAGCTCTTCCGGAGACTTGTGGATTACTATTATCTGAAGCAAAATGACCCTGGAAGAAGTCGTTGGATGCAATATCGCTGATAAAACGTAAGTTCTTCATTGCATGCATTGCTTACACATTAAGTGCGAACCTCAATGGTTATCTTCCCATACCGACAACCATCCGACTGTCGCTTACCATAGTCCGCATGTTTTTACAGAATGGACACCGTGAGCCAAGCATTGGAAGAGCTGCTGGTAGCAGCACAGAGACAGGACTGTCTTACCGTCGGCGTTTATGAGTCTGCAAAACTAATGAATGTGTAAGTATATACCTATATCTGACTTTTACACATGCTACTGTATTGCTTTATCCCAACCAACAAGAGACTAATTGCTATTCACTTGATCTACAGAGACCCAGATTGTGTGGTACTGTGCGTTCTGGCCACCGATGAGGAGGACCAGGATGATATTGCGCTGCAGATTCACTTCACGCTGCTTCAGGCGTTCTGCTGCGACAACGACATCAACATCCTCCGGGTGTCTGGGCTGAGACGCCTCGCGCAGGTGCTCGGAGAGCCAACCACCGTGGACAACAACGAGCCACGGGATTTCCACTGCATCCTAGTCACTGTAAGTAGACTTCGAATTGGCACATTGCGTGATCATATGCAACATGCATTCAGAGTTAAATCTTAATATCGTGCGACACTGACTTACGGTGCATTTCTTGTGTTTTCGCAGAACTCTCAATGCCAGCCACTCAAATGCCAGGCACTGAAGGATGTGGGCAACTACTGCGAAGAGAGCCGCTGCAAAAACCAATGGATTCCTTATCTGTCCCTGCAAGAACGCTGAACGAGTCGCAATGCTTGATGCAATGAAAGGATGAACGAGTCATTCTCTGCGAATGAAAGCAAAAGGGCTCTGCACCAGCCGCCGTTGACTGCTGCGTCATGCGAAGGGGCTGTGAGAGAAAAAGTGGAGCTCTTGGGATTGCGCACGCGGGACCGGTACATTCCACCCTGGCCCACCAGCTTGTCGTGTCCTCCGTGGGGGGAAAAAATAAAAAGTGGTGGGAACATGAACTGTGAAAGGCTGCCTGTCGGCGCGAGCGGCGCCGGAGAACGTGCACGCGGGCGGCGTGGGCGCGCAATGGGTTGGAAAGCGACTAGTGTGCGTCACTATCGCTGCCTGCGGGATGAACATTTTCAAATACCGAGTGAATTATCTGTGTATGTATACTTTAGTGACTATGAACTGCAGAGGCATTTATGCCAAGCTACAAATGGACTGCAATCGCTTCTGTTAGACTGCACTGAGCACGACAGTGTTTGTGAAACAAAATGAATTCTGTTGAGTTATTGAGAAATGCATACTATGAATTGATGTATAAGTTATTTCCAGTAATTTAAATAGAGTAATATATGCATTGCTGCTCTTGTCAAATGCAATATGGTTTCAATAAATTATTGATTGAGAATTGTACACTTCTGTCTTCTGCTTTTGCTTTGGGGGTTGGGCTGGTAGACAATTCAATAACGGGTGACAAAGCAATATACTATTGCAAATGCAGACTGACTTCCTTCGGTCAACGTTTTAAAATAACTAAACCCTTCCTGTTAAACATCCTTGCCAGATTAAGTTTGGACCATATGAGTGAGAGGGAATTACCCCACTGAGGTGTGAATGCATTCAGTGGAAATGTTAAGAAAGAACAAGAGTCCATAAGTGACGTGCAAACAAATCAACAGTTTGCCAAAGGACAGACTTCATATCCTCTTGTCCTGGAATCAACGTCATATCCTTACTGATACACCGTTAATTACGAAACCGTACTGACAGGAATGCAGACTTTACAAGTAGCCTAATTCATGTCTAGTTCCGTCTACTTTGGCAAGCTCCGTTCCTCCATAAAGAGATAGTACAGCGCTTGCATAACCTCCAGAAAAGGATATGACAACATGATCCAAATAAAATAGCTTTTCAGTAAGTGATTTGAGGTTATATTACAGGTATCGTATCACAGGTCTCTTACTGTTTGTAGAACAATCTCTAATTGTTAGCAGACAACTTGTAACAGTACACATATTACACCAGCAGCAGTCCCACTGGGCAGACTGGGATTGTGTCTTCCTCAAGGGAAAAATGGTGATGCTAGTTCATGCTTCATGCTTTCACAGCTTGGTCTGGGTTACTAGGGCAAAGCTTTAACCATTGAGCTACCACTATCCTTTAGTAACACTCTGGCACACTTTGTCAGCTTTGTTTTTCCAGCTCCATCCAGTTGCTGTTAAGGTCAGCGTTGTGAACTCTTGAGAGGTGAAGAGCTACATAGTTGCACACAGTTGCTTGTAAAACAAACAGATCGTCTTATGAGATCCTTGCAACAAAACACCACCATCCTGGTATTTAGAGAACTATAATACAATTCACAATTGCATACACGTTGTTGTGATATTCTCTGAGCATTTGCTCATTTACTGCTAATCTGAAGCAACAAAATGCTAGTATTATAGGGTGAAGTCAGCTAAAATGGGCCAAATAAGGTTGTAGCATCATATCCCTTTAAAATGTTTAACAGAAAATCACAATAACTGATCTTGCATTGTTGCTTCAACACTTGTTGACATGTAACAATCATTTTTATTTGAGTTTTTTAAGGCGGGTGTTACATGAAGCTCGTCAGAGAAATTGTAAGGTAATTGAGCCTGACATAGAAAATTTCATCAATCACTAATAAGGGTACTAAAGCAATTATAAGTAAGCTTACCAACAAAGCAAAGTTTATGAACAATGTTTTGACATGCTTTTTCTAATTAAAAAAGTTTAATTTATAAAAGAAACTTTGATTTTTGTGAAAAGGGTCATTTTATGGCTGGTTAAGCTAAAATGGGCCACAATTTTCAGCTAAAATGAGCTGCACACACACACACACACACACACACACACACACACACACACACTTTTAGACAGAAATTGAGGGTGAAAATAGGTTTATAGGCCTAGATATGTATCCATACAAAATCTTAACAGTCTTTTAAAAAAAGTTGCATTGCAGACAGTATGGCAGAAGGACAAGCAAAGAAAGGAAACAGATAGACGAGAAGAGAAAGGGAAATAAAGGAAGATGACAGTAAAATGGGCTGTATATATATGTATCCATACAAAATCTTAACAGTCTTTAAAAAAAAAAATACAAGCATACACACATGCACACAAAAGACACCAATGCACAGAAACACACACCTACACAACACGATCGGTTCATTGTTTAATTAAACATTCATTCAACTTTCTTTTTAATAAAATACATTTATGTACAACGTACTGTTAAAAATAACATGATTTAAGCTGAAATGACCTGCGTTGATCTCTTTTTATATTGGCCCATTTTATCTGAATGTTGTGCCGTGGCTCAAGAAGGTACCTACTTTTATACTTTTCACATTTAAAAAATATAAATATATTTAAGAGACCCATGCTAATTTATAAGAATATCATTAGATCTCATGCATAGCTTAATTGATGGTATTATAAGTCATTTACCAAAACGTGGCTCATTTTAGCTGCCTTCACCCTATAGTTACAGTTACAAAGTGAGCTCGATAATAATGATTAAAGATAGATTTGTATTAAGGGATAATAATAGAAAAGAGGAATGAGAGTTTCCAAAATTAGTCTCCTTTGAGATGAAAGACATCGAGCATTTTTTTCGGGCATTCCCTGAGCTGATTGTGCGTCTGACGTAGCCCGTTTCTGATTACGCACTGGAACCCCGGAAACGTCATTGACCATTTAAGGGCAAATCTGAAAGCGCCGAGTGTGTCTCTTCTACTCAACAGCAGCGCGAAATATAATCGTTTAAACCGAATTCTCAGTGTTTAAAGTATCACATTATACATGTTTGTTTGGATAAGGCATCTCCTAGCCGCTCACCGGGTGAGTCGTGCCCAGTGCTCCTGCCGCTGGTATGTGAGGAATGCGGAAACAGTGGCTGTGTTTCCATAGATGTGCAGCCTGAATGCGCTGGCTGTTTCCCACAAGGTGCCATAATGAATCATGCTGTTTTTTTTTTGTTGGTCTTATCGTGATCACGGGGAAGAGACTAGAATGAGATGATAAAACAGTCATTTAAATGCTGATGGCATGCTATAACGCTCCTAAACGTGGGCTATGATGGATATTTAGTTTATTATCATTTCTCAGGATAGGGTATTATCATTTTTTCAATATCAGCTTTTTTATAGATACATCAGGAATTGTTCTAGAATCAAATCTCTGAGCTTGCTTCTGAAGTTAGTGAGGGTGCTCTAGCATTAAAGGGAGTGTTCACTCAAAAATGAAAATTCTGTCATTAATTACTCACCCTCATGTCGTTCCAAACCCATCGTTCACCTTTGGAACATGAAATCTGAGAGCTCTCTGATCCTCCCGTTAGACAGCAAGGGTTCTACCACTTTCGAGGTCCAGAAAGGTACCAAGAACATCAGCAAAATAGTCCATGTGACATCAACCGTAATTTTGAGGTTGAGACAAACACTAATGCAGCAATTAAAGGAGCTAAGCAATTATTAAACAATTCATGACAGCAACAATTGGGGAAAATATCATTTTAATTAGGCTATATCGTCAATGTCCTATAAAGTAATACAAAAACACACTGTAAAAAAATGACCATGATTTTAACTGTAAAAACCTGTGAAAATGCTACAGTAAAAACTTGTTAAATGGTTAACGGTAAGTTCCTGTAAAATTTACAGGGAAAAAACGTAAACTGACGTTCCCAGAATTCTCAAATTTTGTTTGAATTTGATGTTTTTTCTTTGAAATAACTATGTTTCTTATCATTTATGTTTATTAGAGTTGTATGTTACATCTAATGTTGTTAAATTAATGTTTATTGCATATTTCAGTTTAATGAGTCTCACTATGATGGTGTTTAGTGCTTGTGTTAATGACGCTGTGCACCTTCTATATATGTTATTATTTAAAAGCTGCTTGTGTTGGGCTTTGGTTCATCATGTGACTCTCATCACCACCTGCATTTGGTGGTTATCAGTGTATTTCAAAGGTACAAAACAGATTTCAGTACTTCAATAGGTTGGTATATTAACATTATATCAGTTAATGAAATTACGGTATTTAATTGTAAATTTAAGTTAAAACCTGAAATGCTGTTACCGTATTTTTTACGGTAGAATTCCGGCAACCACAGCAGAAGTTTTTTTTACCGTAAATTTTATGGATTTTTTTTTTACAGAGCAGGTCTCCAGTGCAAATTACAGAATTGACATGAATGCACATTGTGAAAATAAATATAAAAGCAATTAATTGAAACACTGATATGCACATTATACAGAAATACATTTGTTACTATAAAACATAAATACACGTTACTATAAAATCCAAATTCTTTTAAAAAGCATGACCAAGAAAGAAGTATACAGGAATAGATACACCTACACAAGCTGACTCTATATTTTTAAAAGCACTCATCGGCAGAAACTCTGGGCCCCATGGTGAAATTTTCCTTTCCCATAAAGCCTTGATCTGTGTGCGCTGTAATGACTATATGCCACCCAGTCTGTTTCTGTTTGACTCTGGTCTCTGAGGTCGTCAGGTACATTCAGGCTGGCAGTAGCGCTTCTTTCCACCTCCACCCAAACTAGCAGCCAAGACGTGATTCTGGCCAAGTTTATGACCCATCCTGCAGAGCAGACCAAATTAAATAGACAGTAAAAGTACAGCTTGTGAATGCTCTCATTTTCATTGCACCGTATAAGTCTTTAATCAGCATTTTATCTCACCACTATAAACACATTGCTCATGCTTAATTAAAGCTACCAATTACTAGGTCACAGCAGATGTTGACAGTGTTTTTAGAGAAAGGGGCTCTATGGCTCGCCAGCTTACAAAGAACAAGGATATTGCTAAAAGCTCTCAGGAAATTATTGTATGTCATTGTCACTGCATCAATGTCATTGACCCAAACAGGTGTCCAATAGGAGGAAAAATAGTTTATATAAAACGTATGTATGAACAAAGTATGTTGTAATATAATTTTGTATTTTAATTTAGCGACATTTTGATTTATGTCAGGTGGTGTAACCATCGAGTAAAGAGAACTTACTACATCTGAAGTTACTGCAAAAAACTAAATAAATGGCAAAATAAATAAATTAAATAAAATAATTTAAAAATAAAGTTGTTTAAATGTAAAAAAAAAAAAAAAAAGTAAAATATCACTAATTTTGAGCTGTGCATTTGGTCAGTTTATGACAAATTGAATATCACACACACAAGCAATATATAAAATATTATAAAATATTTTTCAATAAAATATAGTACTTAATGTATCTCTTTTAAAATTCAGGAAGATTATGCATTTTCCGCCTTAATGTTTTTGATCACAAAAATATAAAAATTGTTTTAATTCAGAAAAGTAAAACTTACAAAATTAATAATAATAGATGTTCATAGAAGAGGTTTTATTACAAAACACACACAAATACAATTATCAAAATAAATAAAATGAATTTGTTTTAATAAAAATGTTTTTAATTCATCTGTCATGATTACTTAATAATTATTTTAAATCCTTTTTATGTAAATCACTTTGAATTACCATTGTGAATGCAATGTGCTCTATAAATTAAAAAATATTGTTACACATGTAGCATTTTGTAGCCACAGTGCATGCTTTCATGAAACACATCCCCAGGTGATGGAGTGAACGTGACTGCTGCAGGAATCAGCTGGGTGAGCGTTGAACTTCAGGTCTGGCGTGTCTCTTCACTTTCAGTCGCGGTGGAAACAGGGAGTGGGCGAGCTTTAAGAATATGTGCTATTGTACGGCACGCTCGCAACGCAGCTGACCAGACAATAGCTAGCTGTGTGTTCCTCTCCAGACTGCTGGAAAAAGCATGCAAGCGTGCTCAACCCTAGAGGCGTCACACCACAGCACAACAGCAGCAAAAGACTAAAAGACTAAATTTGACTGAACGAGACTGGTGACTGGAGTCGAAAGTGCTGGCGAGTGCTGACGTCAAGCCAGAAAGCGTGTGAGAGAAGTAGGGGGGCGGTTACAGAAACAGAGAGCCTTTTCTTTCTCTTGGCAAAAGCCCTGGCTGATTTAAAGTTGCTGACAGTATTTAGTTCAGACGGCAGGGCTATTAATAGAAAGGCCTGCCGGAGTATTTTTAGCACAACAGGGCTATATTTATATCTCAGGGAGTGGTGGCCTTGTAGATAAAATAAGGGGCTTCTTGATTCTGTAATGGATGTAAAAAAAAGAAAAAAAAAAACCAAGACGGATTCTGTTGCCCCTGTGGTCCTGTGGTTCTGCTGAATTGGCCTGAAACATCTTTGGCGTGATTGAGAGCGCATCAGAGCCTCTCTTTTGTAAGCTGTGTGCAGTTCTGGACGTTTGGGACTGAGTTGCCGTGCATCTTAGCCATAATTATAGACTTGTTTTAAGCCCCCCCACCACTCAGTAACCAACAAGCCCATCCACACCCGCACACTTACCAAATGAATGCATATGTCAGTGATTCTCCAAGAAACCAGTCTTTAATTAAATAAAACCGCACCTATTATACTGACCTCTATGTATTAGGGTCAGTGATAATGTAAGGAAAAGTAACTACCTTTTAAAAATCTAGCTTAAAACGCATCTGGCAAATCTTAGAAACAAAATCTTTTCATATAATTAAACATTTTTTAACCATTTTAACCAACAAATATTTTCTAAAAACAACTGTCTAGTGAAGAGTAATGGCATATTCTCTTGATGTCCTTTTTTTATTATTTTAGAGCTGCTTTTCAGCAGAATTTGGATTTGTCTTATATTTCATGAAGTTAGCATCACTGATTCTGTTAATTACATGTTTAAAGCGGCTTTGAAACGATCTCTGTTCAATAAAGTGCTATTTAAATAAAGGTGACTTTACATGCAAACACCGTTGCAAAAAAAAAAAAAAAAACTGAAGTTTTAAGTATATTTTATAAGGAAATACTATTTCAGTCATTTTATTTCAAACTTAAGCGCTTAATTCAAAGTTATTTGCCATTTCTTTGATTAATTGTGATTCCAACTATTTAGGAGTCATTTTTTTCTATGCCATTTTTTTCTGTGCATGAGCATGTTCATCTAAAGCATATGCATTTATGTATTTTAAATAGTTGAAATGCATGATATTTCAAATATTATTCATATTGCATATGCATAGAGGGAGAGAAATGCATATGCAAGATGATTAATATGATTATTTTATATGTAAACACACACACACACACACACACACACACACACACACACACACACATAAAGAGCACTAGGCACAGTAAATATACACAAGTCATTCACATAAATTTCTACTTCATAAAAAACATATTATAAAACAGAGACGTGGCAGTTCTAATTTTGTTCTATTTCTATTGACTGTCGTGCCAGTGCTTCCTGCTGTAATCATTGTTCTTTGCGCTGACACAGATGAGAGCATGTTATTGTAAGCCTGCACGTCTGATGTCTTCGCTTTGAGAGAGCTGCTGCTAATTTGGTCTTCGATCAAGAAGCATCAGCAGACATCTGAGCTCCTTCAGAGCTCAACAGACTCAGCCTTCACCACCGTCTGAAGTGTCAGACCATCCGCAGTGAAGACACCAGTGATGCATCAGGAGAACATGTGTTGTGTAAGATGTATAGTTTAAAATAGCTTTTTCTAGACCACTTTCACAAAAGGAAATTACATCCAGCTGAGACATTTATAAGATAAGAAATGAAATCAGATATAATACAGAATTGCATGCACTGACTCAGACAACAAGACATCATAAGTGTAAAATCTGGCACAATCATGCATCTGACAGAGCTTTTCATTCAAAGAACAGACTTATACATTACAGTCGGCTACGTTTTTAGCAAGTGTGAATCAGAGAGCGATATCATGGTAACAATTAAATAAAGCCTGGATCATGGGTGGTCTCATTTAGTGTTATGGGCGAGTTCTACCCAAGAAAAAAATGATTGTGTTCTGTTTAAAGTCCTTTACAGTGGGGAGATCAAGGGCAAAATCTCTCTCCTGGTGCAGATTTTATTCAAAGCCTTAACAAGCACAACATGGCAGCATTTTCTACTTGTAATTCCATTACCTTTTATAGCTTTACACTTAACTCTGTCTTAAATATTCAGTATGAAGTTGCAGTATAATTTGAGCTTTTAAGTATTTCCAAGTGATATAGGCTTTATTAATGCTGACAAAAAAAAAAAAAACACTCATCACGCTGCCTAATTATCCTGCATGCTGTTTATCAAGCAGTGCTGGCCTGCATTTCATTTAGCAAGGGGTTGCAGCATTGCTATATTTTTAAGCTTTCCAAGTGATGAGAGTCGTCCATGCTGAAAAAGACAATAATTAATTAATGCACTATACTCTTCAGGCATTCCAATAAGCTTGCATGGTGTTTTCCATACATCACATTCATGCATTTCATTTTGCAAGATTTAAGAATTTTTAAGTCATAAGCTTTGTTCATACTGACAAAGACAACAATGCATGCACTATACTCTTTCTACCTAGCAATAAACTGCATGCTTTTTTTTTATGTATTCATGCATTTCCTCTGGTAAAGGTTTTCCTATATTGCAGAATTGCTATAGTTGGAGTTTTTGAGTATTTGTAAGTGATGGACTTTGACCATTTTTTCAAAAACAACCAACAATTACACAATATGCTCCTCAGACATCCCAATATGCTTGCATGCTGTATTTCATTGTATGTGTGCATTAAGTTAGTATGGTGTTGCAGTACTGCAATAGTTTGAGCTGTATTTCCAAGTCATGAGCTTTGTTCATACTGACAAAGACAACAAACACATGCAGTATACTGTTGCAACAAGCCAACAAGTGTTAGCTAAAAAAGTGTACACGTCATGTTTTGCAGAAGTCTGCATTCTGTTTTTAATGCACTACATGCATGCATTTATTTTAGTATGAACTTTATGCAAGCTGACAGACAACCAACAAACAAAATATCCACTTCACGCTAATAACCCTGTATGCAGTTTTTTCATGCATTGCACACCTTCATTCATGCATGACTTTTTTCCTTTTGAAATCTTTCATAGCACAGCATGCCTTTCACATAAACGACACAAACGTTGTGCACTTTAAGTGTACTCCATTCTCTGCCGAGGTCTTTGCAAGGTAACTCAAATTTACCAACAGTGGAATTTCACCTCAGGCTTCTCTAACACAAGAGAAGCCATTGTTTGGCCCCAAGTGCATGTGTCTTTGTTTGAGGTGGCAGTTAATTGAAAGGTACATGCAAATGCGGCAGGAAGTCTTTAATGACACAAGGCCTTCATGTGGATGTTTCAGAGTGAGGTTTACATTCACGCCAACAGGTCTGACTGACCCACAGAGTTGAAAGGAATCTTTAAGTGCAGCCCATTTGAACTTCACCCATCCCGAGCCCCAGCTGCAGCGGATAGGTGGTTGGAGGGGTTGGGTGGGCTGTGGGACGGGGTGAGAGAGAGGGAGAGACAGTGGAAGTAGCAGGGTGTGGTGACTAAAGCCAAACTGCAGAAACAGGTCTTTGTGTAGGGAGGATACAGAGACAGTTTCTGTTAACGGTTCTGATTAATGTCACAGAGGTATTCCCACTGAATTTGAGACTAACCGTTAACCACTTGATCTTGACTACAAGATAGATCGAACTTCAGTTAATGGAAAATTGGACTAAAGATGAATTTTATGCATAAGCATACCAATGTCTGGTATGCTTGTGCATTTGGCAAACATAACTTATGGTGCATAAACTCATATTTAAATTTAAATCTTCAGCATAAACAAAAGCTAAATTAGCTACAATATGACAGTGGCATTTTCACTTTAGATTTAAAAAAAAAATGTAAATCAATGTGTAATTTAGTTTATTTAATCTAAATAAAGACAATTTAGAAAGTCAATGTGTACTGTTTAATGCTTATTGTGATGTTTTAAAAAAATATATCATATTTTCTGTTATGTACTAACAATAATTCATGCAGCTAGTCAGTATCTAGACATCAGCTCTCTGCTGTCAGGTGAAAATACTATTTAAATGTTTATTAAATGTTTATTAATACTATTGAAAGTGAAAATACTGTTTACCCCCCCCCCCCCCCCCCAATGAGCAGTTGCTCTTATAGACAAGCTGAACAAAATCGTCATTAAGACAATTATAAAAGTCACTTTTTTTTTTAAGATTGGTGCAATGCCTTTCCCCATAGAGATTCATGGAAAGTGCATTGCTATAAACACAAAACCAACTTTCTCACACCACTACACAGACGCAAAGTCTTGTAAGTTTGTGTCATTCTGCCTAACAAAACCCGAATAGTTAGATTCATGTGCTCTGTGTATTTTCCAAACTTGTAGTATCTATATAGTTAAATGCACAGTAGAGAAATGCAAAATGCAGGATAGGCTTATAAAATGTCAAGATGACAAAATTGCTCCAAAGACATTGTATATTTTGCTCTTGAATTGGTAGCTATGTGTCCAGAGTTTCTGAGTTATAATTATGATCAAAGAGACTGAGCCCCCGACCTCAAACTCAGGGCTGACTGAATGCAACTTTGCCGACACTAAAAATAGAAACGACCCCATTGCCATGCACACACACCCTCTTGTTAGCCCTATTTTCTGACCAACAAAGAAAAGACGGGAGGGGTGGTGTGTGTGTGTGTGTGTGTGTGTGTGCATGGTTTTATGGAAGAGTAGTACTGGAAAGTTGACTCATTCAATTGTCCCACAATTGCTCTTGCTGCCCGAAACTCTGGCATCCAGAAACCAGAATCCCTGCTCCATTTTTCAGGATATATTTAGCATTTCCAATGGCTCCCAATGGAGAGCTGCTCAGTAAGGTGAGGAAGAATGTGCAAAACAGAAAGGCCAGAACATTCCAGACAGGTTTGCGTAAAGTGGCTACGACTGGGAAACATGTTAATCTGCTTATTTATGGACGCTCAGAAAGATCCCTGGCTGACTCACTCATGCCACAGGCTGGGAAAAGTGTCTGGACAGAAAGTGCTTCCACCCGATCATCATAGGAGTAATAACCACCTCACTACTGGAACTAAATAGACTTCACACAGAGGTTTGAAATGGAAACGGGTGCTTCACTAAAATAACCACAACAACACAACCCTCCTCTCAGGTTAGAAATGTGGTGAGAAACTCCATATTTAAATCATTTTGTTCGTCTACAGACTTTGGCTAAACCCAAATCGCCCTAATACGCCTATCTGGCCTGTACACAATCAAACCCTCCTCAGAAGGGCGCCGATCTAAATGCGGGAACGCATTGACCAGACAGCTTCTCCCTTCTCCCTCATTTTCGATATAAAAATAAGTGTCTATGCCTAAACGCTGATCCCACATAAATGTCACAGCCTTCTAAATTAGTACTGTGCTGCACACTGAAACAATCATATCATATATATTATGATAAATGGGATATTTCTGACCATAACAAGAGAGTATACACTGCATACAACTCTGAAAGCAAGAAACTGCAATGAAAGCTGTTTCTTTATATTTATTCACACATATACAGAGTCGGGTTCCTATTTAAATCAATGTTATTAAAGAGTAATATAAGAGTAGTTACCTAAAATGAGTAATGTAATGGATTACATTACTAACTAAAATTCCTGTCATGTAATATGGAATCAGTAACAGCCTACAATTTGTAAGTAATCTACCCATTTGTGGTGGAAAAATGACATTACCTTTGATGCTGAACAGAGAATTCCACCAATCAGAGAGTCGCAGTGAGCAAAGAGCGCCAAACAAGATCTTTACTCCCATGAAGCACCGCAAATGACATAATCGAGTCGGCCTCTTTACACTTTCTAAATACTTAAGTATTTGTATCCATGCATATTAAGCAATAAACTGAAAATATATTGTTTCTATGGATACAAGCTAGAATTTTAGATGTATAGTTTTATATTTCTCTGTCAGTTTTGGTTTATGTCATTCACAGTGCTTCATGGGATTGTAGTTCTTTATGGGGGCCGAGAGAGCTCAACGCGCTGCAACTTCAGAAAACACATGCAAATAGAAAAAGCACCAGCATATCAAGAAAACATCTTCATCAGTTTGACAGCAGGTGCTGCAAATGCTCACAACACAAACAAATAAAGAATTTTATTTGCAGCGCGTTGAGTTCTCTCGGCCACCGTAGTTCTTTCCCTCATTAAACCCATTAAGTACTGTCTTATACCTTTTTCTTTTCGACTGATTTTCATATACTTGCTTCGAATCAAATTTTGTAATTTTGTGATTCTCCTCATAGCTGGTTGGTTTGGTTCATGGCTAATTAATGAAGACTTTCGAGTTGTTGATGTCTCTAAATTGAACTCAGCTGTGGGTTCAAGACAAATGAATTTCTGAAAGTGAGAAAGTTTAACTTGGGAACTTTAAGAAAACCTGACACATGATGAACTTTAAGAAAGAAATGACACAAATTGAAAGTGCATAAAATGAGTTTTGCAGTATGAGAGAGTTTCTCTTGACTTACACAGAAAACAGAACTGAGACGGAGAGGTGTCCTAAACATCTGCAGTGTGTCTACACTGATAGTGACTAGTCAGAAATTAGAAAGGGTAATGAAAACTACATTTTTGAGATATTATCAGATATAAATGTGGGCAATAATTTGGCCAATTTTGCTTTCTGGGTTTGAAATTAACGTCACCATTTTTTTTTCTGTCCAAATTTTTATTTACCATATTTTAAATATATGCTAATTAAATGTTATAAACAGCGACACTCAATTAAATATATTTTTTGAAATGGAAAATATATTTAGTTTCAAACTAAAATACATTTCCAATCTCACAGTAGCCTACATTTAGGCTTTATTCATTATTTATTTTTGTTATTTATGCACACGTGTAAAAGACAAAAAATAATGTGACATGTGAATGTGTTTTTCTTGGATTTAAATATATGGAGGGCATATATTATTTTAAAGTGCCTTTAAAAATGCATTTATATTTTTGAAATATATTTTTAAAATATACAAAAAAGGCTAAAAATATATATTGTTGGAAAATATATTTTGAAACGTATTTTAGCAAATACATTTTGGGGGCATTGTTAGCATATTTTTTAAATTGCATAAGGATTAGTACATCTGCAAAAAGTACTATTATTATTATTATTATTATGGCTTTAATACAGATTAACATATAACACAAAGGTGTAGTGAAATACTATTGGAAAGCTGACATGTCCTGAAGTGAGGTATAGTACTCTTTATCTAAAACTATTTTTTTTTTTAATCAATCATCAATCTCTAGAATGAGATTTAAAATAAACTAGTATAAGCAAAAGATTGTGAAAAACATAAGATAAAATAATGTGACAATATGCAGGACTTAATATATTCAGTACACTTTCCTTCATAAATTATGCATCCTATATACTCAGTGGACATGTTATGCATCAACTACTCAAATATCTCAACTACCTCACCAAAATGAACTTTTTAAAAAAATCTAAAAACATAAAAAAATAACTTTTGATTAGAGCAAGCTAAACTTTACCACACTGAACCCTGAAAAATACCCAGAAATTGACAGAAATTGTTTTCCCCTTGAAATATAATTTGCACACTGTCCATAGTTCTGTGATGATTGTGTTTAGGGAAGTGAGGAGGTGAAGAGGTCAAGTCATGGTATAACTGTTTAGTTAGAAACGGGACAGCCAGGTGTGACCAAATTTGGTACCTCCCATTTTTAAAGAAGACATGCAGCTGTTGTCATTTAACAGCATCACTCTGCCAACACACCTGCTGCTGACCACACACAAGCGCACACACAAGCGCACACACAAGCGCACACACACACACACACACACACACACACACACACACACACACACACACACACACACACACACACACACACACACACACACACACACACACACACACACACACACACACACACTGATGTCACTATGTGCTCAGCAGAAACTCAGAGATCAGCCATGCCACGATCCTGCAGACAGCAGACATCAGCTTTCTCACAGCCTGCAGCACATTTACCACTGCAACAACATGCGTCACTTCAGGAAAAATGTTTGCCTTAACATTTTTCACAGTAACTGTCACTTACTACCATGGAAAGAAAGTGTTGCTTCAATCAGTAAACTTGTTACAGAATTTCTATTCCTGCCAGAGTTCTGCATAAATTACAGATCTGTATGCTTATATGTGCAGTTTTTAGTTTTCTTGAATATGCACGACCAGCATGCACAGGGTGATGCTGTAATTTAAAACTGTGTAATATGAACATGAATACAATGTTGAATATGATGCATAGGCAGCTACCTTCTAAGGCAGCATGCTAAACCAAATGAAACCTCATCTATTTGAAACGTTCTCTTATACATAAAGCACAAATATGGGAAACTCAGAATTTTTTTTTGGTTTGCTAATGATGTTACATTCAGATAAGCATAAAAACACATACTAGTGAAAAATACTGACATGTTGCTAGGGTAATGACATGAAAATCTAATAACCATAACAGTGGAAAAGTATTAGCATTTTGCAAAACTAATGACCTGATACTCATTAGCAAATTGCTGGCTTGCCACTCTAATAAGCGTAACACATGTTAGAGAATAACATAGCATGTTGCTAAGCTAATGTTATGATATATCGTGATTATGATATAAGAACTATTCTCTCATTCTGGCGTAATAATCAAGGAACTTTGCTGCGGCAGCAGGCGCAGTGATATTACGCAGCGCCTGAAAGTAGTCCCCGGCTATATTATAACTAGGTACCTAGCTGGGGACTACTTTCAGGCGCTGCGTAATATCACTGCGCCTGCTGCGGCCATGTTACGGCAGCAAAGTTCCTTGATTATTACGCCGGAATGAGAGTATAGTTCCTAATCATATCAGCCTAGAAAATCACAACTTTTCATTTTTTTCCGCCGGTCTTTGTACATGATATAACTACAGAAGAGTCAAGTTTTAAATAGGACAAATATCGAAACTCTTTGATCGTTTTTGAACGCGATGCTACTGGTCTAATCGGATTCAATGATCTATGCTAAGCTATGCTAAAAGTGCTATCGCCAGACCCGGAGATCGGCTGAATGGATTCAAAAACGGTAAAACTCTACTTATTAACTCTGGGGGAGTTGGAGAATGAGCCTATTTCCAAAAAAAGTGGAGTGTTCCTTTAAGTAGCACGGGTATATTTGTAGCAATAGCCAAAAATACACTGTCTGGGTCAAAATGATTGATTTTTCTTTTATGCTAAAAATCATTAGTATATTAAGTAAAGATCATGTTCCATGAAGACATTTTGTAAATTTCTTACCGTAAATGTATCAAAACTTAATTTTTGATTAGTAATATGCATTGCTAAGAACTTCATTTGGACAACTTTAAAGGTAATTTTCTCAATATTTAGATTTTTTTGCACCCTCAGATTCTAGATTTTCAAATAGTTGTATCTCAGCCAAATATTATCCGATCCTAACAAACCATACATCAATGGAAAGCTTATTTATTCAGCTTTCATATGATGTATAAATCTCAATTTCGAAAAATTGACACTTAAGACTGGTTTTGTCATCCAGGGTCACATATTAATGAAAAACATTTACTTAGCGAATGTCTTTCCACTCTAATAAACGTATGCTAATGAATAACATAGCATGTTGCAAAGCTATGATATTTTGATGAGCATAGAAACACACTAGTGAAGAACATTAGAATGCTAAGCTAATGAAGCGTACAAAAAACAATTAAATAGTATTAAAATGGAAATTAAACATTTGAAACATTAAACGAGCTTTAACTCTGTGTAGCACCATAATATGACACAAATAGTAAGAACTGTTAGATCTGTTTATGGTTCACACAACTACGTTTCACAACAGATCAGTTATTCATCGTGCAGATAATCAAATCATTCTGGTGGGGCAGATATTTATCAGAAACATGGTATTCCCACTGAATGAGGCACAAATGTTCTGTTCTAGCTCATTAAGGGTCAAACACATGAGTAGTGAAGTACACTGTGAGCTCTGGGTGCGTCCCACTTCACATACTTATGCACTGTATTTTTTAGTATAAATGGTGTGATTAGTGAGTTCACTCTGATAATTCCAAAAAGAAAAAGTATACTTCAAATGTCTGGATGATGCACTTAACCAGAAATAAAAACAAAGTGTGGCTTGTTGGACAATTCGTGCTCTTCTTGGTTACAGCTATGACTATGATGCTGAATGACAAAATAACCTTATATATTCCATACCCTACAGCACAGATTAACAACGAATGACTCCTGGCTGTTAGATAAATGACACAAATGTAAAAACTGGAGGTAAGTCATGGTCTGCTGAGATGGGTGTGTACAGCGTGTGCAGGATGTTCAGAGATGATGATAAAGAGTGAAACGTATTCAGATGTTCAAACGACAACTGATTAACTGAAAGTCAGCGTTTATACCTCTGACTCAACTAACCAGTCAACTGTTCCTCGGGGAAACAGACTTGTATAAACCCCAAAAGTTGCATTCGCAAGAAAAACCATTTGCAAAATATTTGCATGTGTTTGCACGGTTTGAGACAGTCACATGGAAATCCCGCCCTGTGTGTAATTTTTTCTGCCTGCCTGTCTCCTCCCAGTCTCCCAGACTGTAGCTCAGCCCTGCGACTCCCTGAACGTCTCTGTCTCTGTCTCTTCCTTGTCGGCACACCCCGGTCTGCTGAGAGAGTGGGCGAGAGAAAAGTAAAAGAAGTGGCGGGGTAGAGGGGAGAGAGAAAGTTTATCAGTCAGCAGTGACTCACGGAGGGAAAACCCTGGCTTGTGTGCCAAGATGACTGAGGGGCGAGACTTTCCAGATGGTATAAACAGGACCCTGTTTAGTGCTAATGCTAATGGCTGTCTGATCTTTCTTCCTCATGGTTTTGCCGCAACAGACAGACTGTTAATGACTTTCAGACATGACTTCCTGTGCTACAGACAGCAGATCAGCATCTGTGCTGCCTTGTATTGATATCTGAAAAGTCCATCTCGGTCACAAACACCTGCTTTCACGACTTTATTTACGCTGTATTTTGCAATCCAGTCATCAAGCTCTAGATCATATGGGTCTGTTGCATCCTTCACAATGTAGTGCTCAGAACTGGCTTGCAACACTTAAACAAGCATAAAAAGAGGGATTCTGAGCACTTTTCTACTGGCTGCATAGATAAACCAGCTAAACACCATCTAGGCAAGCCAGGAAGACCAGCTTAAACCACCTAAAACCAGCAAGACTACCAAACCATTTTAGGATCGTTTAAGCATTTTTTTTTTTTATAGGAAAAGATGTATAAATTAAGCTTCCATTTTTGGAAATGTTTGCACCACTATCTTGCTTAATTCCTTTAGCGAAAGAAATGGTCCCCGTGAACGTAAACCGCGCAATTAATTTGTTGTGGATTCATATAACTAAAGTCAGGAATTTGCACAGTAATTTTGGACTGGCTGCAGCAGAGAAGAGAAAATACATCGCATATAACAAGATATTCATCACCTCCCACAAACAGCACCAGCAGCTTGTGCAAGGGCGCTCTGACTAATGATTCATCAGCTTTTATTGGAGCTATTTACATCAAAGAAGCACGCATGCTTTTGGCTGCAATGCTGTCAGATTTGGAAATATACATGCATCACACTCTAAGAATAGAAGCGATACTCATGTATGCCTTGACATAAGGCGTTTCAAACCGTTGCAAACAAAAAAAAGAGAGATATCTTACTGATTCGAATGAGTGTTGGAATAATAACTTCAATCATTTACACAGCAACAAAGTGAAGCAAAGTCTCATTTCTTTGAGCTTTATGATTTCATAAAGGAGTTATGAAACAGTCCATCCTCACATGACACTCAGTGACCAGGATTTCATCTAATCTCAGTTGAATTCTTTATCTTGGTGGATCTTTATTCATGTTCATTCACTCTTCCAAGATCTTCAGCAAGACTGGATAGGTAGGAAATATTTCTAATTTGCAATTGGTCATTCTCTTTCATGACCATTATCTATCTATCCATTCATCCAAGTCATGGTAATGTAATATTACGACTGGTAAACAGGAGGTTGGTAGAGCAAACATTGAGCTTTGAAGCAAGGCAAGGCAAGTTGCTTTGAATATAAGCATCCACAGTCTTCAAGAATGATTGAACCTCAGTTTGATCCACAATCTGTCTCTTCCACTGAGACTTTAGGAGCTTTTCTGATGTTCAGATACTGCGGTAAATGATAAGTGAGTGATGAGCTATCTGGTCACGTTTAATTCTTTGCACTCTATGGTAATAAACAGATCCCTCAGAGAATTACGTTCAAAAATTTCCTCTTCCTGTTAACGCACTCCAACTTTCAAATTTAAGACTTTATTCTTTGCCGCTTTGGTGACAAACATCTTTCCACACATAAGTTGAAGAACTGATATTTATAAACAGCTGAAGACAATTTGCAGGTCTTCATAAACTAGCAATTCATAAATCAGTCATTGAATTAGATTGAGAAAATTGCTCTGACTAATGCCGTACACAGGGGTCTCGTAGCTTCTTATCAAACTCAATCTGACTGTCTGCTGGTAACACCCAGCCTTGATGTGCAGCCAGGACCCTCAAAGACTAATCGCTGCTGAAAAACACTTACCAGCATGGGCTGGTTTGTTGGCAAATAATGAAGAAAAAAATGATCAGTTCGGTCCTTAAGTACAGATCACAGGAACCCTTTGAAATGAAAGAAGTGTCAGATTGAAGTTGTCACTGAGTCATGATTGTGAATATTCAGAACACAGCTGGTGTGTGTGAGTAATTTAGTGTGCAGTAAGACTATGCGCTTGAAGAGAATATGTTCAAAGAAGCATGAAAGGGAGACCCTGGTAAGTTTCCCTCTGGCTTCCTGTAAGAGCCAGGTGTGAGTCACGTGAGAGTCACACATCTGATCTGGGTTTGGACAGATTTGCTTATTAGATCACAAAGGCAGGATAACTTTTTACAAGATATGAAAGAGTTTAGCTGCTGCACATGTCTATTTTGACATGAATGATCAAAGAAAAGGTGGCGCTCGTTCTTGCCTTAGCAAACACCACTAGTGTTTTCATGTCGAGCACTAGTAAAACTGCATGATTCTCTGCACCAATTACAGTAAATTTCAAAAACAGTTTTAAAACTATTTTATTTTAATAGTTGTTTAGTTAACTATTTAAAAAAATAAATATTATATTAATGATGTTAGTTAATTATTAATGCTATTAATAATTAAAAGTAAATAATGCATTAAAATAGCACATAGCCTTCAAATATTGTTCGGTTAAGTAAACATTGCATTGAAAAGATCAAATGAAAAGTTAGTAATAAAATCAAAAAGAAATACAAGTAACAGAACAAGTTACAGGTCAGATTCAGTCCAGCATGTTAACACTATTGTCACTCCTGAAACTTTGCAGTGTGTACATGAAAGATAAAACTTATTTCAAATTATGAATGGGTTTGTACAGAAAGCGAGCAAAGAGCGCTCCCTTTATAATCAATGAAGCAGTTCAGCCGCAGCGCAAGCTCACTGACTAAGAGAAAACTCCCGTTATAATAATAATAAAAAATCTGTCTATACCGCACAGTGAATCTCTTACATCTTGTTTATATTTTGTTGGTTATAGCGAAACGATTCGAGAGCATGCAGAGCTCACGCTGAACAAACTCTGTGTGGATTCTGACTTAAATGCCTCTGATTGGCCATCGCATTCACAGGCTTAACGAACATGTCTGTGATTGGCTACAGTGCTCAACGCTTTAAAACATGTTGATATTAGAAACCTTTGATACTCCAATTAAAGCTCACAAATACGCACAGGAGTGTTTGAAAACAACCGCATATCAGTGAGTATCGAATTGACTCTGTATATCAGAAAATGTTAGTATCGACTTAGTATCGGTTCTATTTTGACAACACTCAAATTATTCCAAACGTGACTAAGATGAATAACATTCTAAAATAATAACTATAATAACTAATTATTTTACCATCATGACTAATGTATAATTTATTTGTGCTAAAGGTTAAACTGAGATGCTGAACTCTGCTATACATGCTGTACTTTGCAATTCTCAGTAGATGTCTATTTGTAACAGTTTACACGAAGTATTCAGGTGTGGTAAGAGGGAGTGTTTGGGTGAGGTACATTCACTTATCCATATCTAGAAACCTGCGTGGATAGAGACACACCAAAGCCCAAACAATCCAGAGAATCCTTGTGCTGTTGGTACAATGCGTAAAATAATAGAGAAGTATGTGGATATTCAGTGCTTAGAAAAGAACTTTCCTGTTCTGCAATGGCGAAGGCAAATTCTCTCTTTTGAAAAAACCTGTCCATAGATTCTGACATTTCGAAGACAGCTGCAGGTCAGAAAGAGTGAAAGGTGAGAGGTCGCACTAGAGTACGAAGACAGAGATGTTGTTTCCTGTCATGTGAAGAAACTGCAGCAGAAGTGCAAAGACTTAAAGGGGTCATATAATGGTACATGCAATTTTACAAGTTGATTGTACTGAAATGTGTGTTAGCAGTGCCTGTACACAACCATCATAAAATGATAAAAATCCATCCAGTGTTTTTTTTTTTTAATCTCCTTATTTGTTTTACCCTGTCTCAAATTAAGCCGTTCGACCGTGTGACGCCACACGGTCGGACGCCCCTCCCACGATGGTTGATTGACAGCAGTGTTTCAACACAGACCCGCCCTTGCTCGTGAGCGAGCTGTCAATCATAGTCCGCGTGTCATTGTTGATATACGCTGGAGCTGTCTATGAGCAGAATGGCGTCTAAGCGATTGTGGTGTTCTGTTCTCGGGTGCAATAATGAACACAGCAGTCATTTTGATGTTCCTAAGTCCGAACCGCTGAAGACACAGTGGCTGAGTTTTGCTTTTGAAGGGAATATTCCCCACGAGCAACGTCAATGTTTTCATGTTTGCGCGAATCATTTTTCACCAGACTTCTTTATAAATGAAGGTCAGTATAAAGCTGGTTTTGCTAAGAAGCTGCTCCTGAAAAAAGAATCGGTACCAACTATTCGTGTTCCTGCTGAACCTCCAGAAGAAGTGAGTGTAACGTTTAATTAACCTTTATATTAATCTTTATATTAATCTTTGCAAATCGCTAGCACGCTTCACGATGTATCTGGCTAATGTTTACATTCAGGGTACATGCATGTTTTCTATTTACGACGTTCTCAATATAATTAATAATCCCACGTTTATAATGAACAAAACGTTATGGTTATTGTGTTATTACAAACTGTGTACGCAGGTATTAAAGTTAACATGATAACACTACACTAAGCTTACTTTTGTAGATGGTTTATAACGGTGTCTGTTAAGAAGTAATGTAAAAAATTTAAATAAATAAAAAACAGTTATAACTGCATGAAAATTAATGGTAACACAATACCTGCAAAATACTGTTTACATCCTGCAAATGCATATGATCCAAGACTATAAATACTCTGATGTTTTTCAATATTATGCCAGAATAAGTTATGTTATCTGATCACATATTTACTGCCATTCTTCAAAATATACCCTCAACTGTTGTCAAGGCAACACTCCACGTGTGTTGTGTCAAAAACGCCCCACAGAACAGAGGGGCGGGGCGAGCAAAGCTCACTAGCATTTAAAAACACACGCACTAAAACGGTGTGCTGAAAACAGAGCTGTTTTTGAGCAGGTAAAATGAGTGTTTTCTTACAATACTAATGAGAATTTTTAATTAAAGTATATTACAAACTTTCAATTTAGACCCTAAAGAATCATATTAGCTTGTACAAAAATGGCATTATATGACCCCTTTAAGAAAGAGACTTGACTGAAACCTGTTTCTGTACAACAAGGAAAGGCGCATTGCTGTTCCTGATATCAGGATCCTGGTACTGATGTGAGTCACCGATCTGTCCTGGTACACCTGTTGGTGGGTTTTCTAGGTGGATCCTGAACACATATTGGGCAAACCTTGACACACAAAAGGAAGAATTGTAAGCTTCACACACTCGTTTATTTATAACTGATCTCTGCTGTCATCAGCCAAGAATGTTGAGCGTATGATTTATGTTTGGATCCAAAGCCTTTAATATGGCTGATGAATGAATTGCAGCACAAAGTGTTTAAACAAACAATCCCACCACAGGTGTCTTATGAATAATAGTCCACCTGTAAACACCTTTCGCACGCTTCGAGAGATCCTCTGACTCATATAGTACTTACACGCTACGCTTTAGTTCAGTGCAAACATTCTCACATCACAAACTCCGGATCAAAGGGTCTGCACACTGCACATTTCTCAGAAATTGCCAGGCGAGATAGACAGCCTCCAAATGTGGTCTCCATCACTGAACCGCATTAGTTTTGGGCCTTGGTTTGGACCCTTTTTATTACTGCATCTCAAGTGGTAAAGATTGCTACTAGCAATGCTAATATCATATGTTTGATTCCCAGAAAATCCATGGTGTGTTTAGTGCCCTATATAGCAAAAAAGAAATATTATATATATATATATATATATATATATATTCAAATATATTTTTATATACATTTCAAACTATATGAAAAATGTGAATTTAAAAAAAAAATTGCTAAAATAAGTCAAGAAGAAATACATAAATATATTTTCTATATTTTGGCCATAGCTTTGAAAATATATAATATATTTAATATATTAATAATATTGCCCTCCATATATTTCAATCCGGGAACTTACGTTCACATATTTCACATTTTAATCAAACTTTGTATGTTATCTATAATACAGTGAACAAATAAAATGTTTGAATAGAAATCAGCAAGGAAAATACTTTCCTTTTTGAAATTGTAAATCAATATACATCTAGTTTTAATCTCTAATAAACTATTACATCCACATTTGCATTTAGCTGAAATGTAGGAATTTCTTGCTGTATGGATCACCCAGGATGAATGTTAATATCAGGTTAATATCATATCTATGAGACTAGGTTCTCAGCCCCTGACTTAACGTTACAGTTACTTAATCAGAGATCAGAAGTTTGAGCTAGGCCAGTGCTGAATTTTCCAACCCAGAACTATTTGTTCTTTGGTGCAAACATGAAATTAATTACTGGCTCCAGAAGAACAGAGGATGGACACCTGAGAGTAAGTTACCATGCACTGTATCTGCAGCAACAACGTGTGTTTTTGTGTGTGTGTGAATACACACTGGGACAGGAAGGACAGACACACAGGAACTAGGCTGGGGGATTTGATTCTCTCTCCTCTGATCTGTTCTCCTCCCACTCACACTCTCCTCCATGTCCTGTGCTTTAATGAGCAGGAACAGGAAGACAGTGGTGACACTGGGGCCTGTGAGGGTCACAGAGCAGAGCTGCTCACCTCATCCTGACCCCCCAACACTTTCGCTACGATGCAGAAATCCTGAGACTTCTGTTGTCCCAGTACCAACATTTCAGTGATCGTTATCAGTACCAGTAAAATGTAAAGATTCTCAGCTTAGCAATAACTATTGCAACTATTTTATTATTGGAATAGTTTTAATATATATACATATATATTTAATATATATATATATATATATATATATATATATATAATTAAATGCTATTAAATGCTATTAAAAATTACAAGTAAATAACACAATAAAATATTACCGTGTAATGAATTGCTTATTTTACACACTCTCCGAAATAAAGGTACAAAAGCTGTCACTGGGGTGGTACCTTTTCAAAAGGTACACTTTTATACCTATTAGGTTCAAATATGTACATTTTAAGTACTAATATGTACATTTAAGGTACCGAAATGGACCCTTTAGGTACAAACATGTACCTTTTGAAAAGGTACCGCCCCCAGTGACAGCTTTTGTACCTTTATTTCTGAGAGTGCATCGTTTGTATACTTTGTTGTTAATAGTTAAATGATTCGTGAGCGCGCAGAGCTCACACAGAACAAACTTATTGGATTCTGACTTATACGCCTCTGATTGGCCATCGCTTTCATGCGCTTAACAAACATGTCAGTGATTGGCTACAATGCACTTCGAAACATGTTGCAATTAGAAACCTTTGATGCTCTTCACATCAGCGGGTATTGGATTGACTCGGTATAACTGGGAATGCAGAAATGATATAATTTATCGACTTGGTAATTTTGCTGACTAAATCCTGTATCAGCTTTTTCTCACAGGACAATCAAATGAACTGCATCAGGACACCTAAAAGCCTGTAAATATGACACAGATTTAAAGCCCAGAGGTGTGTAGGTCAAAGCACATCCACCCAGCTCCCCAGTAACATGCGAAACGTGATAATGATCAAAGATACGACGGGGACACAGAGAACGATATCAATTACAGCACAACATTATATTGCATTATATAGCCAATGCAATACAACAAGTTATGGGTAACGCTAGACACAAAACCGTTCTCCAGTGGGGCAAATACTGCAGGGTGTGGGAGCCGCGTGCTGCAGGGAGAGGCTGGAATCTGTGCATACTTTCCTCGTGAGTATCACATGCGGATCTATGTACAATCAGGGCATGTGAGTTCGGCATGATTTGTACAGAGAGGTTTTCATTATGTGAACAACGAGCACTAAATGTACAGATCATCCACTTTCCCACTGCACATGCCATTAATTTCAGCGGACACACACAGGACACCCCCTCCGTTTCACACACACTTTTCCAGCTGCTGCAAGAGGAACAGAAAGGAAGGGTTTCCCAGGGCTGTCAGCAGTTCTTCTTTCTCAGCTGATATAAATCACTCTCCCAGCTATGTCCCCTACCACAAGATGCATAAACAGGCACGTGAGAAAGTAAGAGGTAATGCAGGATACGCTCACGTATCAGTACCGGCAACAATAGAGGGAAATCAAAGTACTTTTTGCAGGGGATAAATTAGAAAAGCCCAAAGTTAGAAACTTATAAGCAGAGCTGGGTAGATTACTTACACATTGTGATCTGTTACTGATTACATTATGAAAACATAGTATTCTAGCTTTCTCATTTTAGGTAATGTACTCCGATGACTTTTTAGATTACTTTTCTTTTTCTTTTTTTTTTCTTTTTTTAAATCAAACTTGTTTTAAAGCTACCATTGAACTACCATATTGTTACAAAAAGAAAAGAGAAAAAGAGAAAGAAAATATATTATATTATATATATATATATATATATATATATATATATATATATATATATATATATATATATATATATATATATCAACATCATAAAATGCATTAAATATTGCCTTACACCAGGGTTTCCCAAACTGGGCTTAATGTAAGAACTGCAGTGGGCTGCAGAAAAAAAAAAAAAAAAAACTAATAATTAATTAAAACATAAAAAATGTAAAATAATTTAAACTCTTGGAAGGGAAATTTTAAAGAAGAGGGGAAACAAAGAATAATTAGGGAACATCAATCAATTATGAATAATTTACTACCTTTGTGTGAATATGTTATCATGTAATCCATAAAAAGTAACTGGAATCTGATTATATGTATTTTAAAAGGTAATAAAAGGTAACGTACTTATCTGATTACGTAATCTAGATTACATCTAATCAGTTTAAAGTGGTGCTTCCATGTGCAAAACTTTGAAGGTTGTTGTGGGTGTTTATCAGGGTTATGCAGTTGCTAAGGTGTTTAGGTGGTTTTGGCAAATTGATATGGAACATTTTGGGTGTTTTGTATGGCATTTGTCTATGGCATTGTTGCTATGTGGTTGCTGGGGTGTATTAAAATAACAGTGACACCTGCCCTGGCAGTGCTGTTGTCCACTAATGTACCCTAACTGTGTGGCTGAGCAGACAAGATCCTTAAATGCCGTACATGTCAGTCATTCACTTAAAGACCTGAGCGCCAAGCCTTCTGCTAAAAATAGAAGAAAGGGATTCCCTAAAAGCATGAGAAATGTATGCAAAATGATGCTCTGTTCCGCCCACAGTGGCCGAGAGCGATGACTGAAGAAGCACATTAACGCAGGTAGCAGTTCAAGGGCAGGAACGTAACGTCATAGTGTTACCTCAAGCAAACAGGGCGTTAGTAGTGTAGAAAATGTGTGACGGGATTCCCTACGATAGACATTTTATTCACGCATCCGCGATCCTTCATGACTCATCAGTGTGGAATTTGAAAACGGTTGAAGCATCGATTGTGATACAAATGTAAACAGAGTGCATGGTATTCAATAAAAGAAATGAAAGAATGAAACCACTATTTTATGTTCCTTGAAAGCAGTGTTTTACTACTCCAGAGTTTTCTGAATAGGTTTAAGCATTAAAATATGTTCAATAAAGCTGAGAGCAATACTTGTTTATTGTTAGGTGAAGGTGAAATGATATAAGAGAAATATGCAAGGGATGGGGTATGTATACAGCTTTGTACATGACTAGGTATTATGTGGAATTTTTTTTCCTATGGAAATTTCGGCAGGGGGAGGTACAACGTGGGCCTGTTTACAGCTAATATGATCTGAAGGAAACTGCCCCTGAGCAATCAACCATGGCAAAGTTTTGGTTTCAGTTCAGCTTGATATTGTTTTTTTCTTTGCATACGGACAAAACCCATATCTTAAAGTTTAGAAAAATCCCACTGGAAACCTTGGGTTTTAAGGAAGGTCTGTTTGTGTCCGCTCCTCCCTTTCAGCTCTCCCGCTTTCCCGATCCAAAGTCTCCGAAACATATTTCTCTTTTTCTTCTGCATTCTTTATGCCTCCGTTCTCGTTTAATCTTTTCCTTTCATGTCTCATACACCCTCATTTCCCACTCTTTTCCCACACAACCCAACTGACGGTGAACCCACAGTGTTGGCTGAGAGACAACCAAAAGTTGCTGGGAAGTTTAAACCATATTTTAAGACAAGTTCAAGGAGAAATTCCCACGGACGAGTACTGACACATCAGCACTGAACTGACTAAAGGACATATCTTATAAACAGTTACACCCTCTTGACCAACAACCCACACATGCAGAAAGCTGAGTATGCCTGTTGCTGTGATGATTTGGCAGTACTGAGTGCTAACTGTGCCTCAGAAAATTGGCCAGATCTGATGTTTGGCTTTGATAGTTAATCTCAAAAGTGCTTTCAGGAGCATAAAAACGTCTTGTCTTCATTAAACAAAGAGAACCACTATCAGTTGTGTATGTTTTTCCAGCTGAGATTGCAATAGAGTTACCATCCATCTGGTTTTAAAATACCATACCCCCCTATCACTGCAGATAAAAGGTTAATGTTATCTTCAAGTTAAATTCAAAACTGCATACTAGTAGTCTTTCTATTTTTAGCATACAGTATATGGCAGAAATAGCAAGAGTAGTATGATATGCAGTTCCAAAATTAGTAACTCATTAGGATCTACTACTGAGTATCATTTCACAGTGTTATATTCATTATAATTTATATTTAACACATTAATTTCCTAAAATGAACTGCAGTGTAAATGTATTCATGCCATCTTTGAGCTGCATCCGTCTTTGTGCAGTGCAAAAATGGATTTTGTTGACATTGATTTCATTTGATTGTAGCAGCCCTAGTGTCTCAATTGCAAATCCTAATTGCATTTATTAAATAAATACATAAATTTGCATGAAATATAATGCATACATTTAATAAGGCTGAAAAAATGTGCCTAGAAATCAATTGAAAGGGGGAAATATCATCTTTAATGGAAATGTTTTTTTTTTTGTTGTTGTTGTTTGTTTTTGTCGCTGGTTTATTATTTTTCAGTTTTCATCCTGGCTTCACAAATCCTGTGAAGTGTTTTCCTTTTTAGTGTTATTGAAATGGCCACCCTTGCAATAGGACATGGAAGAGAAGCTCTTCATGAATATCTTTATGGCAAAGTAATATTGATGATTTAGATCATATAACAGAGATACCTGTTCTGAAAACCAATCCAAACATTATATCTGATTTCTGAATTCTAATTTGTTGATTTGATTAATGAGTTAAAGGTTTTTTGGAGTGTTTTACAGTTTATTATCACTTTCGCACATTCCACACTTTTTCTGACATAGTCACAGTGACAAGGGCTGCTTAGTCATTAGCGTAAGAATAATAGAAGATTCAAGATAAAAACACTGAAGGAATGTCTCACATTGCTATGGTTCTCCAGCATGCAATGACATTCACAGATGTGCTCGGAGGATCTTAGATTAGTCAAATCAGCACATGTGTCCATTATGAGGAGCAGTAAACACACCCTTATCTTTCTCCAAACAGGTTCCCAGTCTCTCTCTAAACAAAGTATGCTGAGTTAAAGAGCAAAGTACTAACTGACCCTGATTTCCAGGAAGACAAGTATCAGGGCAGGGACATAAGAGAATGTTCCCCTGGAGCAGCACAAGGTCTCTGAGTTCATTTAGATAAACTATGAAACATGATATAGTCCTAGATGGAGATTAATGTAATGCGGCAGGAGTATTTTGTTGGGCCCAGAGTAACTGAAAGTGCATGAGTGATAATGACCCATCATGCAAATGTTATGATGACTCCTCCAAAATGTATCATTTAATAAATTAAATCATCTTAAAAAGTTTTAATTATAATTTTCAAGTTGAAGCTTTTTTAAACATATCATGAATAATTTAATCATATTTTGCCATAATTTCCCGATGTCATAATGAAGTATCATTCATTATTATTAATTCAAATTTTTTAAATTATAATTTTTTTTTTAAATATTGATTAAGATATGTGCACATTGATATGTGCACAAAAAATTCTTTAAAATTCTATAAAGTTGCATAAATCATTAATTAATGCAAACAATTTACTTATAGAAAGCTGACAATTTCCATCCAGCATTTTTATTCTATCCACGCATGCAGTGCATGCATTACCAAGTAATTAATTACTGTAATTTTATTACTTAAGGGATTACTCTTAATTTTTCTGCAATTTAATTACAGTTACTCCAGATGTAATTGCATTAAATAATATATAGACCAATTCTATATAAAACAGTAGTGAATTAAACATAAAAAATTTACATTTGCTATGTAAATGTATGTTTTTAATGTCAATTTCTCCCTTTAAATATTTTGGGCAGTTCAAGAATAATTTATGCAGTTTTATATTACGTTTTTGAAAGAAATAAAAGAGCAGTTTCATGTTTATCCTTGTATTGTCGAGCTTGATATGGGATTTAGAAAGTAATTAATAATGCAATATTTTTTTAGAGAGAGTGTACAGTAATCTAATTACACGGTTGAAGATGTAATTAGTAGATAATGATTTTTTTTTTTTTTAAGAGTACCTTATTTAACACTGCATGGATTTGATATATAATTATTTTCCATCTTGCTGACACACAATTACAGTATCACATCCCATTGTTGATGCATCTGGTTTCTGGTAAAAGGTCAGTTTGCATAAAAGGTTTTTCACTTTTATTTCATGCCAACTTCACATCACAAACTCTCACTGAAAACAAATGACTTCTCAATTGTCACTGCAAATCATTGTATGTGTGAACGGTTAGGACAAACAGTCCATGATGTCACCTGTTCAGCTAAAAAGACAGTAAAAAAATCCCAGTGCACTATTGTGTGCACTTTACGTCCATTTTAATACCATTGTTAAGTGGAAGCTGTAAGATATTTTTCACATGGGAATCATTTGTCTCTGCTCTTGTCCTACAGTGAGGCTGCGGGACAGGAAGTGAACATGGCTCAAATGACAAAGGCACATTGTCCCAGTACCGACCCACAGCAGAGGGCAAGACCTGAGAACAAACCAGCCGGCCAGGACTCAGCATTGACCGGCATGACAATGAGCCACACAGAGCCCACAGAGGCGAGAGAAAGAATAGAGAGTGGAGGCACAGCCAAGGCTAGCGCACAACCTCTCTGCACTTCATTATGATCTCCTCATCCTGCAGGAAAGAGGCACTGGCTGTTCTCAAACTTGCAAACGAGGGAGGAAGGACAGATAATGCTCCCTCACAAGCTGATCTAGCAGACAGGCGGCAATAAATATCAGAGCAAGAAGGAGCTTTGAGATGTGAACTTTCCACAAGACCTTGTCAGTGACCTTGAGGTTTGATTCAAACAAGAATTAAAGCATTACAGCATTCATGCTAAGTATACTTAAAGTCTGCTAAATTGGAACAACTAATTTTGTCCTTAATTCACATTAATTGTGATGTATTACTGCTGAAGTCCAGTTAAAGATATACCAAAGTATATCTGATTGTGCTTAAGTGGAACTATTTCAATTAACTTCAGGTACACTTTAGATATTTTGCATTTAAAGGCCAATATTATTCAAATATTATGCAATCCTCATCAATAGTGACATTAAAACACATTTTTAGGCTTAATATTAAGAAATGTGCATTGTGCACAAGTAGTACTCCAAATAAGGTTTAATCATAACACACACACACACACTCACGCACGCACGCACGCACGCACGCACGCACGCACGCACGCACACACACACACACACACACACACACACAGGCTATTACATATGCATCACTGTACCTCTGCTCAGAACAATCTGATAGCATTACAAATAAATTACAAAAAAGAATTTGGAGGTGAAACATGCATAAATGTCATGAAAAAAAAAAGAGTAATATTCTTTCAGGCAAGGCAGGAATATGTAACTTATGCAGATCTACAGGTGTATAATTCATTGGCATGCAATGTACAAAGTTAAATTAGATTTTAAAGTGCAGCTATTCTTAAACCAAGAGACTGCCTTATATGAGATGTGCTGGAATCATCCCATGACTTTAGAGGGAGAATGAATTTCAACCTCTGGACTAATTGGAAGAGCGTGGCTCTGACTTCAAACTGGCACATGACATGCTAAAAGCAGAAGTGACCCCTCATGCTTTTTTCCTTTCCACCCAGTCATGCACACTACTCCAGTATCCAATTTCTATTATACAACAGTTCATTTTACATTTTTTATGCACCCAAAATAAATAAATAAATGCACCACACTTTAGGTGACTCTGGAGTAAATGAACATACAAATAAATGCAATATATATATATACACACACACATTTTTTTTTTTTTTTTGTCTTGCAAGTAATTAGTCACTCTGGGTTGTAGTGCAAACAAATGAAACCTGCATGACCATTAGCTTTAAGTGTCTTTAAGCACTGTTTTGGCATGTGGGAAATGATATCCGGTCACGACTCTTTGGGCGTATCACGATGTGAGGGGGAGTCTGATCCCAGACCAGCAGCAGCGACGCGCAACGCTTAACCCCGAATGTCCCTCACATGACGGGCGCATTGCGACGCCACGTATCAGCAGCACGCAAATGAACCTGTCTAGGGATTAGTCTAATTCAGTTGAGCTCAAATTAATATGGGCGTCGTAAAATTAATCTCCGTGTTTGGGCGTCGATTATTTGCCCCAATCGCATTCGTGTTTCCGCGGCTAAACAGCTGTGAAGGCGCTGCTCCACGCCGCAGACAGATGGAAGATCCCGCCGCGTTCCCATGATCCACCCCACCACCCCACCACCCCGCTGCTGTCCCCGCTCAGCACTCATTCTCACGCACCCTGCAGCACTATCACTAACATCATGCTAACAGACGAGACTTGTTTCCTCTTCACTACAAAACGCCTCAAAGCATCACCCTAACATCATGTAAACACATCCAAGTAATATTTCATACAACGAAATAAAAATTAAGCTCATGATAACAGCAATAACAACTAAACTCTAAATATGTGATAGAAAGTAGGCTATGCATTTAATTATCTGTCTGTCTCTTTTAAGTGGTTCATTTCAGCCTCTAATTAATTTAGGCTACTTAAACATCAACACGAATATTTTTCATATATTAACAATTAAGCTTTAAAAGACAAATGCCTTTTTTGCTCTTCTTTGCAATATGTGTATAAGCTACAAGTATAGCCTACTATTTCCAAGACATAGTCAATGAATGAAATAAGTTTATTAACATAGTAGGCTAATATATGCATGATTTATTTATTATTTACATTTTAAATGTATATAGCCTACTATGCTAAAATATCTAAGTCATAGTTTACCTCAAAATATAAAAGAGAAAAAGTTCACAACAATATATGTTTGTATTTATTTATTTATTTTAAAGCCCAGCCTTAAGTTACTATATTTAAATGAATAACAACAATTAATTTTTTTTTTTTTAATATGCTGACAATTTGGCAACCTCCCATTCTCGTTACTGCAACAAATCTTACAGTACTTTGACTGAAAATAGATGGATAGATAGATATAGATCCTATAGTTGTAAATTTGTTGAATTTTGTGCAGAGCACCGATGCAACTGCATAAACGTAGGATTATGTTCATATGTCTGTGGTTCTCCTACATAAATCCATCAGGGTTAGTAGGGAATAGAAGCTCTCAGTGTTTCTATTTTGAGGATGATGACACAGTCCTGATCTCAGTCCTGTCTTTGTTAAAGTGAGGTCAGAATACAGGTATGACAGGCTGAACTGTGAGCAGTCATGACAGGCGTCCCAGCATTTATGTCTGGAATGCACTGACAGAGCAGCAGAGGAATGCAGGATCGTTGGAACGAGTGATCTCACCCAGCCAGCACATTCTGATCAGGTTCCAGTGCCAGGCAGCTGACTTCAGCTTTCTGTGGACAGATCAATCTGTACTCACTTAAATCCCACACTGCCCTCTACATAATGCAACGTGAACACAGGTCATTGTGACTGCTGTTAATAGTTTTTCTGGGCACATCCAATGCAATAAATTAAATGTTGCCATGACCTTTTAGTAAAGCTTTCCATTCAAGGCCTTTTCACATTCAAACAAACGGATAGTAAAGATAAGTGCAAAATCACTCAACTAAAGTAAAAGTGCAAAATCCATTGCATTCATAGGTATTTTTACTCTTTGTTTACTTTTCGGTACTTGCAAAGCAGCAATGCATTGATTCTTGTCTGGCTAAAGGAAGAGTTGACCCAAAAATTAAAATTGGCAGAAAATTTACCAACCCACAGAGTTTATTTCTTCATGGAGTTGTATGGATTACTTGTGGATTAAGTTTTTTTTTTTTCAGCTGTTTGGACTCTCATTCTGACGGCACCCATTCACTGCAAAGGATCTGCTGGTGAGGAAGCAATGCAATGCTACATTTCTCCAAATCTGTTCCCATGAAGAAACAAACTCATCTACACCTTTAATGGCCTGAGGGTCTCTTTTCTGCAAATTTTCATTTTTGGGTGAACTACGGTATTACTTTAAAGTTCTTTAAACTTTCCTAGTCGCATAAATGCATTTATACTGCATTGTATTTCTTATGTATGTGCAACAGTAAATAAGGGGCATGTCAGTGTTGTCCTATATTTGCTTAGTTCCACAACACTCCAAATGTACAATAAACAATATGTGTCAGCAGACCACCATACGGCACAAAAAATAATAAATCTGTTTTTAAATATGGGTGTATGGAAGCAATTAGTAGAAAACGATCGAAGCGTAAATGTGGAAATGTCAGTCAGAATATCAGAACGCTCTGTATTTCTGGCACCGGTGCAGAAAAACATCCAGTTCATTTGGATAATTCACTGACTGGCTGGTTAAACTTCATCAGATGTTTGGCTGCAAAACTGCCAAAGAACAAGTCGCTCTTGCAAACTGCTCTCTCTCTCTCTATCCTTTAGCCTGATGCCTGCATGCTCCTCCACCCCTTCATCTAGTAAATAAAGTTCAGAGTATCCTGGAACGTTCTGTCTTCTTCCCGTCTCCCTCTGTTCGCTTTTAAGGCTTGAGGTTACAATCAGCCAGTCGCAGCCAGCCGCATGGCAGGTATCAGCCAAAACAACATGGTAGGGAGGGCCGAGCACCCTAGTCTGTGCATAGGCCACAGCTATTGTGCAATATCCTCCAATAGGAAACAATAGGGGAGTACTGTACTGCTTTGTTTTAAGACTTTTGTTTTTTGTTAGTGTCACCATGTTTATGCACATGTAAACATACATGTATACTGTATATAGCTGTGCATGCACATCAACTTTTTTTTGCAGCCATTTATATTGAACTTGCAATTTTCATTAATCTAGAAATTTAAAGGTTCCCCTTGTGAAAAAGAAGTGTGCTTAATTGTTTTGAGTACAATGCACTTCAAATCTAAAGTATATATATATATATATATATATATATATGCCATTGTCTGTCTGAATACTCGATTCTGATTGGCTGGCAGGTGTTGATTAAATTCGTTGGACCGCACAGGTAGTTCCAGGTCAGTTTAATCACGTTCTATATTAATGCGCTTCCTATAAACATTGGTAACCATAGTAACATACAGTTACAGTTGAATAGTAATACAAACGAAAATAACCGTCATTTTTATCGTTCCAGTCAAATATTGCAGCACAAATATTGTTAACATCTTTAATATGTGAATGCTGGGAAATGACCATGGCATAAACAGGATAATCAATGGCTAGCTGTGCATTTAACGATTTGAATGCACTTCGCGGAGGCAACCACCCTCCGCTGTGCGTCAGGCGGTTCTTCACCTCCACGTCGTGCATTCAAATCGTTTAATGCACAGCTAGCCGTTGATTATCCCTTACATATTTTTTTTTTAAATAGTCCCTTACAGGGATAGTTCACCCAAAAAATTGAACGAATTTTGTCATCATTTTGTTTAGCACCTCAAGTTGTTCCAAACCTGTTTGAATTTTATAAAGATATATGTTTTGAAGAATGCAACAAACAGTTGCTGATCAGTAGACTTCCATAGTAGATCCCCCCCCCCCCCATTGAAAAGTACTTCAGTTAAATAAAAGGCAATTTAAGGCTACTTAAAGAGCGTGCACTTTCATTCCAATGTTTCTTAATGAACTAAAGTACATTTTTAAAAAGTACACTTTATAAAAATGTTGAAATAAAAGTTTTGTTTTACATTTTAAATCATTATGCTTCAGTAAACTCTTATCTATTTAGACGTACATAGAAATACTCATACATAGAACTCATTATACACACAACGTCAGCTGTAGAAAAGGAAGTCACACTTTTCAATTAAAATCCAGTCACCATTTGCAACAGCTGTTTGTTTTACTGCAAAAAAATACAGATTTTTTAGCACAATTTGAGCTAAAGAGGCACATTAATGATACTTTTGTTAAATGTATGCAGCGTTGTTGTTGTCAGATTTGGATACACGTTACATTGAATGTGCCTGTAATTACTATATACTAACTTTTAATAATTTGTGACAATGCACTTATTGTGTACACATGTTTTTTCATTGCACTCATATTTTTTAAAAAAAGTGCATGTAATTACACCTAGGTAACTTCTGTAGGTACATCTGTAATTACACCCTACCTGTACTCATTTAAACCACACCTAAACCTACCAATACTACGAAAACTGTCCTAATCTTCCACCTCCTTAGCAGCAAACATGTTTTGCATTATAACATGAACAAGTACATGTACCTATCAATTAATGTTTCATACACAGCAGTTAAGGACACCAAATATAAAATGGGACCTCAGAATTTATTTTTCATGTTTCTGAAATCTTCTGGAGATTCCCCATTCAGACAGATAAGAGTTGCACCTGTATGTTTGTTTGTTGCGTTCAGATATTAGCTGCCTGAGGCGTAACCAGAATGAAGTGAATTGACTGGAAGGTACTTTACTGTGAAAAAGCCATTTGTAGGTTGACTTCCCACACAATATTAGTGACTTAGTGTTTACAAAACATCTCCCTGTTCCTTTAAAGAACCTAACCAGCCCGATGTAGTAACAGTGACTCAAACAATGGCGTGCATTTGAGGCGGGGCACTTTGTTTGTCCCACCAATGGAAGATGGGGGAGCGCTGGGTAAACAATTCTGTGGATGCAAGTGATAAATAAATGGCACACTTCACCTTTAAGAAATGCTAGGAAATTGAGACAAAGTGTTCTGGGAGGAGCTTAATTAACATGTGTACACAACAGGTTCAGACCTTTTCCAAGAGAACATGTCTGTAGGGAAGACCTAAGTAGGTCACCGTGCCATGTTTTGTTGTCAGTTTCAGCAAAAAATGACTGTGAACATTTACTTACCCTCAAGTTGTTCCAGACATGTTTGATTATCCCGTCTGAGAAGATATTTTGAAAAATGTGGGTAGCCATATAGCTGCTGGTCTCCCAATAAGCACCATAGTATGGAAAACATACTATTCAGGCCCATTCTTCAAAATATGTTCTATTGTGTTCAACAGATGAATGAACTGTATACAAATTTGGAACAGCTTGAGTTTTCATTTTTGGCTGAACTATCCCTTTAAAGTCATTCGTTTTAGTCACTGCGAATCTAAATGTAAAAACTGCAATAAACAGGATTATTGCATGATTTTTTTGTGCTTGCATTCATGCAGAGCTCAGTCTATTAATAGCTAACGTGGACAGCAGTCGTGGGTAGTGTGTGTGTGTGTGCAGAATGCACGACAGCACTGAGGAAAATATCAGTAACATATCGCAGCAAACAACACCAGCAAAAAATAGGCCAGAAAAGGTGAGAAAATGAGAGAGAGAGAGAGAGAGAGAGAGAGAGAGAGAGAGAGAGAGAGAGATGGGGAAAAACAGGAGGGGTTATTTTTCTTTTTCCGATTTCTTTCCCCTCCCAGAAAAAGTTCAGCATATGGTCCTCGCGAGTGGAAAAAAACAGGACATAGTGTGTTTCTGCCTGTGGTAATCTAGTATGCATCAGATACACACATCAAAGCACTCTTTGTGCTTCTCTGTACTTCGGGTTAAGAACCAATCACACTGCTCTGCAGAGAATACTCAAGACATTCCATTCCTGTTTAGAGTGCTCTATTGCTTATGAAGAACACGCTGTGGGCTATCTCATAACTATGTTTGGCGTCAACAAGAATTCACGACATTTTCCACGTTTTGGGGTGTGGTGGGTGTCTTCCTGCAGGTGTGTTCTTGGAAATCAAGGTGTCATTGAATTACAATGAATAAATCAAAGTATGTGTTCAAATAAATGAGAGAGAACTTGGTGTGCAAAATACAGCTTGATGTGTGTACAGAATGTAATGGTGCATTCTGTTCAAATTTTCCTACTTGATTGTCCCCAAGACACAAGCATAAAGATTTCGTTGTCTAATGCTTTAGAAGCGAAGCATAATGCCTTCTTTGCAGCTGATGATGCTACTCGATGCCAAGTAAGGCTATTTTTAGTGTTGGATGTTGCTAGCAATGCCAAGATCATTGGTTCGATTCCCAGGGAATGCATGAACTTGATAAAATGTTGCTTTATGCAATATCACTTTGGATGAAATGCAAATGTATCATGTATAATCCTGAGTTTCCAAGTTGGAAGTATGACTTCAAGTGCACTTTTCAAAGCTGGAAGTCCAGAAATGAAAGACAGCATAAGCATCTCTTCGAATGGCATCCACTGCCGTTCCAACTTCCATCTAGAGAGGTACAGAGACAGCACAAGCTAAAAACGGTGCAGGGTGACAGACCTTAAGGCTAGATTTATTCATGCTGACACTCAGGGTCTTTAACGGTCATTTCTGTCAGTTGCAACATCCATGATATTGAGGACAGTTGAGGTGAACTCCCTGGGAACTCTTACAAAACAAGTCTAAAAATACTCTAGCTCTGTTCCAAAACAGAGCTAGGGCTAGCAAACAAACCAATTGGAATGGAACCCAATAATGTAATTGATCTGTATAAAAACATTGGTTAAAAGAGTCCATATAATTAAATATAAATGTCAGTTAACACAACATTAATTTTGTCAGTCATCATCATGTATAGCTTTATATTTATGTATTTGGCATTGCATTATAGGCATCCATTTTATTAGGAATCAATCCCAATTTGATTGGTGTTTTTGGTGTTAGTTTGAGTTGTAGAGTGCCTGTCCACTTTTTCAGTGGCCATGGTTCCTGAAGTATTTTTCCCATTTGTATTTACCATAGGGACTTCAACCAAACAAACGTCGCTTTAATGAGGAAAAGAACTACAATCCTGAATTTTCACTCCATAGGAATGCTACAGATTACGGTCTTCTCTAATGCTGCATTCGAATTTGGCTTACAGTAGATTTTTTGGTTTATTTATTTTTACTTTCTAGTAATACTTTCTACTTTCTAGTAATACACCTTCATTAAATGCATGCATGCAAAAGCCATTAGATGTGAAAATGTTGGCCAGAGTTCAAGAAATACCAATAAATAAGCATGCAATAAATTATGAAAAAATTGTATTGGAGGAAATGCTAAATCATGCATCAAACTACTGACGTACAGTCATCAAGGGTCACCCGGAGAGAACAAATGCATCTAGCAACATCAAAACAAACACACCGTTTTCTAGAATACACCACAGCTCTTCTCGTCATTATGCTATTTTTCTGTTTGATATTTATAGTCACTTCCTAATAGCAAGACATACTGTACTGTACCGCACAGACTACTGGCTGCCGCCCAAACAGCCTGCTGGAGATGGAATTTGTCCCCTCCTTCTCTCATTTTCTCAAATGCACATACAGTACTGTCATGTTCACACACATTGCTAATTATATCTGTGAGAACTACCTGAATACAGTGGGCTATTCTTAGACTGTAATCTTTGTTTTTTGGCGCAGTCTAAACTATGGAACTGTTTTAGCAAAGTGGCGAATCACACAGCTGTTAAAAGCCATTGCCAGATCCAACTCTGCTATATCAATTCCAACTAAGATTTGCAACTTGATCTCTCTAATCTTGGACTCTCCAGTATGGGTAGTTTCAATGTGACTGCATACACTGTACAGTTCCAAAGTAATTTAAAAGTTCATTTTTAAAATGCTTTTATTTAGCAAGCATTCATTAAATTGATCAAAAGTGACAGCGAAAAAAAAAAAACTAAACTAAAAATATTAAACAGCATAACTTTTTTCATCGTTAATATAGTAAGAAATGAGTCACTAAATCAGCATATTATAATGATTTCTGAAGCATCATGTGATATGAAGACTGGAGTAATGATGCTGAAAATTCAGTTTGTATCACAGAAATAAATTACATTTTAAAATACATTAAAACAGAAATCAGTTATTTTAAATTGTAATAATATTTCACATTATTACTGTATTTCCTGTATTTTTGATCAAATAAAACATATATCTTTTTTTTTTTTTTTTAAGAGTGTACAATCTTGGTGAGCAGAAGAGACCTTCTCAAAAACATTAAAAATCTTACCAACCCCAAACTTTATAGTCTGTATCTCTTAAAAACAGAAACTTTTTCATGTAATTTTTCTGGACCACAGTTATCTACATCGAACTTCATTGGAATAGTGATACATTTCTTTCTGAGGAATTACTGCAGCCCTCGGTGAGGCTGTTGATCAACGGGGCTGGACAAGAAGGAACTCTTGTGTGTGTCACCATGGAAATATAATCGTGAAAAACAGGGTGGAATTGAAGCAGGAAAACATATATCCTGTTTCAGCATTATAAGGCTGGATTTTGGAAGTCATTACTCATCTCATGTAATTCAATATTTCTCCAGCCAGCCTTGTTTGTTATCAGAGAGGTTGACGTGCTATGGGAGAGGTTCCTGGTAACCGTGTTGTTTGGGGACGGTTGACTGAAGGAGGCGGCTCGGTCTGACTGGGTTTGTTTCACTACACTGGGGTTCCCTCTTGACTCAGGCTGCAGCAGGGGATTATGGGTCATGGTTTGAGCACGACTGTAAGCTGTGGGTCTTTGGGACCCCTGAGTCAGACAAAGCACTCTCTCCCCTGGAAGTCCCACTACAGTCGCCCCGCTGTCGACCGGACCAGTAACCATAGAAACCACACATACAACAAAAAGTCACATGACCACCACATGCTATCCAAGGAAACAGTCACAATTATAGAACTTTAACCTTTTATTTTAATTCTGAGTCTTGTGATAGAATGACAGGGGCAGTATGAGACTGTAATAGAAAATATGCATATAATGAGTTACATTTCAATATTATTTACTAAAAAAATTAAATAATTTAGGTCAACATAGTGTCTATCTATCTATAATGATCAGAACAGACTGAAAACAGGATGAAAAACATGAGTCTTAATTTTTTGATGAGTCTGATTTTAATGCTGTACAATACATTATTTTATTTTCCCACAAGATCTCATGCACTGCTTGTATACAGTTGAACAGGACGGTGAGATCTCTTTGCTAAAGCAGCTCTTCAGATGAGAAAAACACTGTCTGTCTGTCTGTCTGTCTGTCTGTGTGTGTGTGTGTGTGTGTGTGTGTGTGTGTGTGTGTGTGTGTGTGTGTGTGTGTTCGTTATTGTGACAAATGAGGACATAAATTTGTATAATGACAAGGGTATGACAGGCATTACAAGGAGAAGGTGACTTTTCAGGACATTACTCCATGTCCCCACTTTTCAAAACACTTATAAATCACACAGAATGGAGTGTACTGATAATCTGAAATAGCACAAAGTTTCCTGTAAGGGGTAGGTTTAGGTGTAGGGCAATAGCACATACAGATGTACAGTATAAACACCATTACGCCTATGGGATGTCCCCAATTTTCACAAAAACAAACATGTGTGTGTGTGTGTGTGTGTGTGTGTGTGTTTATCTCAAAAGGTCACAAAGCACCAGTGTGACACTCACTGTGACATTTATCTACAAACTAATAGGAGCATGAGAGGGGCTCATTTCATCACAAGCAGCTCTCATTATGTTTGCATGAGTCTGAGTAACAGTTGTGTCACAAGGGTCCAAGCCCACACTTTATTTCAGTTTTAGCTGTGCTGATTTCTTCTGCTATTTACAAATGTGTTGTCCTTCGTATCTAAACTTTCCCAGCAAGAAACACACGCATGACCACACATACAGTACACACTGAGTGCTGCCCTTTTGACAGCGTGGCTCCTCCAGAGGGACTGCCTTGATGTTACACAACACAATTTTGTGTTTGTCGCAATGTAATCAACTCTAAAAATTAACTCTTGGTTGATCACGTAACACTAATTCAATAACTTGTTCCTGTACAATTTTATGCCTTCTGAAGACATAGCAAATTATGTTAGACTAAGTCCTGAGTGAGATTTGGGCCTAACTCAACTAAGCTTATTCTCTTATAAAAAAAAATTAAGGTACGTTGTATTATTAAAAAAAAAAAAAAAAAAAGTTCCTTTAACACATACGATTGAACAAGTCATTGTTTATCAAATTAAAATGAATAAATACATAAATAAAACCGACTACAAGTAGATAGTTAAATTTAAATGATTACATTTACAATAATTTAAACATTTAATTTTACAAAACTAAAATAACACATGTAATATTAACTAATATAAATATTATATATAATATTATTATAATGATATAGAAATTTCATATATATATATATATATATATATATATATATATATATATATATATATATATATAAAATACTTAATTTTTCCTTCAGTCTTCATTATACATAATAAAAAAGTTCTAAACTGATCCCATGGGAACCACTGCGACCCAAACAGTAAGCTGCACGTTCACAGCGCTCTGTAAAATGACACACCGGGCAACAGCAGCACAGTAACGCCTAATGCCAGAGACCACAAGGCAGGTGAAATCTCTCACCTGTCTTACACAGTGTAACCCCGTAACCCAGAGTGACCCACAAACAACAACAAATACAAGCAGCGTGGAGACTGTCCCCTCAGAAACACATCAGAAAATTTACAACAGGAAATTCAATGAACACAGTAACCGCAGACACAGTTAAAATGCTGATATTGCATTTAATGAGGTTTGAATAAAGCAAATACGTTAGGACAAAGGGTACTTAACCAGTCATGATGAACAGACGGGACCTGCAGATGGGTGTTGGGAATTTGATTATGGGTGTGAAAGATACTTAAAATAGGGTGTATAATTATGCAAGTTAATTTCCCAAGATCTGACTGTACAGAACTATTTTAATATGTCTCTATTACAATCAAGAGCATGCGTGTGTGACATATGCACATATACATACTCCCAAATCTTATTAGGTCATTATGCATATTTTATTTAATAGACATATTTATGTTTTCGTGGTATAGCTTCACATGCTTTTAACATACTGTACCTGCAAAACTGTCCCTCCCATTCTGCTCAGTCTGTACTGGGCGTACCTACCAATTAGCAGAACACGCTGTGAAAACCCTCTCGTATTCTTCCCACATGTGTAAAGAGAGCAGAAGAGGACAGCTGAAAAAGGACAGCATGCTGCCTGCAGATAAAGAGATCAAAATCCTCAAATCATCTCTTAGCAAATACTGGAGTGCATGAGAGGATGGTCACAGGCCTGTATCCTGCAGGGTTACACCTGAGTTTGGGGTAAATTCGGTTCAAGGGCTAATGAAAAGAGCGAATAGATTCTCAGAAGACCAAAGCTTCTGAAGTGAAAGACTTCAGCTTTTCTCAAGAAGCCTAGAACTGCAAGGCATGTCAGTACATGTGTGAAACTGGCCAAGGCAGATGGCCAATTTGAGTGTAAGAGAGGTTATGCGAGTGTGTCTATGCTAAATGCATGCAATTGGGCCAATGCTCGACTGGCCTCATTTACAGACACTAAACAGACTGCAGCCAGACCTCTGTACCAAACAGAGTACCTAAATGAACCATTACAGAAAATAATTACAAGCCTCCTTTTAGCCATATATAAAATAAAATAATTATTGCCCCAGATCCATTCAGAGACTTCTGTGTTCATTGTACTCAATAACTGGTACATCTCAAAGTTGAGCACTTACAGCAATACTACCAACACTAAGGTTGTGGGTTCAAATCCCAATTAATTCATAAAAAGCGCATCTTGTATGTGCTGTAAATTGCTCAGGATAGCAATGAAAGTTTGCAAAATGCGTAGCATCTACAACAGAAAGTTAACCTAAAATATAAGCAGTGTTTGTTGCTTGCTATGTGGAGATGACATAATTTATAATTTTACATGGTAATAAATAAAATGTTGTTAGCACCATATTCTTCTAGCATTTTTAGTACATGCTGTTAGCACAATTTTCTTGCAGCATGTTTGTAGAGCAATACTACCACCAGTATCAAGCAATACCAAGGTTGTGGGTTCAAATCTCAGTAAACTGTATCTTTTATGCAATGCAAATTGCTCTAGATAGAAGTTTTTGCAAAATGCATAAATGTAACATTAGAACAGAGAAGTTAACTTAAAAGATAAATAGGTAGATATATATGCAGAGGTGAAAAAATTCATTCATGCTTTTATCCAAAGCGACTTACATTACATGCAAAGAAATAAAAACATTGTTAGTACCACATTCTGCCTGCTGAACTACAAGAACATCAATTCATTATAAATCAAAAGCAATGAGAATGTAAACACCACAGATCTCATTTCAGCTAAAAGTGAATAGCGCAACCGGTTGGTGACCTTTCTTTTGGGAGTTTTCACAGCATAAACTATTATTAGAGGTACCGGTAAGAGAGATTAACTCTCCTGGCCTAAATAACCTGCCAGACAGCGGCAGAAAACAGCTAAATAAAAGCAGCACTCAGGATCAGTTAAACAAACCTTACCTTTACCTAAATTTCTACAAGCAATGTGTCAAAACTGCTCTCGGATCAGCATGTTACAACTCTTGATTAATTGCCTGCCCTCATGAACAAGTACAGCATGTCTGCAAGTGGAGTTTTATGTTTGGACATGCCTTTCCCACAGAAACCTTTTCCGGGTAAAAGCCTGCACGCTGTGCAAAAGGTTCACAGTATTCCTAGACCGATTCCTAGAAACTCTCCCTATCAGGAGACAGTGTTCATTCACACATATAAACACGCGTGCATCATAAAGTACTCACTCACACAGCTGCAGGAACAGTGTATATCTAAACTTGATCTATGCCCTAAACGAACTCCATTTTTGGAGAAGAGCCAGCGTTGCGTAAGGAAGCACATGCTTTCATTAGCCTGCAATAGTCTCAGTGCACCGCACTCCCCCCCCTGAACCCCGTTTTGGATTAAAACGAATGTTCATACGTGATCAGGACTGGCATCAAAACTGTATGTTGTGCAAACTGTACAGATTAGTTTGTACTGCTATCATTGTTGTCCTTAAATGAACTGCTTAATCTTTGATCGCACTTCCCCTCCCACTTTTTTTTTTCAACTCTAAGAACAGGATATCTTCTCATTACAGCTCCATTAACAAAAATAAGGACATGTGCTGGTATCGGTGCAGACTGGCACGCAGGGAGTGGCCGGGTGGGACAGGAAGACATGCATGCAATCTGTCCGCTGCACGTGGCTGGTGCAGAGTCACTGGATTCTGAAAGGTCAGAGGTCACTCAGGCCACATGCACAGTGCAACTGAATTTTTTTTTGCACATTTTACTGTGCACACATGGCAAATGAGTGTGTTTAAAGCGGGCAGTGATAAAGACCTTAGGATGAATTTTGAGAGTAAACCGGGTGAGGACAGGGCCAATTCACGGTGCAGTTGCAGCCACACCTGTTTGTCAATGGGGTTTAGCACGCTTGCATCGCCAAATCCCTGCTTCCAGCGAGTCTCATTACCCAGAAGCAGAAAAAGCAAGCAGTTGGATATGGAAAAAGGTGGAATTCGACTCTAGAAGCTACAGGTAAGATAAGACTCCTATTCTCAGTGAAGCTGTACACAGGCGTAAAGCTACAGAATAAACATCATGGGTGTTGAATACTACTATCGTTAGAACCTGAAACTTTTGAACTGTGGGTGTCGTCTGGTCAGAGGAGAACTGGCCCCCCGACTGAGCCTGGTTTCTCCCAAGGTTTTTTTCTCCATTCTGTCACAGAGGGAGTTTTGGTTCCTTGCCGCTGTCGCCTCTGGCTTGCTCAGTTGGGGACACCTAATTTCTAGCGATTATCGCCAATTTGATTGCTCATATACTATTTAAACTAAACTGAGCTAGACAATGACATCTCTGAATTCAATAATGAAATGCCTTTGACTGAAAATTGAATGTTTAATCTTATTATATATTACTGACACTCTGTCCTCCAATTTGATACTGTTAAGTGCTTTGACACAATCTGTATTGGTAAAAGCGCTATATAAATAAAGGTGACTTATGACTTATGTTGTATGTGTGTGTTTTTAAGGTGCCAAAGGAAGCCAAAAGAAGAGTTTTTAAGGAGCCAAAGTCTTTGCAATTAAATGTTTTTGTTATGTAGAATCTTATCCCATAGTCCTTATGTGGACTTTGTGCTAAAGTGGGAAAAATGTCCACTGGAAAAAGTAGGTACATTTGATAAAATCCTGTTTTTTTGTTGTTTTTTTTTTTGCTGTACTTCAAAGTCCCTCTCTGCCATCTGGGGGAAAAATACTTAAATAGATAAATTATTCCAGTATTGCATTAAAAGCAGCTGAATATGATTATTCAAAGAATTTATTTTTTATTATTAATGAACAGCACATTTTAAACAAACATGTGCATACTATACACACTAAATACCATGCAAGATTAGAATTAGTAACTTTCAAATTTCGAAGACTTCAAGTTCTCGTGTTTTTCAGTGATCAAACTTGTGTCTGGTTGTGTAGTATGCAAAAAGGTGCAAAGATGGCTAGCAGATGATGCCATTTTTTCAGATAAATTTCGTGAATACCTTGTTGAATCAGCCTGTGACCATATGGTCGCTCAGTATGACTGAAATTACGATAAGAATACAAGGTGTGCGAGAAATAATTCATTACAAATCTTGTTCTTCAGAATCAAATTGTGCATAAATCGCTCTAAATCTGACTAAGTGTGAGCACTGATTTGAATGGCCTACTGTCATATGTGACTTTCAGATTTAAACCCCATCTTAGAAAATGAATCACCAAAGCAGAAGATTTACCGTCAGTCTTGGTCTGTACTAGAACATGCTGGTTCTGCTTGATTCTAGTGTGTTTTGTATCTCTTAAGTTGATTCAGGAAAGGATGTTGCTGAGGCTTGATGTGTTCAAATGTATTCGACCAGCATCAGGTGCTCAGTAAATTCTTCAGGCGCAGGACCACGCCGTGAGCGTGCATGTGATTTGTGACTGTCACACACACACTGGAGCGCTCTGGGCAGAGTGACACGGCACACATGGTGTTGCTGTGACTTGGCAATGTCACTGTGACCAGTACTCATCTCTCGTGACACTGGCTTACTTTCCAATACAGGAAGCAGTGAATGTGTGAGTGTCTATGGTTCCACATGTCTATCACGGGTAGAAAAAGGAAATCACCCTCTTCTCTAACATGTTTCAAAGAAAGAGGATATTTCATCACCAGTTTGCAGCAGATCTGTAGTTTCTGCAATGTAATACATTGAGGCATTCATTTTTAAAGCTGCAGTGTGTGATTTCCACACCACTATTGGCACCAAACAGAACTGCAAAAATAATCAACTCATGCAAAACCTTTGCTATAATAGAAAGCGTTGATAGGACATGTCAATTTTTAATGCTTCTGATATGGATGAAAGGTGTAAAAAATGCATTGTGATGCATCACTCCAATAATAAAACATTCATTTTTATTATGTGTTTTAATGCATCTTGTAATGATCATTTCTTCATTGAGTGGTATTTGACATTAACTTGTTTAATAATTTAATGTTTTCTTGATAATTTTAATAATTTTCTTCTAGTTTAATTTAATTTGCTTGATTTGAAGAACCATTATTCATTGGTTCAGGGCATTTTGTGTCACATTATTTGCACATTGTTTGACATATTCTATATGATATATGTATTACATAGTCTATCTGTCTCTTTATGTTAGTTTGCTAGCATGATATTATCCCTTATTTTTTATAAGATTAATAATATTTGTACATTACTTTCAATCAATAAATTGAATATTAAATATATATGATTTTACAGTGTAATGCACCAGTTTGTCAGTATATAGTACAAATTTTCTTTATAGTTACTTTATTGTCTTTACCATATTTCTGGAAATAATTATCAATTGTTACAAAATAATCAAATCTAACAAGATGGAATCATAAAGCAAATCATAAGGGAATTATAAAATAAAGAATGCAATTAAAATGAAACAATTGAAAACAAATATTTTCAGCCCTAGTCCAAATTTATGCAAATGAACAGCGACGTGATGGTTCGATTAACAAGGGGAATGCAGATACAGTCAGACGCTGCATGAGGAACGATTCCTAGAATCACAGAGCAACACTGAGTGATTTAATCAGTGTCAGTGTAAACGGGGCTTTAGCAAGCACCACCTTAGTTATTGCATTTGAGAGCACTTTCCTGTAAATTACATCAGCATAAATGTGATAAGCTGACCAGTTCAAACATCTGGAGAAAGACAGCATGCATGTCAGGTGCTTTGTTTTTCATGAGCTCATCTTGACTCAGCATCACATGAAAGCAGCTTCTGCCAATTCCTCAGAACTGATGTCACACTGTCTTTGCTGTATCTCGAGAGTCTTTGTGTTTGGTGCTGGAAAGCCCCTCCATTTGGAATGATTTGTAATCTTTTCACAAAGAGCTGTGCAACAAATGACCATAAATGGAAAACAAGCGCATGACAATGAAGTGTAATCGCAGCAGTCCAGTAAAGCAGACAATGAAGTCACTTCAGAGGTCCACACACCCTCACTCTCTGACTTAGTTGGCTCAGGCCACCTACTTTTCCAGAGTTGAGATCAGGAACACAAAATGTAGTCTGACCTCATGGAGGAAAAAGAGGGAATTGGCGCTCTTGCACACGCACACACACACACTTAGCCTCAATCTCTGCTCCCTCTCTCTTTCCCGGAAGACACTGTGTTATTGGAAATGGAGAGAGCAAAGCAAAAGCAGGAAAGGGAGGAGTAAAACCAGATGGGGGGGTTCTTTTTAAATCATGTGATTGGTGAGTCAGTGCATGAGCCCAGTGCAACACAAGATCTCCTGATTGGTGGACATTGATGTGCTGATCCGATCAGGACAGGGATGTGCTGAGCCTATAGGAATAATAACTAGCTGCATACCGGAAAATATGATTATGCTTAATTTAATAAGAGTTTTATGCCATTTCATTGGAAAACTTTCTGAAGGAAATATGAGTGTGTTATTATAGTAGCAAGTATCTGCACAAATGTGCAGGCTAAAATAGTGGATTTTTTAAATCCTTATTCTTTTTTTTTATCCTGAATATTATATGCATTCAGAGATTTAATTCTTAACTTAATTCTCACAATGTATGTTTTGTATGATATGGTTTTTAAGATTTTTAATTTGGGAAAACTAGATTTTCACATTTTCTGAAGAAATTACAGTGCTAGGTGTTGCTCTGTAACACCGTGACCATTTTAATTTTTCGTGTTTGCAATTAAAATGCATAACTTTTTATACAAATCCTGCTCAAAAGTTTTGTTCCACATTTTTGACATAAAATCCTTGAGCAAACCAAATTTCATCAAACCAAATCACTATGGAATAATAAATTCAGTCTTGAAAAGCACCGAAAAAAGTTTTTGTGCAATGAAAAGACTGAAGACACATTAATAAAGAGACATTACCAAATGCTCTTTGGTAATGGGGGGGGGGGGGGGGGGGGGTTGTATATTTCAGATTATGCTAACAGCTGTAACTATTGTTCAGCAGATACAATACAGTATTTTTCTCTAATCAGATTAAAATGTCATTACCGTAAGTTGAGCAAACAGGTCATTACCACTACATTTTTTGCCTATGATGGTAATGACAATGTACAATGGTGTGAATTTCTCAAAAAGGTAAAAACTGTGGGTTAAAGAGTAAAACACATTCTGTTTTACTTAGATGTTTGTACTTAAGAGTGCACAGTTACCCATATGCACGTACGTTTACATGTGTATGATCTGCGTAGGCATTTAGAGATAGGAATTTGATTTCCAGTTTCTCCTTGACATCAGCTTTGGGCCCGGTGCACGTCATGTTCAATGCAGTGTTTATACAACAGAACCTCATCACGTTACCCCTTCAACAGACGTCACAAACAAAACACAAACATAGCCAGCGGCCTGCGCAAGCACTCTACCGTGGGAGAAGAGTTGAAAACAAAGGTGGTGCATCGCCATCATTAATATTCCGTCTCACTTACACAGTGATAGTGAGGTCACCGTATAACAGCTCTGTGAAGTGCTGTGTCATTAGAGGCGCAGCTTGGCTGATATTTCAGCTGTGCACAACTACACCATCTCTCCTTCAAAATAAACAATGGGGATTCAGCTGGATGCACATGACAAACTCTTAATTTGTGGAGTGCCAGCCACAGGAAATACTAAAAAAGGGTTTGGCACTTTTACCTAAAGATGCATGCCAACCAAATCTGATAGAGTGTATCAGACATTGCAGCCATTGGACATTAGGTCATCATGGTGATGGAAGCTGAAGGTTAGTCTTGCAGGAAGATCTATGTCCTGAAATGCATGCATCAGATCAGATTCCCATTAGAAACCCATCAGGTTTTTAATAAGTACACATGCTGTCCTTCTTGAGACTTTAAGAGTCAACTAAGGATATTGCTGCTGCATCAAAGCTGACTCTGAGGAAAAATGAAATTAGATATTTCTGCCTCAAATCAAGCTGTGTTGTGAAGCAGGGCTCCTGTGGAGATTATTAGTAACTGAAAAGCAATGTTGTGGAGATTTACATTTCTAGCAGGCTAAAAAGAGTGGGTCTTGTCAGGATACATGTATTCAGGTGGACGGGCTGCTACACAAACTCTCAAGGCAAACTAGGTCACAGTTAAAAGAATATTAGGTCACACTTTATATTAGGTGACCTTAACTACTATGTACTTACATCAAAAAATAAGTACAATGTACTTATTGTGTTTATTCTGTCTTTGCTGCTATTGAGGTGGGATACGGGTAAGGTTAGGGACAGGTTTGGTGGTCTGGGTAGGTTTAAGGGTGGGTTAAGGTGTAAGGGATGGGTCAAAAGTGTAACTATAAATGTAATTACAGAAATTAATTACAGCTGTAATTACATATAGGTATTTTTAAAAATATAAGTACAATGTAAAAACATGTATGTACACAATAAGTGCATTGTATCAAATGATTAATTTAAATGTAAGTACATATTAGTTAAGGCCACCTAATATAAAGTGGGACCGAATATTAACTCTCATCAGGTTAACTCAAAGTTCAGTGCTTAAGTGAGATAAAGCAAGCTTCTGACTTACCCTTAAACCTGTTTATGGGTGACACTATGACTAAGGTCGTAAATAGGTTCATTTGGATCCTAAATCATCTTCTTGTGGATGAGACATCAGATGTTAAATCCAGGGCTGGAAGATAAGAATCAGGTTTAGGTGACAATGATGCCAGTCCAATGGAAGCTGTTAAATCAGAGGTTAAACATTCAGCAGGGCTGGTTAATCACAAACACTCTCAAATCTTCAGCAGCTCACTAACCATTTTTTCACCTTAACCTAATTTACATAAGCATTTGAAAAATGAAGAGAGTCAAAGTTTAGCAGAGAAGCCATGGCCCAACAAATATATTTTGGTCCAAAGTTTTTGATGCCATATCAACAGCAAGCAAACTCTATGGGCCTATTTACACCTGGTCACTTCATGTGTTTTCTCTGATCGGATATCTATCTGATTTGTTAAGACCGTTTCCATTTACACTTGGCCACATAAATGTGTCTTCGCAAAATGGATATAAATCCAGTCTTCAATTCCTGCGATATATGATGGAGTTCATGTCAACGAAAGCAACAGATATGCGCTGCATTTTATGCTATTTTATTTTATTTATTTTTCATTATCAGCTAATTTCAAGATCAAAGACCACAACAGGAGAGAGCACGGCATCAGCACTGGAAAGAGGAGTTAGTCTCACTAGTTTTAATGAAGATGATTATGTGTTGAGCGTCTACAACATACTGTCAGTTTCATTTGTGGCAGTTTGCGTATGTCGGCTTGCTGAGGAGATACTCTTCTACTCATTCATGGTGATGCGTGTTGCATTAGTGCCCAAAGATTTTTGGAGGAGTAAAATTTGCATATGTGGTTTCAACAACCACATGCATTTACACTTGTCCAGTTTCGTCTGCATCTCAAAAGTGTTTCAGAGGGCATTTACACCTGTCTTTTCATGATCGGATAGCTATCCGATCAGAGAAAACGCATGAAGTTACCAGATGTAAACAGGCTATAAAGGACAGTGGTTTCCACATTTTGCATGTCTTCTTAATCAAACACACCTGATTCATGTCATCGCCTCATTGGTAGAGATTCCAAGATCTGAAAGGGGAGTTTCAGAGGGACGCAAAATGTGCAGTGTTGGTGCGGCTCCAAAAATGTGGTTGGGAACCACTGCTATAAGAAGTGTTTGTGACAAATGTAAGAAGCCATTTCAAGATTTCAGATATCTTGACAAGTGTGAAATCATCTACTGCAGGAATAACAGTAGGTGTAACTTCCTGCAAAGTTTTATCAAATGCACCTGAACCAGCTGATCAAGGTATTCAAGATTGCTTTAAAATTACAGGCAGGTGTGTTGAACTCTGTAGAAAGGTTGTCCTCCAGTCCCCAGTCTGTTATTGAAAGGTGTGTCCAAACTTATTCCTGGAGGGCTACTGTCCTGCAAGGTTTAGCCCCAACCCTAAATAAACAACCTTAATGAGCTACGCCATTCAAGGTCTTCACTAGACTCAGGCCCTGTCCCAAATGGCACACTTCACATGCAATTTCCATTATTCTTATTAATCGCTAAGAATTGGGGTTAATTTTTTTACTGTAAACGGGAGTGAAGAGCTTTGCTCTTGACATGTAAACATCATAATGCGATTAAGTCCTTACTCTGATTATTGGAAATAATTGCATTATTTGTGCGCATGTAAACGTAGTCAGTGTAAGTCAGCAAGACCGCAAGTGAACGCCATTATTCACATACCCCACTGCACAGCACAAATGATGGACTCAGAAAGAGCAGGTGTGTTACTGACCGCTGTTTTAATTTATTTACGTGTGTTGGAGCTAAACTCTGCAGGACATTGGTCCTCCAGGAGCAAGTTTGGACACTCCTTGTTACTGAGGTTTGCATCATCAGCCTTCATCATTGGGACAATCATGGTCCAAAAGGTGGTGATCAGATCTTACAGAAGCACAGCCATCAGGCCCATGCTTGTTTCCCTACAGCACCCTCTCACAGCTTGAGTCATGTAAGCTCTTATATAATTTCAGCTCTCACGGTCTTCACACACAGAGTGGCTGACAGCAGTTTCATGCAGCAACAGGAAAGGAAAGACCCTAAAAAAACCCCTAAGATTGTATATTTGTGTTGGGCTCTGGGCTTTGAGTTTTAATTCATTGTTCTCCCACAGACTGCAGCAGATGTTTTTGCTTCTGCAGTGTTTTTTGAGGGGCACAAAGTGGGTGTGAAAGAAGCGAGCGTGAGATTTCCCACCACCTGCAAATGCAACATAGCCTCACTCAAAACAGGAAACACAGATGAAAGCAAATGATTCAGAAATAAGCAGCTTGGACAGCACCGACTTAAACCAGAAATGAGTATTTTCATCTCTTTTGGATATTTTGGACCGAGTGTAGAGCTTTGGTTGTTCAAAGGGAAACTTTCACAAAGAAAACAGTTTCTGATGTTCAGTTTGATCTGCTGTTGATATCAGAAGTGAAAAATGTGCTGAGTACCTTTTCTCCATTTCACTATTTGTAAGCGATACTTACCTTAAATCTCCGACTTTAGACATTGTGTGCAATTCAGCAAGTTTAAAACATTTCTGAGTAATGAAACTTATTTAAAAAAAGCCTCTAAGCCTTCTAAAGCCTTAAGCCTTATTATTCAACTTCTTTTGTTTTTGCTATGAACATGATGCATTAAATCATGTAAGGTTATCAAGGGAAGGTCACATTTACAATTTCTCTGGAAAATTCAATCGAAATCCAATCATTGCATGATCCAATCATATAACCACACCTTTACAATTGTCGCCTGTCAGACTATAAAAACCACACAGGCTTGATATTGAAGGACGGAACCATATTAAAGGACCAGAATATTGCTGCCTTCACATGCTATCAGAGTATCGTAAATACGAGTTTCCTAATCGGAAATTAGATGTGAACGCCTCTCAAGTCATATTTACTACTGGGAAACTCGGAAATAATTTTGATACCAGAGTTTCCGAGTTTGGCGGGTCATAAACTTTAAACATGGTGGAGGGGACAACCATTGCTGCTGTCAATGCTATCCTCACAACAACTACATCACTTTGTCTTGTTGCTAAAGTAGGGTATTTATAGGCTATACATGAACGATCATTTGAAGCATATTGTATGTTTTATAAACGGTGAAAGAAGCATGTATTTGACTGAAATTCCAGAATTATCTAGCGCGATGAATGTTTATATGATTATCAACCAATGGAATGCTACATTTTATTCTTTTCAACAACAAAGCACTTGAATGCGACAAGCTCGTAATCACGACTTCATAAGTGCGAAATAGGAAATTTCCAATAGCACGTGAAGGCAGCATATCACAGAGCCTTCATTTAATTTAATTTCTTTTTTTGCATTTTTGCCTTTATTGGGATAGGACAGATCAGAACTGACAGGAAGCGAAGGGGGAGAGAGATAGGGGCGGGATAGGGAAAGGTCCTCAAGTTGGGATTCAAACTTGAGACACCTGTAGCGCAACAGTGTTGTATGTTGGCTTGCTGCCCACAAGGCTATCAGCGCCGACTGAATGGGCTATTCTGACATAGATCTGTCGCTTAACCAGAACACCCTAGCATTGTGCACTGGTAAGCAGTACTCACATTTTCCATAAACAACATTCCATAAAAGACTTAAATCACAAGACTGAAGCATTTACAGAAACTGCACCTGAATTGTATATTGTGTGTTGGGAAGAGGCACAAATACCAAGCATATCTAAGCATTAATATCCATTATAAATAATGACAACCGTTTTGTTTAAAGTAGGGTAACAGAACAGGCCTGCTGAGTTAAACAGATACGGAACTTGCTGTCTGTTACAGCAGGAATGAGATTCATTCTTTTTCCACACGCACAAGTCTCCAACTCCTCACAGGAGTTCACAAACAGGAACCAGTTCCTCTGGGACTGCAGCAAGAGAAACGGGTCAAGCAGGCCAGGCAGAGAAAGAAAACAGCTCAGGTTGATGAAGAACTCTAGCCCACAGGCAGAAACTGCATGTCCCCGCCTAGAAAGAGAATACTGGGATTCAGGGAAAGCTTTGTTCCCTATGGAGAAAAAAAAAAATGAGTGTGTGAAAATGCACTTCCATAAAAGTGTGAGAACAGAGGCTGGAAGAACATGCTGGAGCATGCAATTCCCAGCCTGATTTTTAACGGACTGGGTAATCATGATGTGTTATGCCGCATTTACCAATGAATCCAGTTGCTGGTTCTGCTGAAAACATATTTATATTTATTTTCTAATGAATGCAGTTTATCTTGAAATTCTAAATTTGGTCATGGATTATTTTCAAAAATATGCTGAAGATTCAAATGTACCTGGAGGTACTCGCATTTAAAAAAGTTTAAATATATCGCCCATTATTATAATAATTACATGACTTTAAAGAAAACAAAAACAAACTGTGATTGATGGATCAGTGCATTTTAAAAACTGACCCATTTTTAATTTGCATAAATAGACAACAAAATTTCCCCATGTGAACTCGTGTACTATGCAAATACCAATCCCACAATTTTATGCAAATACTTATCCTTTGGGATGAAGTTTGGTGATTCTGTTGAGGAAGAAAATGTCCCCTTGAGCAGGGAATTTGCATATGGCTTCATGTGCAGTAAGAGATGTCCAAACACTCTCCCTCCTCTGAGAAATGCTCTTAAAAGGAAAGCAAATAGGTTCAGTGTTAGTGTTTTTAGTTATATCACATTAAGATAGTTCTAGGCAAATCTTTGCAATGCATCAAAACTGGCCTCGGTTCTGGTGCATGAGGACTAAGGATCTAATCCTTCAAACAAGCTCATGCAGACAGATCTACCATGCAGCAGTTATCTGAGCCGCACTCTGGGAACATTCTGAGTCTGTAATATTGCGAAGTGTTGACCCGGGCATAGCGCCCAGGGTTGCTGCCAGACTCCAGACGCTCAGCACAGGTGGAATGGGAGGAGGTGAGAGACAGCGAATCTCTAAGAACTAGAGATGTCAACAAGGCATGACTCTGGAAACTCTCTGAAAACAAATCTCTTTACTTATCTTTTTACGTTGTCTATAAGCTCAAGGTTGTATATCAGAGTAGTATACTGTAAGTTGTGTTCAGCAATGTTTAGTACAAGTCGTGGGTGAAATGACTGACTTTTCTGAATAATCAGGGCAGCCTGTTTAGCAGGAGCGTCTGTAACCTTAACAGCCCAACTGGTGTTTTAAGAACAACATTCTTTGCGATTATGACTGCATACACAAAGCATGGCAAGACTTTAGGATAGTGGTGAAAACTGAAAGTGAATGATAAGGACTGTAAAACACTACAAGGATTGTGTCCAAATCAACACAGAACTACTGCAGCAAATCGCAATATTCACATTGAAGTCCACAAAAAAACAATCTCACAAATCCATGAAAGAGCTACAATTGCTGTAACTTCAATCGGAGACACCAATGCAAATTTGCAAAAAAGATGGAGTCATGATACCTGGACAGTTGGAGCAACAAGATGAACTACAGCATCTGCCCCGGCCATATTAACCTCCTATATTATTAAACCACTAGCTGTGTGCAGTTTTAAAGAGAAGCAGATTCCCTCTGAAGCAACTGGCATTTTATAGTCAATATTCCCCTGAAAATGGTGCAGAACTGAATGAATATGCTCTACGATTATATAATACTCTCTATTAAAGGCAACTGGTGGTAAAACACCTGTCTATTTTGTTATACATAATACAAAATCATAAACTTACAAGGTTGAACTTCAACAGCTCTCAGTGCAGGCATTACAGTGCTTTGACCTCCACTTGAAAAGCCTTGCAGGTATCTTTTTTACTATTTGCGTCTATAATTTGATGATTATTTTCTCAATGTCATGCACGATGTGCCTTGGATGTTGTCGTACCTAGGGTACTCAATGTATCTAGAAACACAGGATCAGTCTCTCTTGTTTTCATTTTCACATTGGCATGGATAATAAATCATATGTACCATTGGGTAATAGTTGGCTGCACTTTGAAAGGTCATTAAATGGAGTAAAAGATGACTGTGTGAACTTTGAACATTGCATTCGACTGCTTGATCTGTGCTCAATGCAGCAGGGGTAACAAGCAGATTGACACTTTCATAGAGTTCAATGCACTGGGGGCTGTTAATGTGAGTTATGTTAAAGCATGCATGCACTGTTTACTGCATCTCCGAGGCTGCAGACTGCAACTGTAAGTGTAAGTGTAAGTCAGAGGTAAATAGAGTTAACATAAACTGAACAAAACAACCTCATTCACCATAAAAGTCTCTTCCTCTTGTATCTCATTTGAATCAGAAAACAAACATCAGCTGTGCAAATAAGATGTCTGAAATCGCAATGTTTGTGCATGCCTGTTTGCATACATGTGGGCTTTTAAAGGTCTCTCATACCAGAACCACGAGAGCCATCCTAGTGTCCCACTCAGTAAGTGGGCGATGCTGACGGGCAGTGTAGGTGAGGAGTGTTTACAAGCAGGTTACGCACAAAAACATCAATGGAGCTCTGACTGTGATGTGGCAGTCTGGCTTATAACGAAAATCCAGAGTCCTCTGACACAGTCACAAGCATAAATTTTAAGATCAGTGCATTTGTGGTTTTCTAAAATAACTCTCGCTCTAAAGAGAAAGCTGCTGGTGGAAAACACCAGAGACAGCTTACAGAAAACAGATTATCAACTAATATTCATATTTGACATGAATTACTCATCCCATCTTCTCTTATTTGCTCATTTCTGTTGTTGAAGGTCATGTGTGACTACAGCAACACTACTGACAATATTAAAAAGATACTATAATTGAATTTTAATTGCTGTCAATGCATATGTAATTTTATTGTTCATTTCTCGCAACTAATTACTCCATGCGCAACTCATAAATTAAAATATTATTTTACAATATCAAATAAATCTATAAATATGAATATTAGTTAAAAATTAAACTATTCAATTTGCATTGGTCAGGCAAGAAATTCCCCATGTGCAACAAGATTCTCCATGCAAATACTGGAAATATGCAAATAATCTCACATTTTTATGCAAATATAAAAAGCAGTCCTTTAGGAAAACTCTGGTGACTTCTCATGAGAAAAAAAAAAACTTCCCCTTTATACTTCTGTAGTGTGTTTCTTCAATATGCAAGAGAAGATTTTCTTTGTTTTGTGTTACATCTATATTTGAATTCTCCTAACAATAGCACTTTTCAATTGTGTTAAGTAATATGCAAGGGCAGGACAGCCTGTACGAAAGAACAAGCAGTCGCTTGTAAAAGCAGTACATAAGAGGACAGCCAAGTGCTCTGAGAACAAAAACAGTGTGGATAGGAGATGGGGAGGGGGTGAGAAGGAAGGAGCTGCATAATTTCAGCAGTGACGCAACATACATTCCACTCTCAACAGTGACCATATTAGGGTATGGGCGGGGCTTCGGCAGAAACCAGGAAGTAGGGGGTCCTCTAGTGGAAATACCACATGACTTCCAGTACAATCTCGAAATATCTTTCTTCCACTCCTCCCTCCCTTCTGTTCTGTTTTTCTGTCTAACAAAACATGCTCTCTTCTGTGTCATTAGGGCATTTATTGATCAGTTAAAATGTGAAGCAAGCAAGCAAGAGGTGCTCTTCTAATCGCTATGCTAACAAACACCGTAATCTGATTATTGGCATTTACAGCAACAACATTGTGCAAGCAAGTGCAATTGCACACAGGTTCATAATACACATTCTGGTAAATGGGACTGATGCAAACAATAGAAAACACAGCTGCTCCTTTTAAACTTTTAGTCTACTTACAATAAAAAGCTGTTAATCTTTTATAAAAAAAAGGGGGTTTCTGTGATAACTGTTTATTTAATAGCATCAATGAATGGTTTAGTGTAGGTTAGTTCACTATATGCAGTATGTATGATATATGTGAAATTTTGTCTTTAAAAAGTTGCAAGTATGCAGCCTGTCAACAAATACTGGTAATTCTGCACCAAAACAAATTTAGTGCCAGATTCAGGCCCTGAGGAATAGCAAGATTGCAAGTAAATAACAAAATTGAAAGCAAGTTGCACTTTTTGACTGAATGCATACAGAACAGTTCTGGCAGAAAATTAAACATGTGCTGTGAATTTGGGCAAACAGACCTGAATTCACTCTACTACATTGCTGAGAATCTACCTAATATTGGGCCCAAAATTCTCTTCACAAGCACAATTTCATGCATTGTTTCATTATGAAATGTTTCAGGAGATTATGGTATACCAAAATGAGAAACATTTTTCACGACAATCAAGTTGTGTGCATTTTCTATCAGATGTTTAAAATCATAACTAGCGGAGTCAGATTGTAAATTACTTTTATGATCTGGGTATAAAGATATTTACTGTCTGGAGAAATAGATGCTACAGTATAGTTGCCGAAAGTCAGACTCTGATTTTTTTCGCTTCAGACTATGATTCCATCCAGTCATCCGAGATAAAAAAAAATATATTGATATTTTGAGCTGATTTTAGAACACATATGTGACCCTGGACCACAAAACCAGTCCTAAGTGTCAATTTTTCGAAACTGAGAATTATACATCTTCTGAAAGCTGAATAAATAAGCTTTCGATTGATGTATGGTTTGTTAGGATATGACAATATTTGGCCGAGATACAACTATTCGAAAATCTGGAATCTGAGGGAGCAAAAAAATCTAAATACAGAGAAAATCACCTTTAAAGTTGTCCAAATGAAGTTATTAGCTATGCATATTACTAATCAAAAATTAAGTTTTGATATATTTATGGTAGGAAATTCACTAAATATCTTCATGGAACATGATCTTTACTTAATATCCTAATGATTTTTGGCATAAAATAAAAATGGATCATTTTGACACATACGATGTATTTTTGGCTATTGCTACTGCCACAAATAAACCCCAGCAACTTAATTTTTGTGGTCCAGGGTAACATATTGTTTTCGTTTGTCACGCCTCTCCTAGCAAAAAGAGATGCGTTTCTGAATGAGTTTGTTGCATTCAGAACAACTACAGTGTGATTCTCAGTTGTTTAGCATGTTATGCCAGGTTTGGTTCCTCTGGAACTATATGCCCAGTTTTTTTTATCCCCCTCTGTAACTATATACAAAGTCAATAAGTCTTTGGTGCCTAGCATTTTAAAATTGTTCAATTGTGTAGTGTATTCCAGCCTTTAGAGTCAACTTGTGAAGCAAGCTGAATGATAACAACACAAAATCATAGTCTTTATGATTATGGTACTGGAATGGCAAAACGTTTCTTTTACACACAAAATTAAAAATGTAATTGAGTTCAGGACCATCATATCTGACTGAAAGCATCAGTCTCAAGGAAAATCCTCTGACACTGTCGCCATGCGTCAGGTAAGTGACAGCACAACCGTAATCATAAAGATCATCGACGTATCGTGTCCTAAACCGCATCTACTACCCTCGCACCCACAACACAGACATACACAAACCTCTGGAAAAGCTCCCTTCGCCTCAAACAAATACCAACCCAGAGGTCAGAGCAGCGTGACACGGCAGCGTGTACCCACTCTCAGCGTCATGGTAACCGCACGAGAACGTTCCGCTACAGAGCGCGCTTGACTGTTTGTTTTTTCGCGGTCTCAGTTTCCCGCCCACTCGCGAGGCAATCCCCCTCAGCGGTGATCGAGCGTCACCGTCGCAGTTACGCCCCCACACTACAACTGAACGCAGAGAGAGTCTCCGCTACGTAACACAGTGGGCTGAACAGTGAACTTCACACAGACACACTGCTCACCTCGGTTTTTACAATACAGCTGACCATAGCTGCGTCCGATTCACGCACTAGACACTGAGTAGTGGACCACAAAACCAGTCATAATAGCAGGGGTATATTATTTGTAGCACTAGCCTACATTGTATGGGTCAAAATGATTTTTATTTTATGCCAAAAATCATTTTGCTATGCAAAGATCATGTTTCATGAAGATATTTTTTTTATATTTTCTACTGTAAATAGGCCTATATCAAAACTTAATGCTTGATTATGCATTGCTAAGAACTTCATTTGGACAACTTTAAAGGTGATTTTCTCAATGTTCTGATTTTTTGTGCACCCTCAGATTCTAGATTTTCCCATAGTTGTATTTCGGCCAAATATTGTCCTATCCTAACAAACCATATCAATGGAAAGTTATTTATTCAGCTTTCAGATAATGTATAAATATCAATTTCAAAATATTGAAAAATATTGGTTTTGTGGTCCAGGGTCACATATGTTCACTTCAAACTTTCGTCATATCAAAATAAACTTGTGCAGACTAGGCGTGTCAAATATGATATACTGTAATAGATGTGTAGAAATTTATTATGAATTACCACATGTTCACATATAAAAAGGTATGCAACTGTCAAAACCTGGAAGAAGAATTCCCTCAGGAATGTTGTATTTAATTTTATTTTTTAATGTAATGGGGTCTGTGGTAAATATAAACGGACGATACTTGGATGGACGTAAAAACATGAATGGATTATGAAAACATGAATTTTGAAAGCAGTTTATACTTACAAGGATATTTGGGTGGGAGTGTTTGCAGTTCATGTTGTACAACAGAACATCAAATATAATCAAGTTATTTACATTTAGCAGACACTTTTATCCAAAGCGACTTACATTGCATTCAATTTACAGTTTCTACATTTTATCAGCTCTTGCTTTCTTTGGGAATCAAACCCATGATCTTGACATTGCTAGCTCCATGCTCTACTATTTGAGCTACATTTATTAATGAACTAAAAAAAAAAGCCCCAAAAAATTCTTGAGGGAACCCATGAATTAGACTTCTGGGTATTGATATGACGGCTGCAGCACATCCATGTACATTAAAATAAAAATAAATGAATGAATTCATACAATTTATCACACTTATTTGACCCATGGTTAGAGTAACTGCGCCGAACAGTTATGCATTTCATATGATTTATGCCAACTGGGATACAGGATGTATACTTCTAGCATCATTTCAGGTAAAATGTGTTTAAAACGAAGCAAACACACAGAATTCCCTTAGAATTACATTAGAGAAAATATGCTTGTCAGAAAATGGGTGAATGCCAACAGTTGCTAAGGTAAGAATGATAAAAAGAAAGGAAAAGTTTTCAAACTGGGGCCAAAAATTCATTAAAGCGTATGAGTAATTGATTGAAGTGTGAACGCATGCATGTGATTACACATGCAACTGAGCATGCGTGATGTGTGCCTATACAATGTATTTGTCTATGGAGAATGCATATTTATATGCACGTGTCTATGTCTGTGCAGCTGTGAATAGCACTGTTATCTCTGCAAGTTTCATTAAACATGCACAACATCAGTAAAGTTAAGGAGGGCTGTTGTTATGGTAACCACTCTAGGTTTTGTTCTGTTTTATTGTCAGGGTTACAGTGAGAATTCAGCCTTAGTCTGTTATCACAGTTCAGTCAGCTGCACCATTAACATGCTGATTAAAGCTCATCTACTACCAATGTGGCAAATCAAAGGAGTTACTTGGCTGAATTGGAGGGCTGAGGCCCATGTGCCAATGCAAACCTAAATGTCCCAGTCATTACAGTGCTCTCTGGTGCAATTTGCATAATTGTCAACATTATGACTTTCTGATATAGCACTGCAATTAGCCTGGCACCAGGGTTCTGCTAGCTACATTTACACGCTGAGATTTAAATAGGATCTATATGTAGGTTGTCAACAATTTGTCTATTTGAGCATGTGGAACCCCATTGTACTCCAGAGCAGCTAGATGAATCCTATAAGACCCTCGGGGCAGGGAAGGGTGGGGAACGGTGAGTGTAAGGGGGTGTCATACACCCTCCTACTCCATCTTAAAGCCTGACACACACACACAGTCACTCACCTCTCATGAGACCTGCAATGATGAGGTCAGCAGGCCCGCTCTGATCTCATCACTGCATGTGTGATTGTGTTTGAGTGTTGTATTATTGTTCGCCTGCAGTGAGTATGACTCACATCTGAGGCCACTTGTACTCCCAGAAACAAACGTAAATTTAGACAGTAAAATAATAAAAGAATACTGATGAGTTGAAACAAGAGACCCTATGAAGTCAACATAAAATGGTACGCAGTCAATTTTATATATATTCAACAACAGCAAAAAAAAAAAAATAGAGGGTTGGAATTGGGACAGAAAATGGTTGCAATAAAGCCATGTGGTTGAAGGGGAGGGACTTAAAAATAAGGGCTGGGTGATGTCAACAGAAATTTAAATTTTGTTTCAGGGGTGTAACAAGTTATTGCATTTTGATGAAAGATTGAAAAGATTTTCTTTGCAACAACATGAAAATTGAATGTGTAATTTATAAAATTAAGAAGGTGAAGAATTCTTTGAGCATTTAAATATGGGAGTTTTTCATGTAAAACAGAAATTACTTCCAAAATTGAAACTACTTTTGACCAAAGTAATAATACAGCAAAAAAAGGCTCGTGTTCAATGGCATTAACTAAACCTATGTTGTTTATGTTTGGAAGGCTACTTCGCAGCGCACGCTCTTGAAGGGTTGCCATGTCCACTTATTATAAGCAACACTTATTAAGCATATTTGGGCTTGTTGTTTGGGTTCATATAGCGATCCAGTTTATGGAGTTAATTATGTGGGAAGGTATGGGTCGCTATAATGTGGTATGTGGCTTATTTCCAAGATATTGCGTTTGGATTTGAGTTGATTAAGGGCTTGTTTTCTTCTAGCAAGATCTGGCAACACTAATGAGTCAAAACATACTCTGTAATGTCTTGCACCATGCATAAAAGACTCAACTCTTTAGTTTTGTACACACTGCATTGAAATTCTGTAAATACAGTTGTCACTACTGGATTTTTTTAATTCAGTCGTAGAATGTGGTGTAAATTACTGAGCTGTGTGTACAGAACAGAATTAAGTACTAAGAGGTGAATCGACAACAAATTTAGCTGCAGTATGTACATACAGACTGTTAGACTACTGTGCATTTTTCAAAGGCCATAAATATGGCACTTCAATTATGGCAGAAAACACATAATGTTTTCTTTGTGTTATGGTATTAAAATTGCCTGAAGAATGTAATCCCTTAAAAAGTATGAATGAAGTGAGCTACTAGCTCACAGAAAGCCATTTCTGCATCATGATATAAATATGCAAATGATAGTCAAATTGATATGATCACTCAGATGAATTGTTCCGCAAATTTCAAACATGGGGAAAATAATTGCACATTAAGACAATACTTCAAAGATAAACATCATTAATTCCTATAGCGAGTGTTGGCCTGAACTGCTCTCCCTCGCTGAATCATCACCAACAGCACTCTGAAAAGACGTCATTGAGGGGCAGAAAAGTTTCCAATTAAAAATTCCCAGTTAGCAATAATATAAGCGTGAATCATCAGTGATACTGTTCTGCTGAATGCACCTGCTGTGATAAATTGAGTTTACTAATATTGCTGTTACAAAGGTCTGAATGATATTTTCCAATCTGATAAATGGCTCTGAAGGAAACAGCCTGGTAGATCAAGAAAAAGATGTTTAACTCGACCGGTAACCTGAACTCTGTCTTGGAGGGAAAAAGAGAAAAATAGAGGGAAACAGATGGACGGAAGGAGGGCTGCACTTTCTCGATTAGTCTTAAACCATTATGAGTTGGCAGGTGGTGGGAAAGAGTGAGGGAAAATAACAATAAGCAAGAAAGTGAAAACTACCAGTTAGCCTCCAAGGCAAACACAAGAGATTATCTGTCCGTGTAAATGTCTAAATTTGGCCTTTTGCTGCACTTAGCAACCGATGATAAAAACCTGTAAACTTAAAAGCGCTGCAAACATTCCAGTTGTCAAGTGTTTAGATACACAGCTGCAGATATGGGACACTGGGTTAGTGGGTTTGTTCTGTGCGAACAGGTGCCTGTTTTGAATACTTGGTGTTTTTTGCATTTTATTTTCACTTCCAGTGATCATAATATCTTACGATTGAAGTATTCACCCTGAAGTTATTCCTGGAGAGTGGAATGAACTGACATCCAATAATAGAGAGAGCTGTCAATCATTGGCACCTGTGCACTTTGCATTTGTTTTCTTTATGAGCTTATATTCTGATCTTGTAAAAATGACTTGTACATCTCTCATTATGTCATTTTATCACCAAATCTCAAAATCAATCTCTTTGTCAACTAGTTTTCTTCAAATTAGCACAGGTTTCATAATTCTTTGAATTCCTCATTGATCTGAGTTTATGAGAGACAAAAAAGGATTATTTGTGGATAAATTCACTCAGAAATGGTGAGGCCTATAATTAATCAAATACAAATCCTGTGCTAACTGAAGGAAAACAAGTTGATAAAAAAGATTGAATCCAATATTTGGTAATTTTTTTTTTTTTGTAGGCTGGTCATTTCAAGGTGGGGAAAAATCCCCAAAATGTATAAAATTATCAAAAATATTTTGTGAGATGGAAACAGAGAGAGAAATTGTTTGAGCAGTAAATTGTAGTCCAGAGCTAATGGGTTAAATAAACAAATAATAAAGGATATTTTATTGAAAACATCCAGTGAATTAGCAAATTGCATGAGATTTCATGCACTGAATATGCAGCACTGATAAAATACACGAACGTTGAATCTCTCCCTCCTGAATGGAAATTCCCTTCACAAATCTAATGAGTGATGTTGAGACTTTAAATAAGAGTTTTCAATAAGATAAAGCCCCTGAGCACTGAACCGAATGAACGTGTTTCTGTCATCAGGTTCTTTGATGTGTAAGAATGAAATTTTTTTTGAAGGCTGTGATATTCTGTCTCAGTGATGCATTCAGATTTACTCTTGATATGAGATGTTTCAATTGACCAGGCCCCCAAGTTCCCGTAATAATGAAAATGTCATCTCTGATGTTGTGTCAGTGAATGTCAGGGAAAAACAAGGTGCTTAACCAAACCTAACTTCAGTAGCAGGAACCACAGATTAGGCAAACTGAGAACAATTCAGCATGATTCAAATATTTTAAAGCAATTTCTGGTGTTGAATAAGACCTGCATTCTTTCAACAACATCTGTGGCATGCTGTCACTTACCACAGACTTGCACTACAGTGTACTTACATTAAAGTTAACGGGGCAAGCCATTCCTAAGGGGGTAAAAACAATACTGAGGTGTTTGTTTTTTTGTGTTTATATGAAAGCAGTTACATGAATTATTCCTAAAAAAGTCCTTTGAATTTTCTGTTTGATGTGGAACTACTTTTCTAGGCTGATTAATTTCGGTTATGCATTAACATAATTCCATTGTGTGAGGTTTGTACTGTGAGTGTGTAAAAGCATAAAGCATGTCAAAACTGCTTTATGGATAAATACATAATTTGACTTTCTTATGTAAGCCGATAAGTATGAAAACCCATTTCTTTAAATAAAAAAGGTAATTAAGATTAAGAATAAATCACATTGTCAGATATGAACTTGCACTGTGAGATATAAAGCCGCAATTGCGAGAAAGTCACAGTTGTGAGATATTAAGTTTAGAAATGGCAAGAAATAAAAAAAGTAAATAAAAATTGCAAGGAATTGTGAGATGTAAATTGACAGTACAAATTTTTTTTTTTTACGATTATTTATTTATTAAAAAAATAAAAATGTTGTGAGATTAAAAACAATTGTGAGCTTAAAAACTGCAATTACTGCAATTAAATGAAGATTATTTAATTATTTTAAAAAAAATGAATTGTGATCTCACAACTTTGACCTTTTCCTTGTACTTTATATCTGACAATGTGACAATTTCTCCTTTTAAACTGAGGAAATGTGCTTTCATGCAGTTTTCATGACATTGCATCGAAAGACTGGATACTTTGCAAACACAAGGTTGGTAAGTGATTCTCTGAAAATGGCCTAATGCTAACAAAGGCGTCATGTCATATATCTATACATTAAAAAACAGTGTGACTGTTGCATATTTTAATAGTTAATTTCCAGTGCTCTACATCTGCTGTACACAAATAAAAATCCAGATGTTCGGACTGGCCGCCACAGTGGTCTTGTTTATCATAAAAGGAGGGCAATAAGTGAGTGAAAGTGAGAGAAGGGGGAGAGGAGAGGGCTTGTGGTTTTGCAGCATCCTGCACCCGTGTGGGTGCAGAGAAGAGGGCTTTGAATGCAGGGTTTGTGCATGCTAGCGGCATTGTGTGAGTGTGTCACTCCGGCTGTGGAGTGAAAACTGGGCTGAGTCACCGTGGAGACCGCAGCTATGGAGATGAGTGTACAAGCAGATCGGTAGATTGTTTCACCTCACTACTGTACACATACGACCTGCCCACTGACGCCCCTGCTCACACTCACCCACACACGTCTGCCCACACACGCTCTGTCCGTCCAGCTCACCCTCTCTCTCTCTCTCTCTCTCTCTCTCTCTCTCTCTCAGGGTCTGCAGGTTCAATGCAGTTGAGGATCACAGTGGATGAGAACATGCAGTTGAGCCAGTGATAAATAAGAGTGTCCATGATAAAATGTCATGTGGTGTAACCATCAAGTCTAAGCATGCGTTTACATGACAACGATTGTATTAAAAAAGAAAACGTTTTTTTTTCTTCGCATTTTTTGAAAAGTTTCGCATACAAAGGACAATGTTATCAAAACTATAAATAAGCTGTATTATGCATGCCAGACCAGTACACTGTTAAAAAAAAAAAAAAATTGAGCCAACTTAAAATTTTAAGGCAACCAGCTTCAGCAGATTTTTGAGTTTGCTCAACTTATTTTGTGGGAGAATCGCAAATTCGTGTTGTATGAACTTAAAACGACAAGTTGAGAACTCAAAAATCTGCAGAAGCTGGTTGCCTTAAAATTTTAAGTTGGCTCAATTTTTTTATTTTTTACAGTGTAGTTGGCGATGTCACTTTGTACAGAAAAGCGATGTTCCTGCGCACAAACACATAGCTATAGACTGTGCACAAATTCACATCATTAGGGTATTGTTTTTCAAAAACGCATTTTGAAACCCATTTTCAGGTCCTCAAAATGCTGTTGTTGTGTAAATGAACTGGCAAAACACATAAAAAATTTAGCGTTGTGTAAACTCCCCCTGAAAAGTTCAGCAGACCTGTTATTACAGCTTATAAAGTCAAATTATATTGTATATTAAGAGACTTATTGACCTTTACACACAGTCCTTTATGATATATATTTTTTATTTTTCTCTGACTCTAATGTTATGGACAAAACCTTTTTAAAATATTAATAAAAAAAGGTTTTGTAAACATATTTTTCTAGGAATAAAATTAATGATCAAGCCAAACTACTTATTATCTATTTTAATAATGCATACTGTTTTTGTAATAATTAATTATTATTATTTTTTTTTACTATGCACTTTTTTGGTTACCAACATTCTTCAAAATATATAATTACGTGGTTCATAGAAGAAAAGAATTTGGGGGGGGGGGGGGGTGAACCATCTAATTAATACATAATTCTAAAAAAAAAAAAATGAAAGTCATGTCATTATCCCATGAGAAATAGTAGTAAAGCTTCTCCCTGAATTGTCCTCCTCAGCAGGCCAGTCCGTTCCCAGGGGCTTCTGATTAAAGGAACCGGCTCCCAGCATCAGCTGTTTATTTGACTGCCATTAGAGCAGCTCTCGACCTCTCGCCCCCTCCGGTCACTCAGCTGCAGGAGTGTGAAGTCTCCTCTCAAACCTGCATTCACACCTCTCCTCTCCCCCAGCAGAAAAACATTTAAAGAACCCCTGTCAAATCGTTATTTGACCACAGGAATGTGGAATTGTAGTGTAGCAGGAATTTTATTACTACTTAACCAAATTCATTATGTTTTGTATGCAATTAAACATTATTTTCCTGCATTTCCTGATTCGTATCCTTTCAAATAAAATCTTTAATACTAAATTATCAATTTATTCATTATAAGTGTTTATTTACTTATTTGGTGCATAATAGAAGTCTCCAAAACCGTTTGGTTACCAACATTCTTCAAAATATCTTCTTTTCTGTATATGTAATGAGCATTTTGTGTAATAATAACGCTAAATTGTATTATTGACCATTGTCACAAACAGCCTTTTTCCTACATAAAAATTATCCGAATTTTAGAGGTATGAGAATGCTACAGTAAAAACCTGCTAATTGGTTTACATAAGTTTCCTTACTATATAAAATAAAATAAAAAATAAAATAAAAAAATGAAATCTAATTTCATTCATAATTTTACAGTAAAATACTAAATACTGCAATAAAATTACAGTTTTTGGCAGCATTCCCAAAATTCCTATATGGCACTTCACATTCGATTTTATGTTGCATCTTATGTTGTTAAAACAATGTTAATTGCATTGTTTTGTGTTTGTGTGCAAGACATTTTGTGCACCTTCTATATATTATTTACTTCATTTTGTGGAAAAACTACTTTTAATGCACTTTTTGGTGGTTGTCAGTATATTGTAAATGTACAAAACCGATTTATTACTTCAATAAGCTAGTATACTAACATTATGCAAGTTAAAGAAATTAGTGCAAATTTTAGTTTTAATATTTAAATGCAAAATGCTGCAGAAATCTTTTTCTTTTGAGATCTGGCAAGCACAGCTGCCATTTTTACCATGCATTTCCCAGTTAACATGAATTAATTAGTTAGTTAATTCATGAATTAATATGAATTCATTCATTTGGCAAGTAGCCATGTAAAATGCAGGATGTTTAATGAATCTGCATCTCGGTCCTGATAACCCTGTTGAGTAAAAGTGTTGTTAAATTCCATTTCTTTCCTTTAAGATCCACATGAAGAAAGGAAGAAGGAAATATACTGTTAGCATCTTATTAGAGTGATCAAAACATGAAATACTTACACCTCTGAACTGCATTGATAAAGACTTCAGTCATCGTGATTCCAGGTGAGATGTCGGTAATCAGCAGCTTTGATGTGAATGCTCTCACCCTCTGACTCCTGCAAAGGAGAGCCGTTTCTCTCACCTCTCGCATTAAGAGATTAACTGAGAAGGTCAGATGGTGTATATTTCAACACAGCTACACATAGACTGTGGCACATGACACTTCTACCCATTAAAATATTGAAATATTGCTATGAGACACCTGGAATCCACCTGTCAAGGCTGTTAATTTAGTCCCTATAAGAACAGGATCTTACATTTCACTCTACTTGGTTTCTGAATTGTTAAATGTGTGGGCTAATGATCACAGGGTGGCTGGATAGATATAGAGCATCCAAGTTGTTATGTAAGTATATTTTCCATCGAACAGTGTTGAGGAAGGTTCTGTTAGCTCTGCAAGTACCGTAAAGCCTTTTTATTACTGTGCTGGTGAAATGCATGTTCAAACCTTCGGTTCAGGGAGAAATTAAAAAGCATTTCAAAGTTTGGAGTTGGTCCAATTTATTTATTTATTTATTGAAAGAAGTTTCTTATGCTCACCAGAACATCTAGCAACTGCATAGCAGCACAGTTCAAACCAATCACAACACCCTAGGGTCCTGAGCATTGGAAAGCAACACGCTTTCTTCAGAAAATGAAAATTCTGCTTCACTCTTGGCTCCCAAGAGCTTCACGTTCACTGGGATTGTTCACAAGTCATGCAAATGAGTTTATGTAAGAGTATCCTTATCCAAAAGTGATACAGCCAAATGTGAGCATTTGAGCTGTTCTGCAACATGTTCCAGTCACTGACCATCTTTGAAATGCTGCATGTCGCCTCAATGAAAAGAAATTATTTTTAGAGACTGACTGGAGGATTCAGTCCTACACTCAAGAGGATTCGTAGCAGCTAAGCAAAGGCTAAGCATTCATGTATTCTGGTTTCGAAAACATTTTGCATGTCAGTTTTTGCACTCAGGACATGTCCCTGCAGAAATGTGTGCATGTGTGAGTTACTGAAAGGGGAGATATGTGAAACACACTGTTATTTTGAAAGTTGTGCAAGCAGCAACTAAAATTATTTAATTGTTGAATAAAACAACATGAAACTGCAGAAACCATTCAAATTGAGTCGTAAGCCATGTAAGTGTTAGTAAATATAAGTTGCTATCATATAGAGACGAACTAATAGAGCTGTTCTTTTGTATTAAAAAAAAAGAAAAAAAAAAAAAAGATATGGTTTAGGTAAAAGTTCACCTCAAAATAAAAATGTTGTCATCATTTACCAAGGTTATTATAGTTAAAACTAAAATTAAGAAAAATCTGTTGCTTGAAATAAAATAAATATTAACCAAAATAAAATAAACATATAGTATTATATAATATAATAATAATATAAACTTTAAATTTCAGCTAACTGCCAATTTAACTTGAGGTACTAAAATAACTGAAGCTGAAATAAAATTGAATAAAAACTACACATAAAAGACATATTATAGACCTATTTTTTAAAACTAAAATTAAAACAGAAAATATAAAAATAAAAAGTGATACACTATTTACTCACCAACTCATCTCATTCCAAATTCTTGTGCCATTTTTAAAGAGTCGCCAACGACCTCAGACTATTAAGCTTAAAAAGTGACAAAATGCATAAAAGTGGTCCAAAATATTTGAAGTCTTCTGAAGTCATACAATCACATGTTCTAATAGAAAAAACTGGCAGGCCTAGTAGTCTTTTATATAACTGTATATAACTTAAATATCCTTGTTATAAAGCAAATGGACTTCATGGCCAGAAAATGCTCACCTATCTAACAAAAATAAGTTCTAAGAAAGTGTTCCCATTAAGTTTAAAAATATTCAGAATGTTCTCCCGTTTTTAATTTTTGTCGTTAAGGAAACATTTCATTGTGCAAATTTGGGAGCGTTGCTTTTGAATATGCTCTGAACGTTCTGAAACAAGTAGCATCATTTAAAAAAATTTAACTAAAATGTTTCAGAAATAGTAACTCATATTTTGTGCTAAGGATTTGAGAACATTATTAAAAGCATTATTAAGACTCAGAGCAAATAAGAATGCAGTATGAACGATCTTAACATTAAGTGGGAAGTAGTAGGCTATATGTTTTGTTTCGTTATCTCTCTCCACAGGGATTCTCATCGTTAAGAGGGAGGCTTCAAGTCATTATGGAGTTCGCACCTCAGCTAGTGCGTCTTGTCACTCTTACTGCCGGCCAGGCATCAGATGAAGTGTATTGGTGGGAGCTAAAGGTGGCGGTGGGCGTGTGTGGAAGGGTGTTAGATCTATCAGTCTGTCTGAGGGAGAAGAAGCCTCCTCACTGGGGGTCCAGATCCCGAGGTGCTGGCACCTCCACCGCAGGTCATGGGAGAGTCTCTGAGAGTTTGATTAATGAAGGTGCAAGAGGTGTGGAATGAGAAAGTCTGCATTTCAACTGTTTATTTCAAAGACAAATCCATTTTATAATTAGCCCAGCTTTCCAGAGAATAGATCTAAGTTTGTCAATTATTTTAATGTCAGTTTTGTTAATTAAAGTCATGGCTTATTGTTATTATCACTTTTTATAATATTCTATACTTTTAAAAAAAAACAAAAAAAAAACATATGAAATACATTTGAAATATATTTAAGAATAGTTCACCCATAAATGAAAATTTGCAAACAATTTACTCACCCTCAGGCCATCCAAGATGTAGATGAGTTTGTTTCTTCATTGGAAAAGATTTGTAAATTTGTAGCATTGCATCACTTGCTCACCAATGGATCCTCTGCAGTGAATGGGTGCCGTCAGAATGAGAGTCCAAACAGATGATAAAAACATCACAATAATCCACAAGTAATCGACACCACTCCAGTCCATCAGTTAATGTCTTGTGAAGCCAAAAGCTGCAATCCATCATTAAGAAATTTTAACTTTGAAACATTGCTTCTAGCTGAAATAGGAGTCCTCTATCCATTATATTGCTTTCTCCTGTGATAAAGTCTGAAACAGGAGAGAAATCTGCACAGATCGAGCACTGTTTACAAGCAAAATCAGCCTGAAACAGTTCTAAACAAATATGTCTGGATGTTGATGTGAGAGAAAACAAGGGATGGACGTTTCTACTGGAGGAAGCATTCTTATATATTTTGGGTCTGCATTTTGATCAGCGACACTATAAAGTTAAAATGTCTTAATAATGGATTTGTGTATTACAAACATTCAGCTTTTCATTTCACAAATCATTAACTGTGGTGTGGATTATTGTGATGTTTTATCAGCTGTTTGGACTCATTCTGACGGCACCCATTCACTACAGAGGATCCATTGCTGAGCGTGATGCAATGCTACATTTCTCCAAATCTGTTCTGATGAAGAAACAAACTCATCTGCATCTTGGATGGCCTGTCACATTTTTAGCAATATTTAGCAAACATTCAGCAAAATGTTTGCAGACAAAAGGTCTGTTTTCTATCGTTGAAACTGTAGCAATACATGTAGCACTGCTCAAACAGAAGTCACTTTAAAACCAACCATTTTCTGTTGGTCTAACTTGAACACAAGCAAAATTTCCAGTGGGATCGCTCAAGAAATTTTGCTGAGCAACAATAAATGTATTTATTCAAAAGTAATAAATGTTTAAAATATATTTAAATATTATTTCCAGTTCTTTTAGTGATGCTTTTTGAGTACTTTTGATGTTGTGTCAGTATTATACTAAAAAAAAAAAAAAAAAAAAAAAAAAATCATGGCAATAAAGAATTGAGTAACTGAAACTGAGAGACAGCGGGAGGAAGAGGTTGAGAGTTTGTAGAGGTGACAGAGGCTCAGAGAGAAGTGTGGGAATGTTTGCCCTGACTGTGGCCTGAGAACACACACAGCTGAAACACACTGAGTTTATGAGGCTCTTTCTGCTGTCTGTGATGATCACACCAGAGCCTGTGACCCGAAGACACCATATGAGCCTTCTCTGAAAAGAAGGAGCGGGAAGCTGGACGGAGGCCTGGGAATTTGTTCTGTTTAGATTTACATATGATTTACATGCCTGCTGGTGATGAGATAGAGGAGGAGGAAAATTCTATTGGTCATGACACATATCACTGTTAGTCACTGCAAAATTTGCAATGGAGTAATGTTTTGCAAAACATGAGATAGACTGACCAATGCTTTAGCTGCCTGAAAGTGTCCACATGACCACTGTACACAAGATACAGACTGGCACACTTGCTTTCAAATTGCTAATAAATAAATATTATTTAAGCACTTGTAATTATATTATATTACATTTGAAAATGTTCATAATCAGATTACAGTTACTTTTTTTCATAAATTACATGATTACATTTTATTCACACAATGGCTTTAAAGTATTCATAACTTTTTGATTCCCTTTGATTATTCATTATTGCTTCACAACCCACCTGCAGTTAAATCACGAACCCCAGTTTGTGAAGCCCTAGCATTATCTTAAAGTAATCTAAAAGTAATCCAAGTGTAGTAAGAATGCATTACCCAATATGTGTAATCCAATAAATTATGTTACAAACTCTGTAATTTGTAATCAGCAATGGACTACTATTTGTAATCTACCAGCACTGTGTGTGTGTGTGTGTGTGTGTGTGTGTGTGTGTGTGTGTGTGTGTGTGTGTGTGTGTGTGTGTGTGTGTGTGTACATTTGTTAAAGCTTTTTTTAAACAAAAGAGTCATTATTTGCAGATAGGTACAATAATTTATTGGTTATGCTACTGAAGGATGAGTCAAAACTATTTTTCGTGGTAAGTCACTGACAGCGTTATGCATTGCTGATTAGCTTGAGTTTAACATGTACTTTACCCAGAACTTTCCTTTAATAAGTGACAGTCCACCTGTACAAACTCATGTGGTCAAACAAACTTTGAAAGGATAAAAAAATGAAAGAATATCAAGATCAAGACGATATGAAGTTCAGTTGAATTTTTAGAGAAACTATTTTTGAATTATAAAGAACTATAAATGAGCTCATATCTGATCCAGCATCAGTTCCTTTGGTCAACACAAACATTCTTGAATTCAAAAGACTTTTTTATTGCATTCACATTGCTTGTGTCATCATTCACGGGAAGCAGCATTTTCATGAGAAACAGGAAGGACCAAAGGGTGAACAACCAGATCCAAGCCCAGCCCAGCCTTTTCTGGTTAGAGTAACTGAATGGACAGACACACAAGGGCAGATGTGAGCGGATCCCACCCAGTGTGCGTGCATGATTGTGCAGACAACGTGTCTCAGCAATGTGTTGCTCCCTGTTCTGCTGCTTCATCAGATTGTTACATTCCCGGTCTAGACTGAAATCTCTGCAAAGCCTCTCTGACCCGATCCTAAAAATTACAATCTCTCCTAAATTCTATTCCAGTCCAATTTCCAACATTCAAGCCCCGAAACGTGCTGTTCATTCTTTCCATGAATATTTCGCCAAAATATTCTCCTGCTTTCTCCACATTCCTCACATTACTATTCAGGGAGGATGTAGCTGCATTCCCAAACTATTAGTCTACATTTTCAAAGCAAACAATAACCAAGTATGTACGCCTGAGGGGGAGAGCAGAGTGTTCAGTAACAAGTCTGGAGGTGGGACAGTTAGGGAGCGGATAGAGCGGAGTGTTCTGTAACTGAAATTGATTATGAAGTGGAATGTCAGTAATGTGTCTGAACCTTCCTGAGCTGTTGCTTTACATACGCCTCCATGCATGAACAATATGACATGTCATATATGAAGTATGCAAAGAAGCTTGCTGAAACAGATTCACATGTCTGAGAATGAGCTGGACAAAAGTGTGACAAGGACAAGTTGCAAAGACTAAAGTCTCAAAACCAAAGAGATATTCTTTATAAAATTTAAGACTCGACCACGCCCACCTAAAACGGCTCATTCAAACACGCCCCCTCATGTCTATGTCACGGTGTGGGGAGATTTGCAAAACACCGCAGAAATGTATAAGCAAAGAAATGATTTTTATTCTTGATTTTATTCATGATTTTTATTCTCGCTGTAGTGTTGTTGCTGCCGCCGGCGCCGTGTCCTGGAGACGCTGTGTTCCATTGTGAAAGCGAAACTACTTTGTTTGGGCTTCCAAAAGAGGACACAACTAGAAATCAGTGGTTAAGTTGTATTTACAACACTGTTCCAGAACAGTTCAACCCAAATATTAGAGTGTGTGCAGCGCATTTTAACGGAGGACTATTTCCTGAACCTGGGAGCAGCTGCCAGCTGCTCAAAGACTGTTTCTATAAAGTGGGGTGATTCCAACTTTGCAAGGATAATCTGGCACCCCTGACTCATGGCCTGTTAGTATGTTTTCATATTTAAATAATTTGCCACTGACTATTCAAACGTGAGTTTTGAGCAGTATAGAGTAGCGCATGTGTCATTTTTCTGATCAAAAATGCAGACATGGTAATGTTTACATGACGTGATGCAACGCGAAGCATAAAAAGACAGTATAAGTCATTATAACCAGTAATTATGTCCCCACTGGATGCAACAAATGCCTCATTTGTAATGGGTTTTATTGTTTTTGTGTCATTGTGCCGGGACATGACATCACAATACGGTAAGGGGCGTAAAATTTCCGTCTCGCGCTTGAGGTATTCGGCCAATCACAACACACCGGATAGCTGGACAATCAATCAGAGCACACCTAGCTTCTCAGAACGATGAGCTTTGTAAAAATTGTCATGTTTCAGAAAGGCAGGGCATAGAGGAGCAACAATAATGTACAGTATGTGGAAAATAATGTGTTTTTCTAACCTTAAACCACATAAAAACATTGCATTACACCAAATACACAAAATAATGTTATTTTTTAGCAACGTCATATGACCCCTTTAAAATATATTACAATAGAAAAACTATTATTTTAAACTGTAATAATGTTTCACAGTTTTGCTGTTTTTACTGTGTTTTTGATCAAATAAATACAGCCTTGGTGAGCAGAATAAACTTCTTTCAAAAACATTAACACTAAAGGAAGAATCTGAGCAATTTTTTTATGCATTTAACAGATCAAATATAATATTGAAAATTTCAGTGCACTTGTAACCTTTTTTGTGTCAATAATTGTACAACTCTGGATTGTGTTACTGGCTCTTATTCTAAAGATGCTAATATGACATTTTCATTCTGTTTTTTTTTTTTTTTTCATGATAAATAAAACTTCTGCAATATAATTTTTTGAGTAAGAGGCGAGATGAAGCAGTCCAAATCCAGCATATCAGAGCAACTGCAGAGTAACTTATCAAGATGATGATTCACATGCTGTCAGTAGTGAAAGGTCAAACGAGTAATCTCCCTTTCTATCCTCACAGAAGCAGAGACCTCACTAAAGGTTAGGCCGCTAAACATCCATCACACACACACACACACACACACACACACACAAGCACGTGGGTCGCAGTGTGGGAGGAGGAGCACATGGGTACGAGACATTGTGATGCAGACATGTGAAAATGAAAGTGTGAGGACAGATCACTCCTTCAGATGAGAAAGATGACAAGAAAACTTGCAAAATGAAAAGCACTGTTTCAAGTTAACATAAAATCAAAATGGGCACAGTTTACTTTCTTGATACACTTTCTTATTGTGCACAAGTCATCAGGTACCAGAGAATGCAGCTTTTAATGCATCAGTGTGTTTTTTTTCTGTCTATTAATTTATTACACAATACTTACATTAATTATTTGTTTTAATTCATTCATTGTTAAATTATTACTAAAAATAATAAATTATTTGTTCTGATCTCTTCTATGATGAGCATGTTTTTCATTTGTACTTTAAAACTGCTTTTTGGGACGTTTATAAAAATGTCAGGGTGGTACAACTGTCCTGATATCAAAATGAAGCCATGTGGCCCAAACAACATGCACAAATAAAATAGAATAAAAACAAAATATTAAAATAAAACAAAATAAAATGTAAAATAAAATAGGAAATTATATCACAGCGAGGGCCCATGTAGACCCTCAAGACTGTGTGTCAAGGTCAATAAGTCTTTTAAATTATCAGATCATTTGACCTTTTCATGACATGGCAAGGATAGTTGCAAAAAAATGCAATAAAATTGATCAGTTAACATTTTTACTGTGAAAATATTATTATTATTATTTTGTTATTATTTTTTTTATCTTTTTTTTTTTTTTTTTTTTTGCGAATAATGATAAATATGTAAGGAAAATATATTGTTGCTTTTTGCTGGATGGTTATGCCACATGATATTTTAGAGTAAACCTTTTCTTGAAAATGGTGTACATTTTTTCCCGAAACCTTACATGAATACTTAAATACCATTTCTTGGCACCAAGAACTTGGCACTTGTGTTTTAAACTATATTTTTAGTGTATTTCTTCTTTTCTTTATTGTGGTCACTCTCACATGTCATTGACCTTAAAGGGATAGTTCACCCAAAAATGAACATTCTGTCATCATTTTCTCACCCCCAGGTTGTTCCAAACCTGTATGAATTTCTTTCTTCTGGAACAAAAAATGTTTTTTTTTTTTTTTTTTTTTTAAATGTCTTTAAGAATGTGGGTAACCATACAATTGATTGTCCCCATAGACTATCATAGTTTTTTCATACTATTTCAATTGTTTGATTACCAACATTTTTCAACAGAAGAAAGAAACTCATACTCAAGTTTTCTGAACAACCTTGACTGGCTTGAGCCACAGACTCCATGTCCTCAAAAGTGTGTGATATTCATAAAGTACCTCATTTTCTCCACCAAAAATGTAGAGAAATGTTATCAAAAGGGCAGTAGTTTCCCACAAACAACTGCAAATGCACATTCTGTCCTTCATATTTTTCTCGTTGAATATCCTGTTTCAGTAGGAAATGTCACAACAGGCCAGTAAAATGCCAACCTCATTCTGGCTTTTTTCTCATGTTTGTGTCCTGCTCAGTATTGTGGGAAGGATGCCTACAAAATCATACATATTCAAGCTGCTGTTTATTGTGGCTTGTGGTTTCTGGTCTGGCTGAACTAGAGCAATACGCCACGCTGAGCAGGTGACAGGTGACAGAGTTTTTGTGGGGAAAGCACCACATGAGGCAACCATTCTGCAATCCACCATGTGCACAGAAAAACATTGCCAACAAATTATCCCTGGCATTTCTCCAAAATTCATCCTCCTTTTACACAAGTCCACCCCCTCCCCTGCTGCCGCTGCTTGACGGTTTGTTTTTGAGAAGCCCACATGTGATGGGGTGGGAGGGGGTCTCTCTGTTTGCCCGCTGAAAACAGGAACGACTTCCCAGCTCAGCTACAACTCCATCAAAACAAGTTCAACAGCATCAAAACATGATCTCATTTTGCTTTGCCTTTCGGAGAAGGGTGAGGGGAGGCAGCGGGGTAACATGGTTGTTGTTTTAGAGTGTGTTTTTGTCCTTGCGCTGTTTCTCAACACGGGCTAGAAAATGCCATGCAGTCCCTGCCTAAGTAAAATGAAACAAGGAATGCTGAGTCATGGGAGAAACAATGACAATGCGAAAAACTCACTCTCTTCCAGTGTGGAACTAAATGGCTGGAACAGTTTAACATGGCAATCAACGGACGTAAGTCAAAAATCAACACAGAGTTCAGTGACATATAGGAGTCCTGTTAGATGCTTTTCTTTCGGTATGTGCATTGAATGAGTTTACTAATAAAAACAGCAGTACTTGTATGTTTTAGTTGCATTTAAGATTTTAAATGCATTTTTGGAATAATTAATTGATACAATACAATATCCCATTCAGTCTATTTGCATGCTTGATTTGCATTGTGTCCTAAACAGCCTCAGTTGCCTACACAAACCAAGTCTGTCCCCAGTGTTTGTAATAAAAATGGACTCCTCCTAAAACCCATCTACTAACAGTAAAGTTTTATCAGATTTGGGGATAGCCAGATACATCAGTATGCTGGGAATCTAGACAGTAGTCAGCTGTCTAGCCGTCCAGGCCCGCCGGTTTCCTGCAGAAGTTCCTAGACGAGACCCTGAAAATCTCAGACCGCTTTGATGAGTCAAAGTCTACTGGCGACCTGATGTAACAGCAGAGGAATTTACCTCAGCCACCCCTGGCCATCTGCCCTGCACAGCAGACTAAACACCAGAAAGAGGACAGACGCGGGAACAGCCGCAAACCTGGTCTTGTATCGCCACCTGATGTTCAGCAACGGTAATGTATTGTGTAGGATGCATCATGCTGGACCCATAAAGACTTTTACTCAAGATCATTGGAGGTCCACAGCTCTGCAGAGTTTAGCTCCAACCCTATTAAAACACACCTGATCCAGCTAATCAAGGTCTTCAGGATTACTAGAAACTTCCAACCAGGTGTGATTTGGAGCTGGTTGGAGCTAAACTCTGCAGAGCTGTGGCCCTCCAGGAATTGAGTTTGAGACCACTTCTCAAGATGCTACCAAGAAATTGTCTAATAAACCAGTTTGTCTTAAAATAATGTCAAATAATCTACATTTAATACAACTTAAACAAAACAATTCCATTGCACTTTTTCCCATTGTTTTTCTGTGTATGCATAAGTTTGCGCTGGCGTCTTCCGCATGACACAGCGTTCTAAAAACGCGCACCCAAGTTGAAATAAGTTCACGGTATTCTAAAATTTTAATTCCAAAAGGAATAGTTCTGGTCCTTGATTCGAAGCTGTTGTAAATGACTCTACAAACATACACCTCTTTGTTTTTGTGTGTTGCTCGGCAACAACTTGTTACAACCACAATCCTTTCTGAGGAACTACATTGCTTGGCAGGAAAATGATGTTTTATTAACATCATTACATTTTATTTGCTTTATTTTATTTTGTGAAACCTTGCTACATATATGGAATAACCATTTTATAAAAGCAATAAGCCCTGTGAAGCCGTGGTTTACAGTGAATTCATAACAGCTAAGGGATGACTTAGCCATGCATGACTCTCTGCTAAAGGTGCGAAACGTGAACACATCAGCACTTTTACATCAAAAAACATTCAAAATGCCTTATATGCAAACAGCGCTGTAAAGATTCACACACAAAGCACAATTTCTGTTAGTTTACTCACTCTCATGTCATTACGATCAATTAACCAATCTGATCTAGTAATTTATTTGGGCAGCATCTGTTGCATGCTATTAAATAGAATTACCACAGAATTATGTTGATTGACTCCACAGTTTAAAACAAGCAGCAATCATGTTTACAGTAATACATCTACAATGTACGTCCAAACATAAAAAAAATGCAGCTTATATTTTTGTTAAAGCACTCACATGAATTCTTCCATAAAAATAATTAGTCTTATTTGAGGTGTAAAGTGGTCTACACTATTGAGAATGGAATACTTGTCTCATACAAAATTTGCTGACTTTATACAATCATGACAGTAGTGGAGAAATTGTTATTTATTAATGTCATCATGCTAGGCTTAAGCTAACATGTATAAAGTTTTAGGTTATGGTTACAATACAGAATCTTTTAATGCTGTTTTGCCCTATAGACATCCATTATAAATGCACTTTTGATAACTGGATTTCTGTCCATGGAAAATGGATTTGGAATGGATTTTACAAATGCTGTCCATAAAGCTGGACCTGTACCGAACCTGGAATATTCTTTTAAATCTGCAGTAAGTGCAATAGAGAAGACACATGCTGCAGACGATCTGGTTTGAGTGAGTCTCACATTGCAGAGAAAGCTGTGCTGGTGCAGACTGGTACACTGAGTACCGTAACAGTAATTCCTGTTTTTTTTTTTTTTTGTCCTAAAAACAGTCGAAGAACATGTTTCAGTAACAAAGTGTGGGAGGTGGTACAGAGTACAAACTGTAGGTGCACTGCCATTCTGTCCCTGAGCTTCCCGGCACCGTCGGACAAACACTACAGACCATAAGCAGAGCTCTGTGTCTCAGCCAATCACAGAGCCAGAGCAACTGCACATAGCCAATCAGAAGATTTATCTCTCACAGCCAATCAACTGCCTTGACCTCTGATTAGAAGGCGTGCGTTCTGGAAAAATATTCACGGGATGTGAATACTGTTGTGCTGTACACAGTGTGCTACTGGTATGTGAATGCAACATAGATCAATATTGAGTGTGGGTGTGTATGTTTGTGTGTTTATGCAGTGACAGAGATGTCCCTGGATCAAGGCCAAACTTGTGTGTGCAGCTATTTACATCTCAGAGGAAAGCTTTTGTTTACATTTGTTTGGGACACTTTTTCGTGCCAGTATTTGTGTTTCGTGACACTCTCCCGTTTTCAAATAATATGGCTCACTAGTTTTATTAATCAAGCTGAATAAATAAGCTTTCCATTGATGTATGGTTTGTTAGGATAGAGCAATATTTGGCTGAGAAAATCGCCTTTAAAGTTGTCCAAATATTCAAAAGTTCTTAGAAATGCATATTACTAATCAAAAATTAAGTTCTGAAATATTTTCGGTTGGACATTTTCAAAATATCTTCATGGAACATTATCTTTACTTTTAGATTTTTGGCATAAAAGAAAAATGTATAATTTTGACCCATACAATGTATTGTTGGCCATTGCTACAAATATACCCGTGCTACTTAAGACTGGTTTCACGCTCCAGGGTCACATATGTTCTTACTCTGCTCATGTATTTAGTGAAAGCACACAGTTTTATAGAGTATTTACTTTAACTTCTCAGGTAATATCAATGGTATGCCCTATTTTCAGATGCAGTCGGAAATACAACAACAGTGGTTACATACACATATATTTAATTGTTAAATCAAAATTATTGCTAGGGACAATTTAGTAGTCACTGGCTATTGGTAGGGACATGTCCCCAGTGTCCCTACTAAATTCTACACCCTTGGCTACAAGTTCTATTTAAGCCACTGGAAGCTTTTGCAATGCCACATTAATACATTCACATTCTACATGTAAAGGCACTCATTTGTGGAGTGAAATGAGTCAGTGGAATCAAGCTATTTGCAAAAGCTCTTGTATCCAGGTGGGGCTCCCTGTGGTCGCAGTGTCTGACGATTGTTTGGCCCCAATCAGTACATGTCTGAGAGGTGGAGAGCACAAAGCAGGCATACAGGGGTTTCCTGCATCCAGATGAGGTTATTGTTGTGTGGAAAAAGAATAAAAAGTTCAAAGGATTTTCCAGGCTGGACTGAACTTTCCAGATTGATTTTTTGAGAGCATCGTCAGTTGGACGCAGTGCGGCTTTTGTCCGTTTGTCCGCTCAATGAAAACAATTCAGATAATACACAGTTGTTACTGTTAACAGAAGATACAACTGAGACAGAAACAAGCAGCAATAATCATAATAATAATAAATAAGTCAAATAATAATATATTCAAATAAAAATTAAACAATGGGACACTGCAAAGAAGCAAAAATAATTAAAATTATTAATGTGCACTAAAATACAAATGAAACTCAATATAATTACAGAGAAAAAGATGTCTGACTATTTTTTGAAAACTATCATTCAAAATATATCATTTTTGAAAACTATAATTGCCTTAATGGATAAATAACTTACATTTGAATTAGAATATCAGTATATCTTTTAACAGACAAATTGTTAACCTTAATCAGAAACATGTGTACTTTAAATGAGTTTACAATACTATAACGATATTGCAAAATTACATGTTTCAGACTTTAATTTTAAACATATATAAACATCAAACAACTACAATAATCCAGCCCATAAAACATGTTAATTAGCACATGATGGTCTCAGATACAGTAGTTCAGACCTCACTGCTGCAAGTTTTTTCAGTGTTATAATAAACCTAACAGGATAATACTCTAAAAAACAGGCTTGACTCGCAAAACTGCACATGTTCTTTAACATGTTCTACGCCAGATGCAAAGCATCGTTTGAGCACATTTTCCATTGTAAGACTTGGAAGGTTGGAAGCAGCTATAAATGTATGCAATACCAGCGAGAAACAGTCCTGTGAGATTTAAATGTTTCAGTAAAAACATGGTTTGTGATACATGGGCCAAAAGCTATCACTCACTCAAGACAGGAAGTGAAGTTTTATCAGCCACTCCTGTGACGTCCACAGGCATCTCCAGGGAAAAGGAAAAGCACATCACAAATGACTAGCGGTCAATGCTGCTGACACGTTCCAGTGATACATTACCCTCTGCAGAACTGATTAAATGGTGTGGAAATATTAAATAGGATGGGTGTTTAAGAGAGTGTTTATGGCCTAAATGTGTATTTCACATCAGGCTCAGGTATAAAGTGCTCAGACAGCGGAGGCACGTTGTGTCTTGATAATCACGTGATCATAGGCCTCCAACCCCATGAGAAATAGGCCACAGGATTACAGACGCATTCGCGTCACAGCCGGAGACTTCTGGAACAAACAGGCCACATACACAGCTAATGCAACAGATGTGTTTACAGCTGAAAACACTAGACTGTACAAATCTAAGAATGAGGCTGAGATGTTTTGTCTAAGAGCCACTACTAGAGCAACAGCATTTACAGGCAACATTAATAAAGCATCTGTTTTGCATTGAGCTCTATTTAAGCAAATAATTAATAGCTGAAAGTTCCACACGCACTAGTTTCAAATGCATTTTTTAATAAGTAGCCAAAATATTGTTTGACTAAGATCCAATGTGCGAGTCCACATAGTCACCTCATGTCTCTTTTCATGTAACGTTGCACATAGCATCATTAAATGTTTTTATTAAGTGTTTTACTCTCTTTACATAGCCCCCAAGCATAGCCTTGCTCATATGACGTGGTCTTTGCGTCAAGGACTGGATCAGCATGGACTAAACATACAAGCTGCAGCTCACAGTCTTTGGTTTGTCAGTGTTGTGCATCTGAACAGCATGTTCTCCAGCCAATGAGCGCAAACAACTTCTTTCCAGATGTTTCCTTATAATCAGTACTGACATGCAAAGTGGTCATGAAAGTAAACTTTGGAAGGAACAAAGAACGAGCAGTGAGAAGTTATGAAAAAAAAAAAAACCTACAGCTACATTAAAAAGCAATAAAATAGTGCCCATACATAACAAAAATAACAATAATTTAAAAAATGCAAAAAAAGGTAAAATTATAAATATTAATAATTCTCTTTAAAAATGAAAATCCTTTCATCTTTTACTCACCCTCATTTAATTCTCATAATGCTTTCTTTCCCTTCATTTTGTGCACCCATTTGAAATAAACAAGTGAAAATAATTTGTGCCACTAGTGTAAAAATTACTGTTTCAAAGCAAGTTTCCTCTCTCATCTGCAACTTGTCAGTCAAACAGGCCCCCACACCATTGGTTGTCATTGTTGCTATGCTGAGCTGTATTTTGAAAGTGCCAGAGGTGTTTACATTTATTCAGGGGAATCAACCTTCTAATGGCTTACTTATTGTAGTCACAATAAACTGGATTAGAAGAAAGTAGTGTAAACCTGCAAAAAAAAAAAAAAATCACATTTAAGCAGAAAAGTGCTGAAAAAAATTATTGCCTGCATGAACTTAAACTTCTATACCAAAATAAACTAGCATGTGCTCCAAACTGAGTCATACAGACCTATTACATAAGTCAGTACAAAGAGGGGGAAAGTCCTGACTAACCACAAATCTGTTTCACAAAGTGGCTTCAGTCAATGAAACTGTGCAGAGACTAATGGAGTATGTAGCTTTGTGATCGTCCAAGGCTGCATGGAGAAAAAAATGCAATGAGGGTCAGCTGTGTTTTAGGGGCCTGAAAATGCAAACTTTGAAAAACTTTAAACTATGAAAAAACATACTGTTATCATCTCTGTGTAAACAACAAAAACGTGACTTTGTGAAATGGTGAAATCATGCGCATGCACATTACATGTTCAGTCTATAGATAAGTCCTCAGGTGTGTGGTGTTTCTTTACATCGCCAACTACTGGCCTGGCATGCATAATACAGCATTTTTAGTTGTTTTTGTGAATCCATGTGAATGGGGATTTTGACAACATTGTCATGTGTATGCAAAGCTTTTCAAAAATGTGAAGGAAAAACGTTTACATTTTTAGTACATCCTTTTCGTGTAAACTTTTTTTTTTTTTTTTAAACATTTTCACATTTTTTAAAATGTAAAAATTTTTCAATATTTTAAAATATTGCACAGTTCTTGTGGAATTCTTCATTTCAATCAGTTAACCATGGCCGGATATTTCTACATTTGCAGTCATCCATGGCGTAACTGAAACTGGCTCTCTCTCTATCACCTTATGTGGACTAGCTCTTATTTCAAACAATCACAGTTGGTGCCATTATGTCTCATTTATCAACAGCAGTGAAAATTACCTCAGACCTCTTTTTTTTTTTTGCATTAAAAAAGTTACATGATAAATTTCAAACAGGTGAAATGTTTAAGATTTTGGCATGTAACATGCATTACCGGTTAAAATCAATCCCTGCTGGTAGATGGTGTAAACACACCAGTCTGAGGCTATAAAGTCTGTTTCTGATTCTGGTATAATAAATAAATTTACATTTTGATTGTTTTTTGAGGGCTCAAAAAAAGGACAAAGTTGCTAGTGAAGGGCTGTGGGGACTGTGCGCATTCATCAGCTAGAATCGCACTAACCAGCATAAGCCAGACTTATGCAGCACATGTGTAGAGTGCTGAGCCTCAGGCTGCTCATTCAGACCTGGAGTGAACCAGAGATTTAATCTATTTACAGGCTCAGAGATCTGCTGTGTCACGCTGATACGTAGCTTGTGCACAAGGGATCAAACCTGTACATAAACAAGGATTTTCTTCTAGTGTTCCTCGTTAGGATGCATGCTACATTGTCACGTCATCATCTAAAAAATTTTGCCACAGGGTTGACGCTGACTCGAGATGTTACAGGCGAACCAAGCCGACCTGCTAAAAGAGCTGGATGAGGGAGAGGAGCTCAGACCTGATGACATCACCGAGCTCCATAGAACCGCTGATTTGTCTCTCCATGCTACCAAGGAGACCGCCCGTGCCATCGGCAGGTCTATGGCAGCGCTGGTGGTAGCGGAGAGACATCTCTGATTGATCCTATTTGACTTGAAAGAGAAAGATAGGGTCTTCCTCATGGACACCCTGCTTGTGCCTTCTGGCCTGTTCAGCGACGCCGTCATTTCCCTTGTTGACAGGTACCAGGAGGCCTGTAAACAAGTGGCTGCGTTCCTGCAGTTCCTCCCTCGGCGATCTGTAGCTCAGGGGGCTGATGGGTGGGAGCAATCCTCGCCGCGTAGTACACCATTGGCCAGTCTCAAGAAACTGGTTACTTTAGTAGACTATTTGGCAGCGTGGAAACTACTGCCAAATGTGTCTCAATGGGTCCTGCGCATTGTAGAGCGAAGCTTTCGCATTCAGTTCGGCTCTCCACCGTCGCCCTTCAATGGGGTGATTCCCAAACTGGTGGGCCCCGAGCTGGTTCTGGTCATGGAACAGGAAGTAGACACTCTCTTGAGGAAGGAGGCCATCGAGGTGGTCTCTTCTCATGAAAGAGAGTCCGGGTTCTACAGCCGGTACTTCGTAGTTCCAAAGAAGGATGGAGGTTTGCGTCCCATTTTAGATCTGGGTCATTTGAACTGCTCAATCATGTGACTGAAGTTCAAGATGCTCACACTCAGACAGGTCGTGTCTCAGTTCAGGTCCGAGGACTGGTTTGTCACGCTCGATCTAAAAGATGCATACTTCCACATCTCCATCCTTTCTTCTCACAGGAAGTTCCTGAGGCTTGCTTTCGGGGGCAAAGCATACCAATACTGGGTTCTTCCTTTCGGCCTTGCACTCTCACCCTGCACTTTCATGAAGTGCGTGGATGCTGCTCTGGCTCCACTGCGATTCCAGGGCATCCGCATACTGAACTATATCGATGATTGGTTGATTCTAGCTCAGTCGGAGCAGTTGGCAATTTGACATTGAGATGTCGTTCTCACCCACATGAAAGAGCTGGAGTTAAGACTAAATGCCAAGAAAAGTGTGCTTTCTCCAGTACAGAGAACCACTTATCTGGGCGTGGTGTGGGATTCAACCACGATGTAGGCACGTATGTCCCCTGCTCGGATTGAGTCGATCCTCACGTCACTCAAGAGAGTGAGAGAAGGCCGGTCACTCACTGTCAAGCAGTTTCAGAGACTGTTGGGTCTGATGACAGCTGCGTCCAACATAATACCTATTGGCCTGCTGTACATGAGACCCCTACAGTGGTGGCTCAAGACCAAGGGGTTCTCCCCGAGGGGAAACCCGCTTTGCATGCTCAAGGCCTTAGACATGTGGAGACAACATGTGGAGTCTCTTATATCAACCACCAGGGAGGTCAGCGTTCGTGCCCCTTGTACAAGCTGGCGCATCAGATCCTTGTGTGGTCCCAGGACAGACTCCTCTCGCTGAGAGCCATCTACATTCCTGAGTATTTCTATATAAATATATAAATTATTTTACTAAAGATTCACCACAAGTTAATAAAACTTGTAGTGGAGGCCAAACGTCTTAAATGATTCCAACTGAGTTCTGGCAAAGCAAAGAAGAACGCATATTTTAAAGATTTTTTTCCCATTCATTTATCTATTAAAGAAACTATTTCCTTGCAACCTTGAGTGAATGTTGAATTATAATGTAGGCCTATTGGTTTATTCAGTTCAATGAATGTGAATGACCTTTTTTATACATTTTTAATGGCACATTACACTCCATTTCCCCCTACTCTTATACAGGTACAGGAAGTCATATTCAGGTAAACACTATCTCAAATAAAATCCATTCAAAGCAACAATCATTTATTGCACCGTTGTTGCAGCAGCAACAGTAACACAAGTGCTTAAAACTCAGGTTAACAAGGGTGAAATGCGAGTTCAGTCTAGAATACAAGCTTGATTATTTTAGAGGAAAGCATGCCACCTTGTGGTGACTGCGAGAATAAACTCCAGCGTCATGAAATGTCTACTGTATATTTCTGCATTTTTACATTTTAAATTAGTACACGCTATGTAGTTTTATATATGATTCAAAGCGAACTTTTAAACTATTAAATGAATTCAATCAGTATTGTTTTTCATGTCAATTATCAGATCAGATATCCCACATTTATGCTCATTTTTCTTCATGAGTTTACCTTTAGCCTATTCAAGCTTGGTTGCATTGTGTTGCAGAGAAAAAAATAAATACTCTTAGTTAAAATAATTTTAAATCTAATTAGAACTGGTAATATGTTATAGTGCAAATAATAATACAATTACAAATATATATATATATATATATATATATACACACACACATATATACATATATACACACACACACACACACACACACACACACATATATATATATATATATACACACACACACACACAATTTCTTTGCAAAATGAAAGGAGGTTTTCAAAGATTCTGGTGGTTGTAGCTCTGAACATTTAATATGAGTCTAAAATCAGACATGAACATCACAGCATACAAACTCAACAATTGTTCAATCTTAATTTAACATATAAATAGATAACCTCTGAACACTATAACACCACTAAAGACTAAGAAAATAACTTAAAGTGACAATAGAATCAACTAGAAGATGAACATTTGATGACAAACAATGATGTTGGCTTGACAAAGTCTTACCTGAAAGTATAAAATAGTCTAAAATTTTAGACTATGATGGAACGGTTATGATGGAACTCCTCCAGAAGTAAGGGGTCGAGGATATCGTCCCGGGCCACCCAGGATCTTTCCGCCGGACCATATCCCTCCCAGTCCACTAGGTACTCGAGCCGACCGCGCAATTGCCGCGAGTCCAGAATGTCACAGACCTGATAGACTGCGACCTCCCCCAAGAACTGGGGCTGGTAACCGAGTATGCATTGAAAGGGCCGGTAATGGATTGTGTGAGGGAGTTCTGGGCATACTCGGCCCAGGGGAGGAAGCAGCTCCAGCTGTGCTGATCGTTAAAGCAATATGACCAAAGGTAACGTCCGAGCTCTTGGATCTTGCGCTCAGTCCGGCCATTTGTCTGGGGATGGTATCCGGAAGATAAGCTGACTGTAACCCCTAGGATTCGAAAGAATGCCTTCCATACATGAGAGATGAACTGTGGACCCCGGTCTGAGACAATGTCCTTGGGCAGACCGTAATTTCAGAACACATGGTGGAAGAGACTCTCGGCGGTCTCGAGAGCAGTGGGTAGGCTTTTTAGGGGGATCAATTTGCATGCCTTGGAGAAACGGGCCATGACCACGAGCACACACGTGTGGCCTTCCGAGTTAGGGAGGTCTGAGACGAAGTCTACTCCTATGTGCGACCAGGGACTTTGGGGAACAGACAGGGGAACCAGTTTGCCAAATGGGAGATGGCGAGGGGATTTCGACATGGCGCAGACTGAGCAGCTGTGGACGTACCTGATGACATCCTTGACCATACTGGGCCACCAGTACCGAGCTTGAAGGAGCGAGAGAGTCCGCTGGCTGCCTGGGTGTCCAGAACCTGGTACTTCGTGAACTGAGCCCAGAAGGGTTAATCGCTGGGAGGATGGAATGTATGTCTTTCCTTCTGGGCCTCCCTGCGGAGCTGGCTCGGTGCGGGTGGCGTTACGGATGCATTCGGTTAGTTCCCATTGGATAGGGCTGACGATGAGTCCTGGAGGGAGAATGGGTTCTGGATCTGAGGGCTGATCCGAGGCGTGTAAACGTGAGAGTGCATCTGCCTTGGGGTTTTGGTTTCCGGGACGGTAGGTGATGGTGAAATAGAAACGTGTGAAGAACAAGGCCCAGCAGGCTTGACGGGGGTTAAGACATTTTGCATCTCTCAGGTACTGAAGACCTTGTGGTCGGTTATGATGGTGAATGGAGAAGAGGCTCCCTTCAGCCAGTGACGCCACTCCTCCAGAGCTAACTTGATGGCAAGTAGTTCACGGTTTCCAATGTCGTAGTTTTGCTCCACAGGGGTCAGTTTCCGGGAGAAATATGAGCAAGGATGGAGTCGGGGTGGCTCACCATGATACTGAGACACCACGCTGAACGCTTCCTTGAGGTGGTGAAAGGCTTCGTGGGCATCGGGGCTCCAGGACAGAGACTTGGGCTTGCTGGTGAATGAATTGTCTTTAGAATTTGGCAAATCCTAGGAATCACTGCAGTTCCTTCACTGACTGCAGAAGTGGGCGTTGTTGTATCCGAGGAACTGTACTGTGGAGTGATGGAATTCACATTTCTCCAACTTCAGATAAAGAGGGTATTCTCTGAGCTGCTGAAGGACCTGCGTTACATGGTGGCGATGTTCGGCCAGGTTCTGGGAGTATATGAGAATGTTGTCGATGTAGACAATGTAGACACTAACTGATGTAGGAACTCATGTACTGAAGCATTGGAAGATGGACGGTGAGTTGGATAGGCCTAACGGCATATTTGTAGTGGCCTGAGGGTGTGATGAAGGCCGTCTTCCACTCATCGCCCGCCTGGATTTGAACGAAGTTATACATACTCCGCAGGTCCAGCTTGGAGAATATGCAGGCTCCACGGAGTTCCTTGAGGGCAGCAGGGACAGGCAGGGAAGTGGATACAGCAGCTTCACCGTCTGTGAGTTCAGGGCTCGGTAATCGATACATGGCCTCAAGCCTCCGTCCTTTTTGCCCACAAAGAAGAAGCTTGAGGCGGCAGGTGACGTGAAAGGCCGGATGAAACCTTGTTGGAGAGCCTCCTTGATGTAATCCTCCATTACCTTGCGCTCCAGGATGGACAAGGGGTTTGCTCCAGGCAGCAGGTCGATGGCACAGTCCCATGGCCGATGCGGTGGAAGGCGGCTGGCAGCCTGCTTGCTGAACACATCCTGGAACATCTGATAGTCAGATGGGATTGGACACTTCACCTGAGGCTCAGGGCTTTCAACGAGGATGGAACACACTTGGATCTGTGAGGATTTCTTGAGTGGCTTGGGAATCAAGGACAGACAGTTCTGGAAACAGGTCTCGCTCCAGCAAGTGACTTCACAAGGATCCCATCTGACTTCTGGAGATTGTTGGTTGAGCCAGGGGCATCCCAGGATGATATACACCGTGGGCCCCTCCAGTACCAGAAATGAGATGGTTTCCTGTGGGAACGTGGGTGCTGATGACTGTGTTGACTGTGGTGACTGCGGTGATTGTGAGTCCCTGACAGCATGTTTTCTTGTTTTGATAGCATGATTTAGCATATTTGCTGTCACTAGCATACTCTATTTCAACATGTTTCTAGGAAGATTTAGCATGTTCAAACCATGTTCCTGACATGTTTTAGTATGCTACTAGCAGTTTTAGTTTGTCAGCACACTGCTGTCATGTTCCTGATGTTTTTTAGCATGTTGCTAATTTGTTTTAACACAATTATATCATTGTTTTAGCATGCAACCATGTTTTAACAGGTTGTTAGCATATTTTAACATGTTGCTAGCATAGCATGACACCTAACATCTACACTACATATATAAAATAGTATATAGCAAATTGATTGTTTATATAGCCATATACAAACTATCTTACAGCCCAGTTCTAAACAGCTAAATGTGGACAGGCTTTAGATATTATAAACATTATCATCATACATTTTTGTTGAGCTGCTTTAAAAAAGTGTGTTTGTGCTGTACAAATAAAATTAACGTGACTTGTCTATACTGTAAAAATACCAGGTACCGTCACATCCAGGAAAATTCTGTAAATGCAAACATTACCTTGAGTAAATAGCAAGCAGGACTGTTAGCAGATGCAATATTATATTTGATATTTGTAATATGAGGCTGTCACTATGCTTTTCTGACGTAATGGCAGGTTTATATTATACCAGTGCAAACAATCCTGAAAGAATTGAGCAATTATTCATTCTGACAGTGGACTGAAACCACTCCTTCTGCCACACGTCCACATCCTGCTGTTCAGGATCTGCTGTATGTTTGTGCTGGGAGCTCAGCTGTGTTTTAGACCTGTGTGCTTTATTTTTATATCAACACTAAAATGTTGATCTTCTCTCTTATTTTTTTACTTATTTGTGTCGCAGCATCAGAAGGTAAGACAAAATGCTTGTAATTTTCCAAATTTTGCTGTTTAACTTGGAAGCAAATGATTTTTTAATAAAAAAATGAAAAATGGAACATATTGTAAGTAGTGTCTAATATGCAAATGTAATGTTTGATATGTAAATGTAATGTTGCAATATTCAAATGTCTTGCAGATAATCCTGCATTTATTTATTATCATTTCAAAAATCACATCTTTCAAGTTAACTAAAGAATACAATGTTCAAAAAACATTATGGCGTAGTTTAAGAACTTACATCTATTTTATTTGATTTAAATCACATTTTCATATATAAATAAATTAATTATATATTAAATATATTTGTTCAACATTTTTAGAATCAATATAAATGGGTTACTTGTGAAAACAATTGCATTTAATCAGTTAACAAGTTGAACATTGTTTAAAAGTGGAACATGTAGGACTGGTTTATAATTAATGAATTAAATATATTATAAAAATCTAAACCATGGTTGTGTATTTAAAATGTGTTTTTTTTAATAGTTACTATTACATAAATCTCGTTCTTGTTTCATTCATGTATGACTGACAAATATACACAACATTAAGTTAATTAGTTTATGTTAAAACTGTATAGTATTTATATGCTTTTAAAATATACATAAATCCTCATTATGTGCATTTTCTTCCCTTTTTATTAAAAAAAGTCAAGACATAAATGTAATACAAGTCTGTTTTTACTGCACTTTCTGGTGTTAAATAAATACAAAAGTATTTACACGGCTTTCCGAAATACTTGATTCTGATTGGTTAATCACAGCATTTTGTCAAATATTTTGTATTAATGAAGCACTACAAAAAGTGTATTACTGACCAATTTCCAATAGGTGTGCTTGTTTCATGTCTCTCATACATCACTAGATAGTATTTTTCTTCTCACATAATGAAAATGGTTTAAAAAAATGTTTATTTATTTGATAAGTGTGTAACGAGAGGCATAATGGACAGTCAGCCAGTCAATGTATATAATGAATTGTTCACAAAATCATTATATACTCATGGTTACTAATGTTGTTTTTTCTTTGCAACAGAAAAGAAGAATCGTTAAATCTCATGAAAACACCATAAAATGACTGGAACAATATATATCAATATGATAACAATATGGTATCTTTGTGTTACAGACAATCAAAAATTTTCCATAAACATCCAGAATACATATTGACACTTTTATAGAGCTTGACAGACATGGTCGCTATGAATTGTCACTGTATGTCATTATATGGACTATGGAGAATAAAAAAATAAATAAATCCTTGTGTGTTCCACTGAACAACATGAGGGTTTTTCAGTCAACTACAGAATTATTTCAGAGTCAACTATTCCTTTCACTGCTCTGAATCTGGCTAATTGATTCATTTATTTACCCATTTGCAGCTGCTTCAGTAAAGGCATCAGAGACACAGCAGTCTAACGGTACAACAGTCCAGCCCACAGGCACCACAGACCCTGGAGATACTTCACAGACTACAACACAACTAATCATAATTCAACAAACAACAGAAATGAATGTCACAAACAACACTGAGACAACCACTTCACAATCTACCTGGCTGCCCCAGACATCTGAACTGACAACGTCCGAACTGAAAATCGCCACTGTCGACTCAAGTGAAACATTTCCAGCAGAAGCGAACAGCACAGCCTATAGCACAGGTACAAGGTTAAATAGATCCTTAGACTCCCATAACTGAAGACCAAAATTCAAATCTGTTGATACCAAGGTAGACAGGAGGCAAAATATTAAGCTACTTAAAGAGATAGTTCACCCAAAAATGAAAATTTGATGTTTATCTGCTTACCCCAAGGGCGTCCAAAATGTAGGTGACTTTATTTCTTCTGTAGAACATACATGAAGATTTTTAACTCAAGCCGTTGCAGTCTGTCAATCATATAATGGCAGTCAATGGGACTCACGGCTTTGAGAGAGAAAAAAAAAACAGACAAATCAAATTAAACTTCTTTCATGGGTTTTGCAGGGTAGCAGCTTCAGTGATTATAACGGGAGTTTTTGAGAAAGTGAACTCACATTAGACAGAAGTCATGGACCACGTCAGTGTTATAGCTTTACTTATATAATTTATTCCCAGTTTGAATAACTGCTTTGCTAATCCATAAAAAGAAATAAACAAATTCATAGACGGTTCTTCTCAGCTTGCTTTAGCCAGAATATGTTATTTCTTCAAAAGAATTTAAATAAATGTTCTATTATTGACAATTATAATCATTATTACAATAACGAGTAATAATCGACAAAAAATTATTTTGTCTTGATATTGCAGCTTAACCCACTAATGAGTTCCTGTTATTTAATGTATAGGCTATTTACATAATGCATTTTTTGTGTAAATACATGTAAATATGTAGACTTTGTAGAATGGCATGTTAGATATAGCTTCTGTTCCAAGTATAAAGATGGCTTTTGTTGCTGTTGAGAAAACAAATATTGCCCCTTAATTTTTGCCCCTAGTTTGTAAACGTAATTTTTTATTTTTTTTTATTTATACATGTGTGTGGTTGATTTTTCTGTCTTGTACAGATCTGGGAGACAGAGATGGACAAGATGTGGCAACAAATCCAGGGCTGGTTGCAGTGCTGTGTATTTTCTGCATTGTGGTGGCTATAGTTGTTGTGGTTGTTATAGTGAAGGCCCTTCGCTCCAGGAAGCCACAGTTTGAGAGGCTTGATGATCTACCAATGGTGAGTCTCAAATTTACAGTCGTGGTTTTAAACTATAATCATAATTATGGGCCAAGTGCCAAAGTTTTCTGCATTTTCTTCTGGCTGTGAGTTTCTGGCAACCCATGGAACCCATATACTGTATGTATATGTGTGTGTGTGTGTGTGTGTGTGTGTGTGTGTGTGTGTGTGTGTGTGTGTGTGTGTGTGTGTGTGTGTGTGTGTGTGTGTGTGTGTGTGTGCGTGCGTGCGTGCGTGCGTGCGTGCGTGTGTGTGTGTGTGTGTGTGTGTGTGTTCTTGTTTATGCTACATTGAGGGGACCAAATGTCCCCACAAGGATAGTAAAACCAGTAAATGTTGACCTTATGGGGACGTTTTTTAGGTCCCCATGAGGAAACAAGCTTAAAAATCACACAGAGTGAGTTTTTTTTTTGGAGAAAAAAATGCAGAAAGTGTTCTGTAAGGGGTAGGTTTAGGTGTAGGGTTGGTGTAGGACAATAGCACATACAGTAAGTACAGTATAAAAACCATTACACCTATGGAAAGTCCCCACAAGGATAGCAAAACAAACCTCTGTGTGTGTGTGTGTGTGTGTGTGTGTGTGTGTGTGTGTGTGTGTGTGTGTGTGTGTGTGTGTGTGTGTGTGTGTGTGTGTGTGTGTGTGTGTGTGTGTGTGTGTGTGTGTGTGTGTGTGTGTGTATATGAGACCTTGGACCACCAAGCCAGTCATAAGTGTCAATTTTTCGAAATTGACATTTATGCATCATCTGATATGAAAGGATAGGATAGGAAAATATTTGGCTGAGATACAACTATTTGAAAATCTGGAATCTGAGGGTGCAAAAAAAAAATCAAAATACTGAGAAAATCGCCTTTAAAGTTGTCCAACTGAAGTTCTTAGCAATGCATATTACTAATCAAAAATGACAGTTTGATATATTTACAGTAGTAAATTTACAAAATATCTTCATGGAACATGATCTTTACTTAATATCCTAATGATTTTTGACATAAAAGAAAAATCAATAATTTTGACCCATACAATGTATTTTTGGCTATTGCTACAAATATACCCCAGCGACTTAAGACTGGTTTTGTGGTCCAGGGTCACATATATATATATATATATAGTATAATCATAATCTGGGATCAGTAAGATTTTGTTAAAGAAGTCTCTTATGTTTACCAAGTACGAAATAAGAAAAATCATACCAGCATAAATCAGCCACAGCCATATCACCCTGCAGCCCAAGACCGGTTGCCCATGGAAGCTAAGCAGGGCTGAGCCTGGTCAGTAGCTGGATGGGAGACCTCCTGGGAAAATTAGGTTGCTGTTGGTAGAGGTGTTAGTGAGGCCAACAGGGGGTGCTCAGCCTGTGGTCTGTGTGGGTCCTAACGCCCCAGTATAGTGATGGGGATGCTATACTGTCAAAAGAGCACCGTCTTTCGGATGAGACGTTAAACCGAGGTCCTGACTCTCTGTGGTCACTAAAAATCCCAGGACACTCATTGTAAAGAGTAGGGGTGTAACCCCGGTGTCCTGGCCAGATTCCCTCCACTGGCCCTTATCAATCATGGCCTCCTAATAATCCCTATCCACTGAATTGGCTCTCTCTCTCTCTCCTCTCCACCTGTAGCTGGTGTGTGGTGAGCGCACTGGTGCCGTTGTCCTGTGGCTGCCGTCGCGTCATCCAAGTGGATGCTGCACACTGGTGGTGGTTGAGGAGAGACCCCCCCACGTGATTGTAAAGCGCTTTGGGTGTACAGCAATACACAATAAAAGTGCTATATAAATCATTCATACGAAACACAAAATTGACTTATTTGTACTATTTGTAATGATTGTTTTTTCTTTCTTTAGGGCAAGGTAAATGAGGATGCACCATTCGCCCGATACCCTCCAAAATAAATGCCATTTTCTTAAACTTGCAGTCTCATAACGTAGCTATGCTTCTGATATTTAGCTTGTTTTTTTTGTTTTTGTTTTTTTTAATGAAATGTGCCTTTTTAGCATATAAACTTGATGTGCAATATTTAGTGTATTAGAGAATATGATAATGTTGTGCTCATTTTTTTCCCCCACAATAGCACAAACAGAATCTATAGTCAAATGAGGAATGTAAATGTACATAAGGAAAAATGAACTGGAGGCCACCTATGTCATGATTTGCACTGTCAATATTTGTGAGAGACTGTGATGGGGGTGTGGAATTTTCAGCTTGTCCTCCAGATGGCGACAAAATTATTCACAAGCAGTTTTACTGTATGTATAATGTGGTTATAAAGACCTGCTCTTTTGATTTGATTTGAGAACCAAGACTTATGTTTTTGCTCACAATACCAAATACCTTTCAGTGTATTGGCCAGGGAACTTTAACTATAAAACAATTCTACAATTGTACTCTAAACAAACCTAAATTATGCAATAAATCACTGTAAAATAGTAATATATTCTTTCATTTCTAAATTTTTGTTTTAGGTAAGTTGAAATAACCTAAGTATGAACTTTGTAGCTAACATTTAGCTGCATGCATAAGGGTCATAATTTCTTTTAAAATCTTTTTTTTTATGTTTTAATTTTAGTTTTTCACCTTTTTGTAATTTTACAGATCACTTGGTGTTAAATTTGAAAGGGCATATTTCCTGTGTAGTAACAACTGCAAAAAATAGGGGAAAATGTTTAAGTACAGTGTGTGTCACAGCTTGGCATCTCATTTGAAGTAGCTTGCTGTTTGGGACAGCATGCTCTCACTGTTTACATCAAGACTTTGCTACCATGTGACTGGATCAGCGTCACAGAAATCAGCGTGCGGTTCAGAGTTTGAAGTCTAAAACCTTTCACCTCAAATATAAGCTGAAGTATGTGAGCGCCACTTCAGAACAGACACACCTGTACGACACTCCCCTACTACTGCACAGGGATTCACACGTAAGGCCTTTTCTTCTTTCTTTACTTCTTCTATTGGTGCATTTACAGACGTTGTATTCCCATATTTAACATATTATTACCAAGCTCAGGGTCTTAGTGAAATATTTCACCTCAATGGCTCAGTTTATGATGCTATTCAAAACTATTTGTTTAAATCAAGGCTGGAGGGTTCACTTGTAAAACATTTTATATGTTTGCAAGGGACTTTTTTCTTTTCTTTTTTTTTGAGCTCATAATTCAACAGAAAGTTCTTACCTATATGGTATCTGATCTGTGAACAGTGGTTTAGTCTTTTGAATTTTACTGTATTCAGGAAACCAAGGTACTGTAAATGGAAAATAATTTAAAAAGATGAAATGCAATATATATGAAGTTAAAACTTGTCCTGTTTTAGGAAAAACTTTTTGAAAACTATTAGTTTCAGTTCAGTTCTCTTTCAAGAGTTGCCGTATGCGAACACAGATCTAAGGAGAATTTCTCAGGAGAATTTAATGTTTGGCATGGAAGTTTACTACTTGCATAGTGAATACGGTGTAGTATACACTATACTATCAATACTATTGAATCTTTAGGCTTTACTCCTTGATAAATGTTTCAGTAAGCTGGTTTCAATAATTATTCCCATTCGTCTTAATAGCAAATGCTGTCGCTTTTTCATCTTAATAATAGTCAGTTGGCCCGGGACCCCCAGCAAGATGCTCACAGGACCACAAAACATTTTGAGCCACTGATTACACTATAAAATTAGCCATTATGACTTTGAGTAAAATACACTATAAAAAGTGACAAGTTGACTTAACTTTAAAAAATTGAGGAAACCTGTTGCCTTAAAGTTATTAATTAAATTATATTTAAAAAAAAAAAAAAAAGTTAAATGAACTTGACAATTCATTTAACTTATTATTTTTTTTTAAATGATTATTTACTTAATAAATTTAAGGTAACAGGTTTCCTCAATTTTTTTAAGTTAAGCCAACTTATCACTTTTTACAGTGTAGCAACCTACAAATAATATACTGTATATGTTTAACAGTAATTTTCTTTTGCCTTTAAGCTAGCAGCACAAAAACAATTTTAGTGTTTAGCAGATATTCTCATATGTATACTGCACATAAACAGTAAAAAATTGATTATTGCAAATAAAACAAAGATTATTGGACTATGTTTTACAAGAAAATACTATTTCAGTCTTTTTCTAAATTTCACATTTCTTTGTAATTATTTGTGAAATGTAATAGCAATTTCTGTGTAAAAATTTGTGTTACCCTTTATTTTAAGCTGTCTTTGTTACAGTGTAATTATACATTAATGAGTCATATTAATTAACTACATGTACTTAATATATGGTTAGGTTTAGGGTTACTTGCATGTAATTATGCATAATTAATTGTTATTGTATTGGTACATACAATACATGTAACGTGTAACAAGAACATCTTAAAATAAAGTGTTACCAAAATTTGTTTTAAAGTAAATCCTACACAAATTGATTTCAGTGTAATTGTAACATTAGTTATAACATTAATGAATGCATTACCTAACATTAACTTACTATGTGCAATACATTTGTAATAGCATTTAATAATACAAATTCTTATACTAACACACTTTTTCATTGTTAGTTCATCTTCAGCATTAAAATTTTAAGAAGTTATCTGACTAATGTTAAAGTCTTAATAATGCAACAATAATCTGAAAATAAATAAAAGACTTACAATTTTAACTCAGAAACTGCAAGTAAATTTAACACACACACACACACACACACACACACACAAAATAAAACAACAACAAAAATGTGATTATTACTCAAATAAAATAATTTGTAGTAAAGTTGTGATATAGTAAAAGTTCAAAATCACCTGCGGTGTATAATCCATATAATTGTGCTTTGAGAACAGTTTGTCCAGCAGTCCCCAATATTACATTGTGAAGAGAATCTGTGCAGGGGGGAAACAGCATAATCACTCAGAATGACTGTATTCAGGCAGGAGTGATTTGAAAACAGCACTGGAGTGTTTGACTTCAAATGAAGGTTCAGACGCACCAGGTGCACTTGGCTGCATGTTATAAACAGGCACAAAGTGCATGGAAATATGAGTCATAAGCTTTTTCCAATGAGAAAGAGCATATGTTAATGATCAATCAGCAGCAAAATCAGCATGTCTAAGGCAAAATGACAATCATCATGACACAACCATTATAAATGCATATATGCTATCTGAATTGAATGCATGTATGATGTACATAGAGTATGAGTAATAAGTTGTTTATCTGTATTTTGTTTCTGATAAGCCGTTGAGATTTGGATGCTTTAGACAGATTTTAATCCCTATGAGCATTAGACAGCTCCTGAGAGATTTATGCATGTGCCATTTGGTTTTTTATTTTTAAAGGATATACTGTCCTTGAAATGGATTTTGCTGAAATGTCATAATAAAACAACTCTTTCTTCTGTGATGCTGGCGCTGACCTGACTTTGCTGAATTTGCTAAGGTGTTTTGGCTGATTTCTACAGCATTGCTTTGGCATTCTAAATTGTTGCCAATGGATTGCTATGGCTGTCCTGGGCTTTTTCCTTCAGGTCCGAAGAGCCCACCCTCAAGTCTGTATGATATTCTGCTAGACATGTGTGAGGTTTTATCGACTTGTCATCCCTCCATTTTTGTCATCCATAGCTCTATGTAATACGATATTCATCCTCTCTTAGCATTATGCTGCATCTCCTGTTGTTTGATAAAGTTTATGGCCTTGCATTATAATCTACTACTACTAATACGTAACTTTGGATTCCGATAAAACTGTATATTATTTGCAATTCATCATTTCATTCAATTTTTTTCAAGCTTCGAGATTTTGGGAATTTGGCTTTTCAAATCATCCAAAATACTCTTTTAAGTATTGCTTTTATTACACTTTATCTATTTGCATCTGTAGATTTCAATTACAATACTTATCTTTAAAGTCTGTTTATTTTGTCCTGCAGAAATCTGAAAACTTCACTTCATACACCAAACAGTTTTATTCCTATACTAAAGACTGGTTTTCTTAAAAACGATATATTCTGATTTATGGAGTGATTTACAAAAAAAAAAAAAAAAGATATCCAAAATCCCCTCTGTAAAAACCTTTGACTCTAATATGTCAACAAAATGAAACTATTAGATTTTATTTTATTTTTTACCCTGTTCACCTGATGTGTCTTGCCTTGAGTAACTGAATATTCAATAATTGAAATCAGCTGACAGAAAAACAATTAGAAAAAGTTCAAAGAAATTAACATTTCGAAGAGTGTTAACATAGATTTCTTATGGTGTGTTCCTGAAAAAAATCCTAAAATTCAGTTATGGAAAAACAAACTTGATTTATCACTTGTTGTGCTCCACAAAAATTTTGCAAACCTGAAAGAAAAATTCTAAACTTTTTTAGCTTCTGAAAAAAAAAAAAAAAAATCTATAAACGTGCCCAAAAGGAGGCCAGTGCAAACTAATAAGTGCTTATGGTGATTAACAACCTGAATTCAAATAATGTTATGTTCCTGTTTGTAACACATCAGATATGAATTGTGCAAAATAGTCTAACCAGACGTCAGTGAGACGTAAATCTGACGGTGGTCTGCGCACAGGTGCTGATTAAAAAGTGTTGATGTACCTTGTAAGACCGCTTTTGTTATCAATCTGGCTCTAAAACTATTTTATTACCCTTTGTTCCAAGCAGGAAAGAAAATCATAAAACGACATAAGGGTGAGTAAATGATGACACAATTTTCATATTCGCAACCGCATGCTCTAACAGCTCAGATCACCTCTCAGTCTCATAAAGTAAAGATATGAATAAGACATGACTAACATAATGTGACATACTGTGACACAATCTCTGTCTTACTCATTCCTCACTTTCAGGAGCCCCTTGAAATGTTAGTGTAGGACTAGACAGAGATTTACGATTTCATGAAAGTGTTTCTTTAATTAAAGTGCTTTATACTGATCTGCCGCAGTACTTATTAAATGTTTTTCTTGGTGCATCCAGCTATGAAGAAACTCATTGCTCAGATCTGAGCTGTGATGAAGCAGCAGATATGTTTGTCATCTGCCATATTTCAGCGTCTGTCTCTCTGAGGCATTCTGCCATTTGGGCGGCTCTCAAAAGCCACCTGTTGTGTTTGTACACATTTCTCACTGCATTAGCATGCCATTGATTTAGACTAATTCAGATCATCTTCAGCCCTTAAAACAATAAATTTGATCTGGACTTTTGACCTGTTGTTGAACCTCATAAACGTATTTAACTTGAAGAACTGTTGCGACCCAGCAACTTTTTACTCAGGATGTGTTTTAATGTGTGTCACTCTGCTTCAAAGATTTTTCTTACAGCAATTTATGGTAACACAGGCCTGAATGTAGTGAAAGAATCAAGGTTTAACAATTAGATTTTCATTCAAGGAGTAATTATGCACATAGGTTGTAGATTATGTAACTGACTAAGCTCATCATTACAAATTATAGATGCATGCTCAAAATGTGAAAATTCTGTCATCAGTTACACTATTACTACTGAAATACAAAAGGACAAAAAAAGCAAAAACAAAGTAGCACCATAAATGTAGCCTATATACAATTTATTCCAGTTTCCAGCTGAAATGAACATCAGTGACAAACACCAACAACCAAGTTCATAACCATGTTTTGAAAATTAGGGGACCAATCTTTATTTTATTTTATTTTTTCAAGTATAAATAAATAGAATGGTGAAAGACGTTCTTAGCCAAAGGATAGTTGGGAAATAATGCACACATTCAGTCTTATTTGTAGTTTGCATTGCTGGGTTTTACTGCTAGTCGTTTAACATTTCTATTCTAAAACAGTTGATATCAAAAGTTACTTCACTACTTCAGTCTTACACAGTATAGAAGGAGGATGGGGCCAAAAGAAATTGGAAAAGAAATGGAACCTATGAAATTTGGTCGTCCATATTAACGTGTCAGTTTTGAATGCCTTCTTTTGTATGTGTAGACAAGCACATTCTGCCCATGTTAAGGCATCAGTTTTTGCTGATTCTTTAGTACATATAAAGACACACATTTTTATTGTGTCGTGTTCGAACATGTAATACTTTTTAAAGCAGATTTTCCTTTCTTAGTTCATTGTGGCATTGCTTTATGATATCTACTGTGCTTGGGTAAATTAATTAATGTTGCAATGTAAATTAAGACTGTTCTGCCTGAGAAAAAAAAACATGAAAAGACATGTCAAATCATGACATATGTTGTTTGATTTTTGCACATGTGCATATATTACAACATCCTTCATGAGTAAAATCTTGACGTCTGATGTCTGTATATACGTATATACCAGTGTACCATCCCGAGGCAGGAACCAACATGAAGCATTGCCACGGTCCCGTTCATCTGTTTCGGCGAAAATTGAAGTCTATTTTATTACTTTATAGTTTCACTTTGAAATATGCATGAATCTGCAAAATATTATTTTGAAAAAGAAAAAAATCCCTACACGCTCCTTGCACTGACAAGCTAAACTGAAAAATGTTCTATTTTTCTATCATCTATTTTATAATCAAGTGTAGATAATCAAGTCTATATAAAAATAAAACAAAAGAAAGAGCATCATCCGATGACATTGATATGTTTCAACTGTCATTCTGTGTTTACAATGTTTTAGTGTCTGTACTGTAAGTGGGTGATCTAAAGCAGGAACACGCTTCATACACACTAAATTAGCACAAAGAAAATCACACAATTTCTAGAGGTGTTAAAAAGAGGATCTGTCGCTGAATAATCACTGAGGTGAGAAACGTCAGCTGTTTGGTGTAGATGTTCACGAAACGAATTGTAGGGGAGTGTAAGATGCGTTTTTTGCATATGGTTAGTATTTGTACTCTGGAGTGCAACAGCATGGCTGTACAATTCTGTATTTCATTAAAGATTAGTCTTTATTTTTTAGGTTTTTATGACAGGAATTAGTTTAACGATCCTATTTCATCACAGAAATACAATAATTTACAGTAGTTTGCTTTGCCCCAGTATTACTACATTTCAAAACGAATAATATTGTAAGAAGATTTTACTTATAAAATGATATATTTTCATTAATTTGCCATGCATGGAAAATAAGTGCAAATAAATTCCCGCTTAAAAATACTCTGTAATACCAACTTGGTATAAACAAACGAGCATTACCAGATACTATGGGATTACTGAGAGTATGAGCTTATGAAGAAGAAAGAAAACAAAACAGTGACTTAATTAAGAGTTTGATTTAGTACACCGATATTTTACACAGTCATACTGCTGATTGAACTAATGAATCTACGCTTCGGGTGTATTTTCTTTGTGATGTGATTCATACAGTCGTGATGGAGACTGCTGGTTTGCCAGTGGCATTTAATAAAGAGAATTACTGCTAATGCCTCCAGGGCATGATACACACATAACACAAACACACACACACACAGAATTGGCATTCATCCATGCTTTCTACTGGGACAAAACCGTCTACTTACATTAAAATGAAAATGCATAAATAAATAAATAAATAATATTTAATAAAGTGAATCATAATATAATGAATGATAAATGAGCTGATAATTCAGCATAATTACTCCAGTCTTCAGTGTCACATGATCCCTCAGAAGTCATTCTAATATCCTGTAATAATATTTCACATCACATAAATTCAGCCTTGGTGAATATAAGAGACTTTTTTTTTTCAAAACTTCCAAACTTTTAAATGGCTTTAAATGGAGTGCTAATGCCACATCATAATTTCAGGGCTATATTTCTGTTATCAAGCCAAAATGGTGCTATTGTCAGAATCTAATGGCATGTAAAACAACATTAGAATCTAATGGCACATGAAATTGTGGGACATTTGGCTCCCATTAGCTTTGCAGATTTAGCATGTTAGCACACTGAAGCATCTCATGTTCTACATGTTCTCTGTCTGCGGTGTATTTTTGGGCAGATGGGCAGCAGTAGTTGGATGTATGCATGAGCTGAGACGGGCAGGATGCTGTAGGGAGGCCAAGCAGCTGACACAAGCGCTCAATACAAACAGCCATTGATCTACATTCACTCTAATGTACATGTTAGCAATCACAGCAGACAGAAATCTGACTGACAGTGAAATAATGACACTATTCTTTAATCGTTGGCTGTGAAAAATCAGTGTTGTTAATCAGCTGACCCAGAGCCATTCATCACAATGGCAATCTTTAGATATTGCAATGTCTGTTTGAGAGACGCCCTGTAGTTCAGAGACTGAGTCATTGTAGCTATCACAGATTCACAGCTTACATCAAGCAATTAGCACACAAAGCCCACAGTTTGTCAGCCGACGTCCTACGGCGTCCTGCTCTTCATATTAGTCACCACTGCAGCTCCTGACTGTTTGTCAGATTCAAGGAAAAAACGCATTCCAGCTCAACTGGAGCATTAGAGAAGAGACTGTCGGGTCGATATGAAGACCTGTTTGTACTCTTCACAGACGACTGATCGATGACACCTTGATTCTTGTTAATAGCATGATCCTGATGTCATCGCTGAGAAGATCTGGGATGTCATGTTGTTTAACTGAGCTGTGAGATCAAGTTGATTTTCACGCTTTTGTAACCGTTTCACACCTTACAGTGCCTTATGACTTCATTTATTGGCTGTTTTTTCTTAGATGGCTCAAAGTATACTATACCTTTGAACGTATCCACTTTAATTTGTAACACGAAAGCAAACCAGTGTGTTTATGATTATGCTATAATACATTACAAAAATATCAAACGACATACCAGACATTTTTGTACACGTAAAATAACTGGAAATGAATGTGCCAGGATGCTGATGGTGCATTTAAGCTCTCCAGGTGTCAGGTGTATTCAAGTCATTTTTGTGAGAGCAAGATGGCGATTACCTTTTAGCACGGTCTCATGAAAATGCATATAAATAGTATGCCAAATAAAAACAAAAACTCGTGGTACCAATACACAAAAATTGACTTTGGCGTGCATATGATACGCATGTGTTTGGCGTGCATATAATACACAGTTTTCGCATGCATATGAAACGAAATTTGTTAGCGTGCATATAACACACAGTTTTCGTGTAGACATGATACGCATCTACCCCACAACCCTAACCCTACCCATTGCGTAGCATATACACGCCAAAATCAATTTTTGTGCGTCAATACCACAAGTTTTTGTTTTTATTTGGCGTACTCATTATACACACTTTCATGAGATCGGGTTGACCTTTTCTACATGAAATTCAGCAAGCATTTTTACTCTATTTCTAAAACTTTTTTTCCTTTTTTCTTTTTTAAATGAATACATGAAGATTCTGTCAATTTAATTGGAATATATATTCTATTATTATTGTTCAGTACAATAGTATTTTGGAAAAGAAAATACTGCCCATATTTTTCCCATATATTTACACAGCTAGGACTATGTACAAAACAACTTTTTTCAGCACACACACAGAGAACAGACAGCTGGCAAATATTCACAAAATTGTTTGGTGTTAAATTCAGTTTTCAACAGTGTTTCTCAGAAATCACTTTACTAGACCTTTAATCGCCTCACAGAAGCACTTTTCTGCCTTTTCTTGTAGTTGTTCCATCTCATCATCTGTGTCTTGTTCAACTTAGAAACTATATAGCCTTTGTGACAAACTAAGGCACATTTCAAATAAGAATAACTGGCAGGTGACCTTAGCATGTTTTCTAAATATTTGCGATCACATGATTGTATTTTAATGCTATAATGCACTCAAAAAAGATTTAGTAAAAACCGAAATATACTTTGAGCTTTAGTTAAACTTGATTTGTTGCATGTCATACAGTTAGATAGTTATATTTCTTTATATTTTATACTTAATGAGGAACATAAGTGTTTATTTGTTTGCTTTTCAGTTCTCTCATGGATAATTAAAATGATCATCAAGATGGTTCTGAAGTAATCACATTGTGAGAGTTGTATACATGGAAAATATGGTATGTGATTTTATCTTAATGTACTATTTAAAATCTATGTTCTAAAAGTAAAAAAGATAAACAATCTATAATAAGTGAATGAGTGTTTTTAGTAGTAGATAAATGACATACATATCCTAGAACAGCAGTATTTTTGCACTTCAATCCAGTATTTTGCTTAGCTGACCTGCAGCTATTTTCTTCTTCTCAGAGACGAAGGGATTCTCTTGTCTCCAACCCACTGGAGCTTCAGCCCAAAACCAGCAGTGCCATTCGCCGCAGGTTCTCTGGGCCACTCCTGCTTCCACCTTTGGACCGCAGACACTCCACCTTGGATGCCAAGAAGTTAAAGGACCTAGAAGCACTGTATAAATCGGCCCTGGCCTGCGCAGATGCCCAAAAAGAAACAGAGTGAGTCATCTTACACACCATAACATTCTCTGCCAAGTAGCTTTAGTTGTACAAAATCCCAACTGATGCGGTCATAGCTATTCTTCAATAGACCTCTGCTGATAGAAGCACATCCTTAGAAATCAGAGACAGACTGCTGCTGTCACGTGCCGAGTGGTTTCCAAAATGAACACTGAGTGTGCAGCTACTGACATTGTGAGCAAAATGTGACTCAGTTCAATCACGATACTTATTGTTTTTATATAAGCCGGCATAGTGTGCACCACAGTGTTTAATGTCAACGAAAATGTACAACGATCTGATCTGACAGGTATAACAGGGCATGAAGAGAGCTAGATACAGTACAGACCGATTTTTTTTTAGAGTGAGAGTGTTACTTCTGATTCCTTTTCCTCTAATAAATTTTAATCACTTACTAGTTCAAATGACCCGGGAAAGCAAATGAAAGAAAGGTCATGGAGATTTGAGCAGAGGGTGGGAACAGCTCCTGGGTGCTTCTACTCTATTTACTATTCTGGTAAAAGGGCACAATGACGGAATGAAATCATATGAATACTAAGACAGAAATTCAATACGTCCCATATGAAGACACTAATATGTTATATTTAACTTTTTGGTGAGCATAAAAACAAAATGTTTTTTTGTTTGTTTTTTTTTTGCTAAATGTGTATTGGATCACCTGATAAAAGTTTTGTGCTGGCACAGCTTGTCTAATTAGGTCTGTTCCTGCTGAGGGAAAAAACATGTCTTATCATAAAATGGTCAAATTTGTTTTCAGAACATAGCAGCTGGTTTGTTACTGGAAGGTGGTCTACCAGCTCTAACCAGATTTATCAAGGTCTGTCAGGTTTATCACAGTCCCACCAGCTGGTAGTCAATTTTCGAAATCAGCTTGAAGCAGTTAATGACTGGAAATGGCCAGTCCAGCTAAAAGCCATAAAACACCTACTAGGTTACAACATATAATAAAAAGGCCTACCATAAGAGACCCTAATAATCACATTATTAGTATACTTCAATATATACTTTTTTATAATTGACCTAACCCATCCTTCGGATGAGACGTTAAATCAAGAAAAGCGCTATATAAATGTAACGAATTATTATCATAATTTAAAAACAACCGTAAATGTTTTGTGAAGTAGGTGATTTGTATTCTTTATAGAGTCGTAACTGTAAATATTTTATTTATATCATCATCTACAATACAATAAATTATCTATCTTTCATTTATCTTTATCTTCATTACTTTACTTCATTATAAAACAGTTCGCTTCAGCATAGTGTTCAGCAGTAAATTTTGAACGTTGATTTATGTTTTATGTTTATTTTTATTCTTATTTGCATTCTATTCAGTGATTGTATTTATGTGTAAACATTCGATGATATTAGTAGTCTGTAGTAAATACTACTAGGCCTACTACTAGTAATAATAATCATATTAATCATAATTTTTATTATTATTGTCAACTTGTATAATCTGTTTTAGCAACGCTTTTCACGCATTTGAAGCATATGTAGTTTTGTGTAGCCCCCTACAGATAAGTGAGTGGAATTCACTGTTGTAAATATCCCTGTCATAATTGACCCTTCACAGGGAGTTTGATCTATGGGTGATCTGACAAATCAAAACGTCGAATCTGCCATTTTTGTCCAGCAAACAAACCAGACAGTAGAGTAGATTAACGTCGGTGGACTTGAACTTGAAAAATGTGTACTGACGTCTTTCTGCGGTTGAAACAAGATACGTTCTGATGTTTATTCATGTTTATTTCATGCTATAACTAGTAGGATAAAGAGAAAGAGATCGGTTCAAGTGCCGCTTGAACTCAGGCGCTACAGCAATCTGTCTTTATTGTTTGAATTTCTTAACATTTTTTAAGAATTTTAAAACTTTGTTTCATACCTAAAGTAACATGGTCTGTCTTGTCTATTGGTGTTGTCTGTTTTCTCTGTGGTCCGCAATGTATTTTTCACTGATGTGTAGTGTGAGAGTGCCATGGCTTGTCAAACATAGCAACAGTACCGATTCGCTGTAGGGATTCACTGCTGCCGTAAAGCAGTCCTGGCTTTTCGAGAAATTCCCTACCCGTTCCCTTAGCCAACAGCTTCCCAGAAGAGATGTTTGTGGGGGAGCGAGGCAAAGAATAAGAAGCCATTCAGCCATTAAATGTAATTAAAAGAAGCCATTCAGCCATTAAATCTGTAATTCATTTCTGTAATTACATTCATAATTACTCTGTTGACCCATCCCTTACACCTTAACCCACCCTTAAACCTACCCATACTCACAACCTGCCAAGTGCAACGTGTTCCTGGGTCAACATCTTTGTTGACCCTGGAACAACATTGTGATTAACCGATCAGATTTCAAGAACCAGTTTATAATTTTTGTGAAGTTTAGGATTACAATCAGTGTTTGGTGCCTGTACATCAGTGTGATTCATCTATCAGTTCCTCTGATTTTAGGGATTACTCATGGGTAAGGTTAGGTTTAGGTGTAGGAATACGGTTAAGATTATATTTTTGGATTAAAATGTTGTTCCAGGGTCAACAAAATATGTTGACCCAGGAACACGTCGCACTTGGCAATATCAGGACGTGCTACTCGCACCGCCGAACCTGTCCCTAACCTTACCCACATCCCACCTCAGTAGCAGCAAAAGTGTTTTGCAATACAATATGAACACAATAAGTACATTGTAATTATTTTTGATGTAAGTACATAGTAGTTAAGGCCACCTATTATAAAGTGTGACCAAAAATTTATCTTGACTTTATCTTGTGGTTATTTTGGGAAAAACAGTGCCCTACCATCATAATGATTTTGAAACTTATATTTCAAGGCACAAAAACAACAACAACTCACAGATGCTTTAAACCGGTGTGTTTCAGTGTTTAAGTCCTCAGTTTTGGGGGTGTGTAAAGCACCTGGTGATGTAATGCACACTGGGCGTCACTATATAGCAGCGCTCTGCTGGATCTTTATATCCGCCTCGCGCTGGCTCTCTCTCTCTCACTTCAGCCGGGTTCAAGCTGCATATGTAGACGTTTCGCCTTTTTGTTTGCTGTGAGACGGCCATATGTCTCAGACAGTGTTTGAATTCACTCCGTCTCCGTCTGCTCCACCTGAACGATGCGGAGAGTGACCGAGCGAGTGTAACTTTGCTTCTGCAAACACGCCGGTCTAATACACAGAGCATTTCTGTCTCTAGTCGTGTAAACTTGCGCTGTTTTGGGCTCAGCACCACTGAAGGTTGAACAGCTCTTCTGACATTGAGGAATTATACGCGTCCGCGAACTTCGACTATTAATACTCCAGACTTTGGACGGCAGACACGGAGCTGAACTTGTGCAGTGATGGAGTGCTCGGCGCTGAGCAGGGAAGGCGCTGGTATGGCCAAACCGCCCAAGCATCTCTGGAGGCAGCCCCGGACCCACATCCGAATCAAGCAGAGGTACCACTCCGACACCGAGCGGTACCTGTGCTGTAACCGAGGCACGGAGAAGCACCGCCCGGGTCTGAAAAAACCACGAATGTCCTGGCCGTCTTCTTTTAATAAACGGTAAATTGTAGGAATCGGTTCTTTTGAAATGCAATAGAGTAGAACTTCCTCATGTGAAAAGAAAACTACCCCATGTGATAGTTATTTGTATCTCAGTAACTGGGAGGTTTTCAGTGAAGCGTCCAATTACGCAAATGCTTGTTTTGAAAGAGTGGTTTGGTGTTTTGGTTTCAAGCATCTAGTTCACAACCTGCTTAAATGGAATAGCCTATTTTATGTGCGTTATGTCCTCTAAATTGAAATTTTAATATCATTGTATTTTGTAAAAGCTGTTTCAACTATATAATGAAGGTATATTTAAATTTAGTTAACAAATCAGTCTAGTTACCAGTTTAAAATGTCAGTTCGGGGCAAGTTGACACATTGATATCTAAGTTGTCACAAACATGTTGGTATAAACAAAATTATTAACTGCATTTTTAATGAACCAAAACTATTTTTTTTTTTTATTGTTTTAAATTTAGCTAAAATCCATTAAGCATGTGCATTACACCTACAGACGCAGCTGGTTTTTTTTGTTTTTTTTTTTAGTCAAAAAGTGTTATTCTCATATCTGTGTTAATAAACAACAGGTTCTCATTTTCAATCCACTTCATGCAGTGTGACAACATGCCCCGGCAGAACGGTCATTAGTGTGTTTCTCATGACCTTTTTCATAAACAAAGTAACAGTATGTTCTAGAGTGTTTTTTTTTTCTATATATATATAGACATTGATTTTACAAAATAACCCCACCCTGAGAAATATTTACTGGAATATGAAGTAGGATAACAGTCTTCCCTACACCAGTGGTTTTCAAACGTATCCTGGAGGCACCCCTGCCCTGCACATTTTGTATGTCTCCCTTATTAGACACACCCAAATCAGGTCTTGCAGTCTCTACCAATGAGCTGATGATTTGAATCAGGTGTGTTAAATGAGAGAGACATGCAAAATGTGCAGAGCAGGGGTGCCTCCAGAACACATTTGAAAACCACTGCCCTACACAGCCAAGTGAAATCAGCATGTTCTATGCTTTCCTTTCACCTGTTATCATAATGTTTCCTTCAGTCGAATCTCAGACTCTTCAAAAAAATAGCAGTACATTTCATTTAAACCCCTTTTGATTAAGCAACATTTTCACTAGTCACCCACACAATGCTTTCTTAAAATGAAAGCACAAATTATGCACAACGTGGCCACGAGATGTTGTATTAAAAATAGCTGACGGTAAGGCAGCGTATGGTCCGTGAACGCTGATTGTTTGGCATCGAGTTTTGAATAGCACTGAATCACAGAGAGTCAGAAGTAGGTGTACTAAAGTGACTCATAGCTGAGTTTTTACTCGTTTATTGAAACTTTTACTTTTTCTGGATATTAATACTATCAAGCTTTGAGAGTTATGCTGCATTAATTTCCTTCACATTATATTTTCCTGACCATGTGGATCTGCTTTTTTTGTACATCCCTTTGTATTACCCAGAGACTCTGATTCTGCATGTCCAGACTCCAGCATCAGCCTTTTTATGCTTGTGATAATTCTCTTATAAATGGAAGTGTTTAGACTGAAGACTGATCTTTTAGGCTATTCCCTGAACACTAAAAAGCAATACCCAGGGGAGGTCCATTAAATTATCTTTAGACTTTGTATATACCCGACGGTGCTCTGGGTTAATGCACACACAGCCTTTGAAATGTGCAAGGGCTGTAGCTTCTGGGAATTTGAAGTGAACTAAATGGATTGAACCAAAATACAAATTTGGTCTGATTTTGTTTTTATTTAAAACCATGTGAAAGAAAACATGCTTAGATTAAACAGCATTGAGCAGAATGTCTCAGTAGACATCGTTAAACTCCACCTGTGCGTGTTTTCAGCTAATCAGTGCTTATTCCGCAATGCATAGAGAGTGTGTGTTCATGGTTGCCAGGTTGGAAAAGGAAGTAAAAGATTGGGACAAAAAAAAAGTGTCGATTTGAGAAAAAAGCTTTTATTGGTGGATTTAAATCCGGCCATGAAAGCTTGTAGAGGCTCGTTGTTATCAATGCAAGATAATGCAAATGCAAAATTAAAATATTTTCAGACTAAATAACTACGATTATGCTTAATAAATCAAGAGAAGCAGAAATTGTGATCACGATTAAAATACGATTCATCGTACAGCCATAGTTATCGTCTTTTGAGTAAACAGGCCTTAATAGTCTTTTAATTTAGCTTGCTGTGGTATCTTTTGTTTGTGTGAGTGGGCAAAGTTATGTGAGTTTATCGTTCTCCATCTGTTCTTCCATCATTAGTTATCAACATTCATTAGGTTAAAGGTTCTGTAAACACTTGTCCACACTTTTTTTTGGCAGGATTTATAACCATAATTCAAACAAGGATGAATAAAATGAAGCAAGCAAACAGCAATTACGGGACCAAGCACACCAATGCTATATTTTAGTGTAAGGATCAGTAGAGAAATATATAAAAATAGTTCAAAGATTTTGGGTGAGTTAAAGGGGGCATACGATGTTGCTAAAAAGAACATTATTTGGTGTATTTGGTGTAATGCAATGTGTTTACGCAGTTCGAGGTTCAAAAAACACATTATTTTCCACATAGTGTATATTATTGTTGTTCCTCTATGCCCCGCCTTTCTGAAACGCGCCGATTGTTACAAAGCTCATCGTTCTGAGAAGCGAGGCATGCTCTGATTGGCCAGCTTTCCGGTGCATTGTGATTGGCCGAATACCTCAAGCATGTGACAGAAATGTTACGCCCCCTTACCATGTTGTGATGCCGTGTCCCAGGGCGGCACGATGAGACTAAAACAATAAAACTCATTATAAACGAGGCATTTGTTGCATTCAGTGAGGACATAATTACTGGTTATAATGACTCATACAGTCTTTTTATGCATTACACTGCACCACATAAACATTACCATGTCTGCATTTGTGATCATAGAAACGCCAAACAAGCACTACTCTACACTGCTCAAAACTCACGTTTGAATAGTCAGTAGCAAATTCTTTAAATATTGAACATACTTATAGGCTGTGAGTCCGAAGCACCAGACTGTCCTTGGACGTTTGAAGTGCCCCACTTTATAGTGTTCACAGCCATTCATTGTTCACATTGTAGGCTACTCTCTCCTAAGTTAAGGAAACAGTCCTCCGTAAAATGCGCTGCACACACTCCAATATTTGCGTTGTACTGTTCTGGAAAAGTGTTGTAAATACAATTAACCACTGATTTCTAGTTGTGTACTCATTTGGAAGCCCAAACAAAGTACTTTTGCTTTCACAATGAAACACACAGTGTCTCCATGACATGGCGGCGGAAACAATAATACTACAGAGAGAATAAAAGTTATACCTTCTTTCATTGCGTTTGGGCGGTGTTATGCAAATCTTCCCACACTGTGACGTAGACATGTGGGGGCGTGTTTGAATGAGCCGTTTTAGGAAGGCGTGGCAGAGTCTTAACTTTTATAAAGAATATCTCTTTGGGTTTGAGACTTTAATCTTTGCAACTTTACAGATCTTATATATGAACACACAGTTTGTAACACTCCAAAGACAAAGGAAAACATGAAATCGCATCATATGACTCCTTTAAATTAGACCTTTAAAAATTAACCATACTATTCTGAAAAATAAATGCATGAATAAGCATGACTCATTTTAAAATGCTGGAGAATATGAGGTGCATATGGTTGAAAATTCATAGCCTAAAATGTACAAGGAAAAGGGTTTGAGTGATAAAATACATA